>JAZDUA010000898.1:0-390000 GCA_038098605.1 Gryllus longicercus | reverse complement strand
TTGATTACCTAGCTTGTGGTCATCCCAATTACCTGAAGCAACACAATGTTGTAACGTTTACTACCTACAATTATTTCAGGTGCAAACACGAGACGCTCTTCTCGGACCAAAGACTCTTCCCCTCTTCCTTAATACCTCAAGTATGTATGCAAGTAATGTACACACGAGTTATTTTGTAATAGCCTCTTTTATGCAATGTAATTCTAAGAAACATCTGTTAAATTAAGGATTCACGTGAAGATAATTTTTCCTGGTGCTTATGTCAATTTGTTTAATTTTTTGCAGTTTCAAAATTGCCTTTCGGGATGTGATGTTCTTCTACGTCCCCAGATCCTTTCCTCGTGTTCTGTAAAATTGCCATTGAAAATCTGTTTTTGTCTGTGAAATGTTTTAGATTGATCAACCAATTTACTTGCATGAAGAACCGAGGAATGTCATTTAACTAATGGCAACGTTTTTAAACGGAAGACACAGTTATACTAAAATAATTAATAGCAGTAAATATCCTTTTTCAAATATGAATCTGTTCCAGTAATTTTATGTCACTAATGAGTATCACCTATTTTTCCGCGTTTAGATCAAGTGATTCTTAAAAAAATGAAGCAGCTCTAATTTTCGATGAACTCTCTGAATTTTCGAAAATTGCGTTTTGGAGATAATGGGAGAGAGCCATCGGATTTCTAGGTCAAAAGTGATTACGGCCTAGTGTCTGCGCGATGTAGCGGTAAAGCGCACTGCGAGTTGACTTAATGGATCTCACTTCGAGTCTCGTTGCGGACAATTTTTTTTTCTGGTTGGAAACACTTTTGCAGTCTGATGTAGTTTAATATTGCAGAGATACAAATAATGCGAGAAGTATATGCCTTTGAAGCGCCATTAGTTTGTAAATGGTTTGTAGAAAATGGCTAACTCTATTCTCTTTATTTCACATTTCAAAATATATCTCTATTCAGCCTAGTTTGAAGTGGAAGTAGGGACTGGAAGAATAGAAATTATGTCAAAGAATATGCTTTGAAAATATCTGGTTTGGTACGAATTTCGTCAGCTTTGAGACTTCTAGCCGAATGGTAAAGGAGCATCCGTTTTCCATTGCTTCAGATATCTTTTCAAAAACACCTGGTTTTACTCTGCAAATTTCAAGCGTTTGAGTATCCAGATATGTGTGTTACGTCAATCGCTTCTTTATAATCCACTGATGCCAAACTCAGATTACGCTTCCTTAGCACTTTTAGTTATCATTTGTTAATTAAGAACTGCTTTTATCAATCTTGTGATGCCTTTCTAGATCTATTTAACTTGCGGAGAAATAAAAGACTTTTACATGTCTATTAATTTCGCATGTTAGATATGTGAATGGTTTATAGATAGTTGGTAAATAATTTACCGGACGGTAAGTATATGGCTGTTTAGAGTTACCTTCTTCCAAATGAAAGCAATTTGCAGCTAGAAGACACCCACAGTTTCAGGTTTCTTGTAATGCTGTTTCATGCTTGCGTAATGTAAGAAAGATGTAAGGAAATGGATGATTTTATTCCAAAGTTTTGTTGTTTATCTGAAGAAGTTACTCGTCAATTTTGCATACATCTTATTCGTTTTGTGAGTTATATAACACAAATGTTTCCGTTTCTTACTGTAAAAGTTTGCCATAACATCTTCTTCAAGCTTAATTCATCTGGTTTTATTATTGTGTTAATTTTCTAGCATATTTTATCCAGAAAGTCTTAATATTCTCTTGTGTTGGAAGATCAGTTATTAATATATTTTTCTACATTCTGTTTCCCAACTTCGTACAGCCAATCCTTGAGCTGTGCGATAAAACAGTATACATCCGCCATGATGGACTTATTGGTGATTCAATTTTACTTTTCAAGTATTTCTAGTTTCTTCTCGTCATTCACGCATACTATGGAGTACAAGTACCCAGAAGAGGGTAACAGAATCTCCAAAAATGAAACAAATTGATCAAGAAGGTCATGTTTTGTAGAATACAGCGTAAGAAATATAACTTGGCACTCCATCAGCCCTCCCTCCCGATGTTTCCGTGTTTGTCAGACAAAATATTGTCCGCACTTGCCCCGCACGTACTCCACACGTTGCCCGGCACGTTCCCCACAGATTACCTCTTATGTTCCCAGCATGTTACTCTGCGATGTGTCCTGCTTCATACCCTACTCATTTCAGACCCTTTCGCGCATGCTTCCCGAATGTTTCTCCGCACGTTTCCCAACGGTCCTACAAAGCTTAAAAAGTGAAGGACATTTACGTCTTATTAGGTAGATTGCATAAAAACATTCCTAGTGTCTCTATTCTCTGTCCAACAGTAGTACACACACGGCGTTTTCTGGCACATGTATTTTTTGTGAAAAAATAGTCGTCATTCCTCTGCATCTTATAGTTACGAGAGATATTTCCATTATTATATTATTATTATTCCTCTAATTCATGATGATAACATCTAATGATGTTACGAGTCAGTTGATGTTATAAAGTCTACACCGGGATGTAATCAGCTTCCTAAGGAGTATGTAAGAGAATCTAGGAGCTGTCTGTTCCTCTACAATACTTTGCACAGAATGTGGGCTGTTCGCACTAAAGCAGTGTCATGCATTTCCCAATCCCTTGAATGACCTGTGAGTGTAGCCAATTTCGTACACAATTTTGCGAAACAAATCCTAGAGCTCCGATAACTATGGAGACTACCTGTGATGTTTTCGCCCCCCCCCCATTCTGCTGATCTCGATTTCCAAAATCCTGTATTTAAATATTTCTTTGCCTCCTTGGTTATGATGTTTTGATCACACGGTACAGCAACTTCTACAGGTGAACGCGTTTTTTCTACAATTCGCGAATTACAATATACAGTCCAACAGATGTCACCGGTGGTATTGGTGAGTGTTCGTAGCATTTGGGGCATGTGTTTGGAACTTCGAGGGTGGTACAGATCCGCCAGTGAAGGTAACTCCATACCCTGCCGTGTCTTTTCAAGTATTCTGTCTTTGCTAGAATTGGACAAGCTGAGACCATATGATCAATGGTTTCTACTTGCTCCAGGCAAACGAAGAATTTTTTATCTTGGAAAATTTTGAGGACCGCTTAATCATAATGTTGTGTTCTCAACGCCAGATCTTGGGTAGTTATTACAAGTGCTTTCGATTCTAGCTTAATTCTTCCCCTTTCTTAATCCACATGAAAAATTGATCTTTGTTGATCTGCACTTTGTCCATTCTTTTTAGATATTGTCCATGGAGTAGTTTGTCTCTCTACTATTTATTAAAACATTTTTTGTGTCTCACATTTCATGTTAAGTCGCATCAGAAGTTCAGTTTCTGTTATTCTGCGTATCTAGCATAGTCTTGTTCGCAGCACACTGCAGGACAGTGTTCAGAGCACACTGCAGGACAAGTCTCATAACTCTATAATACTCCCTACAAATTCTCTCTTTCATTGTGTCGTTTGAGATGTTCTCACATTCTCCAATGTCTAGATATTTGTAAGTTTTATCTGGCTCAAGATCTTGAATCTCAGAGTGCATATCAATTTGAATGTTCCCTGAAATTGTCATTTTACCTCCCATTAAATTGATTTTCCTCACAAGAGCAAACTTCATGCAGAGGTCATTGCTAAAGTAATTCATGGTAGAAAGCATTTGAAAGAGAATTCCTTGATTCTTAGCAAACACGTTTAGATCATCCATGTAAATTAAATGTGATACTGGTCTTTCATTCCATGGAGCTTGTAACAAAAGTCAGAGTGCAACAATTGTCTAGAAAGTGGGGTCAAACTAATGCGAAACATCAGAGGGGAATGCGAATCTCCTTGCAAAATACTCCTGTTAATCTGATTACTTGTTTCTACTAGTTCCTTTCCGCTGTGTAATAGTAGCCTGGTACTCCACGACTTCATACTAACCTTTCAAAAGGCAGAAATTAATAGATCTCTAGGGTCTTCAAAATCCAATTGTGTGGTACACTGTCAAAGACCTTCTGGTAGCCAATCTTTGCCATGCATAAATTATGTTTCCTTACATCATTTAAGATTACTTTATTTAGAAGCAAGATTTCCTTACAGCCATAGGAACTTTATAGGTGTTGTGGTGAGTTATCGTTGGCATTTCTAATGAAATAATTATATGCGTCGTCATTGCCAACAATATTATTTATTAAAAAAGCAGCTTTCGATGGCTTAGCCATCATCATCAGTTTTCTGCTGTATGGAAGCCACAAAAACTACTACAATTGAAGCAAACAGGTACAAATGATGATGGCTAAGCCATCGAAAGCTGCTTTTTTAATAAATAATATTGTTTGCAATGACGACGCATATAATTATTTCATAGGAACTTCAACAACATCCTTTCTGTTCACGTGGTAACAGATGGTTCTTTTCTACGTGTCTGTACATTTCGTTAGCTGTAGCTGAAGTTATAATTTTGTACATTAATGAAAGACAGGTGATCGGCCTGTAGTTCCTTGTTAATGAACTGTCTCCCGCGTTTTATGAATTCAGAAGAAATAATGGAACTAAAATATTTAATAAGTCTGTTGAGGAAGTTTTCCTAAAGCGTCCAAGATAACATATTACGGAAGAAGTAAATTAAAAAATTAACAAAATAGGATTTAACGGCCAAATAGCAACTAGATATATCAAAAAAGAAGAGCAAAGTATTTCAAGGGAATAAGAACAAAAATTTAAATTATTATTCACAAGATCACAAAGCTTATAGCGATGATATTGAATGTATTTGGTTCTGTGTAATACGTAGATAGGGAAAGGAAGAATATATGATAGTGTGTCTGTGATTTAAATTATAGATTCTCAGAATTTTACAGTTCGACAGTGAGACCCTCAGGATAATTAAAAAACCTCAATTCCTTTTTTCACAACAAACATATTCGTATTTTATTTTTCATTGAACTGGATCAAAACCCAACGTTTCGCGACTGAATTTTCCGTGTCATCAGGTAGTTCCTGATAAAAAGCCAAAAATACGTACATAAAACATTCATTTCAACTACAAATATACGTGTTATAAATTTAATTTATTTATAATTAATTAGTTAAAAATAAATGACATTTAATGTTGTTTGCAATAAACAGACGTGCTGTTCAATTTGTTTATTGTAACTCGTGCAGACCTTTTGAGGTCTAAATTAAAGATCAAGAGTCCAAATTAGCAAACGGTTTCTCAATTTGGAACAATTGTACACTTTCAGTTTTTTCTATTCCTCTTTAGTAGAAATAATGTAATTCAATTACTCAATATAAAGTTTAAAATGAAAGTAAATAGTTTATAAATTGTTTTGGTAAATATTTTACGTATATATTAGTTGAGGGCTCGGAATGTCAATTTTTAAAATAGTATAAATTAGGTCCTTTTTCCCCATCTGCTATCTTTTTCCCATCACTATTTCTGGAGACCCCACTTACCTTTCACGACAAATATCTTCCGTATAACTACGATCATTCAACACCTTTTTATTAGTCATTCCCGATTTCTTTAGTGATACACTTCATCAGAATCATTTCAAAATTCAACAGCTTAAATTTATTTTTATTCACTCCAAAATCTTTAAAAAAGTGTGATCATATCAGTATCATATTACTAATTTGTAGTTTATGTCACTCTTTTTTACACAGTATTAATTCTTAATAAACCATTTTTTGTACAAGGCATTTTTTTTTCAAAAAAATACCTGTAAAATGACTTGTATGCGGGCAATACGTATAGATGCAATTCCACGTTACTGCATGCGTTTTATATTATTTGCGGATTTAACTTCATACACATTCAGATCCAATTCATAGCAGGAGTCGTCAAGAAGTTAGGTTGTGTCGAAACATCACTTCATCCTGTATTCAAATACAGAACCTCGAATACGGCCTCTAGATTGTCGAGTATGTCTAATTGATAGTGTACACTTGAAAGGTGTTTCTGTAGTGTTACTGTGCGGATGATATCGCGACTTATTTGGCTGAATGACCGAAGAAAAACGACCTCGACCTGTATCCGCATCTTGCGATTAGCAGGATGTGTATACTATGTTCTGCGGATATTAACTTTAATATTGGTGGCAATTTGTGGAAAATTGCGCCACAGAAGCTTCAGTGCCTTAAATTAGTACCAATATTAAAAACTAATCTCTTCCGTATAACTGCATTCATTCAACACCTTTCAATTACTCCTTCCCACTCTCATATTTACAACACTTACACTTAAACGTTTTCGACAATAATACTAGCTTTTGTATAATTTTGGGAGAAATATCGGAAAATTTTAAACAATTATTGACTCAAAAACGGCTCCACATCTTTTATTCAATTTTTCTCATGTGTATCAAAGGGCAGTCAAAAAATTGGCAAGAGTCTCATTTCAGGCTGACGTTTTGTACATTCCTATATTGCAAAAAGTTAATATTTCTAAATTACAAATTTAAAAAAGAGAGATTTTTGCCTAAAACAAAATCTGTTCTAAAAAATCAGCTCTTTAAGAAAGATTGTGCACCATGTTTTGAAAAAACGATTCATTTGTGCCTAATTTCTGCTTGAAATTAATGCAATTTCCAATCACACATTCTCTCAGAAACCGGTAAAAACGTTTTTAAATGTTTTCAACGGATGAAACAAAGGTCGCTTAAAAGAAAGCCACAGGTCTCTGAATTTTCGAAAATTGCGTGTTGGAAATAATGGGCGAGACTATTCGATTTTTAACCATCGGTCCATGTTGCTTCATCCAAGCAGTTGTCTGGTGTAATGGTAAGGGTTCCGGCGAGTTAACTTGGTGTACTTGAGTTCGAGTATCGGCGTGGAGAACAATGTTTGCTGGTTGAAAACACTTTTGAAAGCTCATGTAATAGTATAATGTTGCGGAGACGTTACACATAATCTGTGAAAGTATGTGCTGTCACTTCTAGTTAAAAACATATTTTACTAAGGTAACAATCTCAATTACCAATAGTGGACATTTTTACTTTAGTGCTATTTTCAAAAATTCAGAGTTCCCTGAAAATGAGATTAGTACCATTGTCTTTACCTTGCTTTCATATCCAGTTTCACATACAGTTTTAACTGTTCTTTGACAAAATATATCAAATCAAATGCCGCAGTCTTCAGCTGAAACTCTTCCTCCATGGCGAAGTGGCGTCGGTTCCCGCACTACACAGGGCAGCTCGCGGGGCGAATTTCCGTTCTCGCCGGTGGCGAACTGCTCGCTTGGGCGAAGGAGCTGAGGCGGCCTGCTTGAGAGTAATGTACTGTGGTGATGGCTGCGCAAGGAACACACTGCTGGATTGTTTTGTTTCCATACGCGCTCCTTGCGCCGCCGCGTCCGAGCGGCCCAGGGGCATCGCGCTGGTCGAGTCGAGCGAGCTCCGTAAAAGCAGGCAAGGTCGCGCCGCGGGCCACCAAGTCCTCGAGAAACAGGGTCTGTCTTCATTATCGTGTCTTAGGCGACTCGGACCGGTGCCGGCACGCGAGGCGAGGCGTGGCGTGCGTGGCATGGTGTGGCGTGGCGTGGCGTGGCGTGGCGTGGCGTGGCGAGACGAGACGAGACGAGACGAGACGAGGCGAGGCGAGGCGAGAACCGCCGAGGCGAGGCGTTCGCTCACGGTAGAGGCCGAGGCCTCCCGCGCGGCGGCAGTGGCAGGCGGCCCGCAGCAAATAAGACCTGTGACTGAACGTTTGTATCTGCAGATGCTGTACCAACTCCCTATACTAATAACAACCACAGTTTTATCCTCAACAACTATTGGTGAACTTTTATTAATCCGCTGCCCTCGTAAAGGATAATCGACAAAGAAAACAGCTCAAAAGAGAATAAGCAAGAGGAAAACACCTACAAACAGAGAAGCTGAGTTACAGGTGGCTGTCAATTACTGGCACTTATCCAAGGTGCCAGAATACTACGACACTGGGATACAAATATTAATCCCACGGTATGACAAATGTCTCAATTCTGGTGGTGATTGTGAGGAGTAATAATGTTTTATATGCTGTGTCAGTTACAATAAATGTTTTTCTTAGCATTCTTTTCCTTTTGTTGATCCAAGAAAACATACTTGAATGTGTCTCATACTTGATGAAAAACAGACCTCAATATTTAAAAAAATACAATGGATTCCCGCACAACCTATATGCTAATATTTGGCTCAAAAACGTGGTCTCTAACATCAATCCAAACATTAAAATTTACCAAAATGTCAAAGAAAAAAGAGAAAAGTTTGAAGAATATCACTCAATTATAAAAAACAAAAAAGTACACAATGCCAGAAAATGAGATACAAAACTTTAAAGATGCAGTCCTACACGTAAGAAGACGGAAATAGCAATGGAAAGGACATATACTAAGGTAAAACTAACAGAGAATGTCGTACACGACAACTTCAGATACCATATCTGGCTGGAGAAGATCAGGAAAACAATGAACAAAATGGACATACGAACTATAAAGTGCAGGAGGCAAGAACATGACTCAAAAACTACAAAACAGAAGTGCATGGAAAAGGTTAGACATCTGCTCAGTTTGTGACAAGAAAATGCAACGCATGCAAAAGGGATAATGAATAATGCAATGCTCAACGTACGTGATAATGAATATTGCAGCTTATGCAAAAGATGCGACAAGTTCAGACTCGAAATGTCTTCTATGAACTTAAATCTTTTGATGCAGAAACGGGGCCATTAAACGCCCAGTCCCTATTTCATTTTGAAAATTATCGAGAACTACTAAGCTTTGAGAAACGGCCATCACAGTATTCTCCCATCTCTTTCCTCTCAAATGTTCTATATATTTTTCAAGACGTCGCATTTTTTGGAAAAATTTAAATGATATTATTCAAAATTGTATTGCTTTCAGAAACAGGGCCGTGACTACCCGTTGGAGTGCCATGAGCGAAGAGATTTTGGGAGGACATTTTCTGAAAAAATTCAGATTCTTTGTTATAATTTTCAACCTAACATGACCTTCTGGAAAGTAATATGTGCAAGTATAATTTATGATAATATTTTACCTATGGCGGAAATTACAAGCGAAGGGATGACATGTTCTTCCGATAAACCAGGGATCAGTTATTTGTTGGGAATCTTTATTTATTTACTTCTCGAATGGGGGTTGTAAAGATGCTACGATCTGATATGCTGTCAAGCGCCTTCTAGGGACTGGATTGATGAGCTGACTTGGCTAAAAATTCATTTTTAGAAGTAGTTTTGGAAACTTACTTGTGCATGTACGTTATTACCTCGCCTAATGTTTTAGAGGTTTATATCGTTTAACATTCTTGAAATATTATTATGCCATGAAAATATTAAATGAGTGTGGAAAGACTCTTGTGACAAATGACAATGATGTATTCAATAGCGATGGTGAAGAAAATGGCTATTCCAGAACGTGTGGAAATAAAGATGGAGATAAAAGTTATTTACACAAAGAAGGTATATTGCATTCGAGACTTGAACACGCTTTTACAGAGACAATAATGATGATGAAAAATTATTTTCATTGTCGTTTTTCTAAAGTGCAAAATTATTTGAAAATATCTCATCTTACAAAATTATCCAGCTCACTGTATAATGCCTTTTCTTTGTTTCAAAGCAAATGAAAGAAGAGATTGTGCGCTATACAAACGCTGAAGCTCATAGGTTGGATGAGACTAAAACAAATTAGTGGAATATTTTGACTATTAAGGAATTTAATGCGTTCACGAATGATTTATTCTGCGCAGGAAGAAAATTCTGAAATGATCAACTCGTGAATTTGAGAAATGACCCAATTCTTTGGGCGGGCTATAAACATTTCAAAATTTAAAAATATTTCTTTGCATGGCTGGGAAGCGAAAACAAGGACAAACGCCGCGAACAGACAAGTGTGAACTCTTCAACTAAAGATGGCCTCTCTTCGCGAAGAAACTGTTTACACTTCTAGTAAGAATGTCACTTCAGGCATGTCGAACCGTGTCCCTACGAGGTACCTACTCGCTTCCCTTGATTCCGGTCTCATTTCCAATCCAAATCGAGAAAGAACTGTACCCGCGCAAGCTGAAGCGCCGCGAAGTGGGCAACAGTGGCTTCATACAAAAGTATATATCTTTTCCTCATTTACTCTATCAAACAACCGAGTTTTCTATTGTATTTATATTATTTACTCTTTATTACTATTTCATGTTTATTTTACTCTTAAATTGTGTTTTGAATAAACTTTTTTGCCAAGTGGACAAGACAAGAATATTTGTCTATTAAATTTCCAATTCTGAATTCCATTTCCAGATGTTACTAACCTTAATTTGATGGTACTTTTATTCATCATACAACTACTTAGGGTTAAACATCATGTCATAGTAAGTACTTTTCTTGAAATACCAATAGGATTTATCCACTATTTCGTTGCCAGAGCCAGGCAATAAGAGTTTTCTGCCGAAAATTCCCCGTTTTCTGGCGAACGATTACATTACTTTCTTTTCTAACGAAGTCACTTCGTAAGGGCGAGAAAGTAAACAACAGCGCATGTTTTCGCACATTATTTTTAAATTTGCAATTTTCGTAAATTCAGATTGTTTACCCGAAATGAGACCCATGTCATTCTTTTAAGCGTACCATCTTCTAACCGTAGAAAAAAGTTAAAGGAGAAAATTGGAGTAGTTTTTGAGAAAAAACTTTTTTAGAAATTGCATCAATTTCAAGCGCAATTGACGCAAAAATATTGGCTTTTTTAAGCTATTTTATATGACCTTTTTTAAAGAGATGATTTTTTACAACAAACTTTGTCTACGACAAGTCTACTATCTTCAATTTCGTGGTAATGAAATGTACACTTTTTGCAATTTTCGACAAAAAAAGGAGAGTTTACCGACAATAGGAGTAGCACCATATTTTTGCCGTCCCTCATTACACACGAGGAGAAAATTAAAAAAAATTGGAGTGATTTTTGGGAAAAATCGTTAATTATTTTAAAAATTGCCTATATTTCGCGAAAAAATACATGAAAAATACTTATAATTTCGAAAAATTGAACAAGAACGTATTTGAAGATCTGTCTTTAGAGAACAGATTTCATTAAGGAAGGATATTTCTCTCTTCAATATAATAGTTGTAGGAAGATGACCCCAACAATTGCCCTTTTGCAATTTAAAAATATCAAGAATTTCAACGAATAAGACTTGCACCATTTTTTAAGCGTCCTTTACGCTATGTGAGGACCTAATTTAATCAAAACATTTGGAATATTTTTAAGAAAATTTTGATCTTCAACAATCAAAATATCCGTTTGAAATTCCCAAAGCGTCGAGTTCGTTCAGATCAATCGCGGAATATCAGCTTTGGAGAAAATATATTAATATATTAATAATGCAAATATATTAAAATGTCAAAAATATCAAAAATAATATGTCAAAAATGTAAAAGTATGTTACACCAAAATATATAAAATAAAAATTATTTTCAATCATCCAGAATGTCTCAAACTCTAAAAAACATAATTCATATATTTTGTACCTGTAAACGTATGCATTTACATATGAATCCATCCCTACAGATCACCATTTTTTTCAGGCAGCGTAGTGCCTTTACCGCGCGCTCGAAATACACGCAAAACAGAAAAGCTGTCGCCAAAAAGAAAAAAAGAAAAGAAAAAATACACCCAAGCGCACGCATGGCTATTTTCTTTCCCCGTGTTTGGTTGCGAGGCGTCTGCAAACGAGTTCTGGTCCGTGGGCAGCCACGCGCGGTCGGCGGCGGAGCGCGACACCACAAGGTTGCGGCGGCTGCTGTGACCCACCGGCGCCGCGCGGCTCACGGCGCACTACAGGCCCACGCCGCGCAGGGCGGAGGGCCAACGCGCGTTTTAAGGCGAAGAAAGGAGGCTTCGCAGCGTTCATTCGCATCTCTGTTTATATGCCCTTCTCGCTTACGCTCTCACTCTCACTCACTCTCACTATACTCCAATGATCTGCGATAGGTATTGTAGATTTTTTTATTCCTCAAGGACCTAGGCAAAAATAAAGTTACATGTCGCCTAAATTCCGCTAATCTTGCAGTTACTAAAACATGTTTGTCTATTATTTTCCAAATTTCCGAGAAGAAATGAAAGTGGCCATCGTGGACAACATTGTAACTTATGAATGATAGCCGAATTTTGATAGCCGGCTACGCCATTATTATCAGTCTAATGAAACAGAGGTACGGAAATATAAAATTTTAAATAAATACATATAAAAGTAGTGGACTCAGCGATGCTTTGCTATTGCAGTGTATTACACTTCACACGCTACTGGCCACGTGATTGTTAATCGCGTTTTACGCTACGATTTGCAAAAATTATAATCGATGAAAGACTCAGGCGAGTATGGTTTGGTTCTATTTTCTGGTTTGAAAACGGTTGTCAAGTATCTTATTGTTAAAATGTTTTTCCTCAAGTTGGAATGCGTTCACTGTGACACTGTCATGGAGAAATTAGATTTACTTGTCTGAGATAACTTTTAAGTAATATCAGGTGTTAAAATTTCTGCCGATATTTCACAATCGTAGGGGCAGACTATGTAGCCACAGATGCGCTTAATACCTTATGCTACGGAGGGTTGCCGTTTTACACGTTTTTAAAGGTGTCTTCATCAGTGAGCTAGGGGTTTATGTCAGTATTTAAAGTGGGCATGGGACAAATGTTTGTATTCATTGAGAAGAGTTTCAATTATATGAATACATTGAAACTAAACATTTTGTATCCTTTTTCTCAAGAAAATTGTGTATTCTGTTGCGGAAGTGATGTTCTATTTTTAGAATGCTAATGATTTTGTCGAGGTCGAAAGTACGGCCAGTGTTTATGACGACGTGTAGTTCCCATGAAATACTCAGAAAGAAACGAGCATTTTGACTCAAGATTATTTAGCGGAAAAATTATAGTAGCAAATATCTTTTATATTTATGCAGTGAAACTTAACAAAAAAGTGCATAACCGACGCTCATTTTGAGGTAAGATATTTAGGTTCATACAAATCACATAATAGCGATGTAAAAATATGAATAATAATACTGTATATACTCGAATATAACCCTCCCTCGTATATTAGACGCACCCTAAGTTTCCGGCAAGGAATCTTGAAAAAACAACTTTTTTTTCAATTAATTTCACTTTTATTGTGCCCTCGAAAAGCCCGCCGATTAACGCGATTAGAGCGCAAATTTTATGAAGCTGCGCCTCAAGGCCCCTGGTCACAGTTGCATCATGTCAGGCATTTCGCGTCTTTCTCGGTCGTGACGCTAATGTCGCGACCGTATCACGTGGCGCTTGATACGGCCGCGATCAACCGACATATAGCGGCGAGATATTCTATCGCGAAGACAGACCCTTATGCGCCACGTTACAAAATCCGAAGTATAACCCACGCCGCCATGTGACCACGTGCAACACACTTCAAGTTCGCGGTACTAACATTGATTCGATTATTATCTGCGCTCCAGTTATCAGATATTAATTTTTGAAAAAATTTGCGGATTATATTCGAGTGTATACGTTAATATTGACAATAACAACAATAAATACTCTTCCGATCTAAGTTCGATGCCTCTAGCACTGAGAATTAATGCTTACATGCAACGACTTCTAATATTTATTCATAATTCACTTTATCGTAACAATCTCATTTCCCTTTTCCGATCAGCCGTTTTTGATAGGCGCAGCAACGAGTCCGAAGCAGTGGCGTCACGCGCCCTTACGCGCTGCGATTTCTTGGGCCGGAAGTTCCGGACTGATGGCTGTAATTACGTTGTTCCGTCTCCTCTTTTGTTAACGGAAATACGTTTTAGTGCAGTCGTCCCTATACGCGGGTAACTGTAACTTCAACTGCACTTATCGTTATCAAACAGGAATTATACATGTTAACACGATGTTCAGAAGCTAACATTGCAATTATCACCACATGAACTTCCAGAAGAAAGATAGATAATCCTAGAACTCTGACTAAAAACAGGATAATACAATGTGATTGAAAATCTTGCAAATCCGTGAATCGTGATGATCCGATTTGTTGCATTTTATTTCCAGCGTTGAAAATAAATATAAGTAGCAAGGATTATTTCGAAAGACGGGAGCTTTAGGAGATAGAGGAGAAGGTACAAATACAGGCTAGGGTCTAAAAAGGGGCTAGTTTCTGTTGTGAACCTGGAGGGTATCGAACTCTATGGGGAATGGGGTGAAACTAGTTCCCTCGGTCTCGGTGAAGAGTGACAAGTAATTGGTGCCCATCAGTAAATACGCTTAGAAGCTGTGCGTAAAAAGCCATCGATTGTCGTGTTTTTCCATCGTCAAACCTGCAGCAGGTATGTACAATATTGTTTTTCACCATAAGCCAGTTCGCTGTAAATGTTACTTGACAGCAGGTCTGGGTTAATGTTGAGCTGGTGAACAGTTTCAATGCTTCATTCAACCTCCTACTTCATACCAGTACCGGCCGGCATAATGGTTTTGTAAAGGGGATTTGGTCTAAATATGGGCTAGTGAGTGAGATCTAAAAACGGGCTACCTCTCCGAGGGAACAACAGTGGCTTTATGGACAGAAGGAGCATTCGGTTGAATGTGCGCTTGCCACTGCGCCTGCGCAGTGTCAATGTCAGCGATTGCCTGCGAATGTAAAGAAAAAAATTGGAGCTGTTTTTTCAGAAGCAAAAATGTTAAATATTTTAAAAATTGCCTATATTTCGCTTTCAATTACACGAAAACTACTCATATTTTAGAAAAATTGAACGTGAACGTATTTAAAGATCCATATTTAAAGAACAGATTTCATTAAGGAAAAATGTATATTTTCAATATTATTGTAGGAAGACGTCCCAAAAAGTAGCACTTTTGCAATTTTCAAAAAATCTGAAATCTGCAAATTTAAATGAACATGAAACCTACACCATTCTTTTAAGCGTCTTTTACGCTATCCAAAGTCAACGTTTGATCAAAAAACTTGTTGCCATTTTTTAGAAAAGTTTGAGGCTTTATGTAAAGTACTCTCAAAAATCAAAATATCAGTTTTAAACTTCTACAACCTTGAGTTTATTCAGATTCGGCTGAACGATTTATGCGGTAGCATTGACCAAAAATGAACAGACAGACGTTTTGTCGTTAATCGATTTTCGATCGGCTTCAAGGAGCAACAAAACATGAATTCTGGCTACACCACGTGTTAGAGGATGGTTTTCTATATTCAGCAACAGGATGTATCCGCTTTTTCGTTACCGGGGCCCGGTAATAAAAGCTTTTCTGCCGAAAATTCGCTTTCTCCAGTTTTAACAGTTTTTTTAGTGAATAGCTTTCACTCCTTAACCAAGTACCTTCATACGGGCAAGATAGTAAAAAACAACACAACCAACCTTATGTACATGATGAAAATCCAATATTTATGTGAATATATATTAAACATTATATTATTAATGTGCCTGATGATGGGGCTAGTTGCAATAAGGAACGTCGTTAAGAGATTTGTCAGAAAAAGGATAATAATTGATTGTCAATAATAAGAGGAATCTACAGTTTAACCAATTTACGAAAACCTATCTGGTGTAATGTTTTGCAAATCAGTTTTTCAGAAACAAATTTTATGCTGCATATTTATTGCATATTATAAATATATTTTGCATATTATAAGCAGATTTTAGGAACATTTACTGCATGGAAATCCGGGGTATACTTATTACTGGGAAGTACTATACGACTCATCTACGTATATCGAAATTTTGCTATTTTAGTGATCATTCCCTCATGACCTTGTGCGGAGCAAACCCACTCCAGCACCAGCGTCAACAAGGTTATCGTAGAGGCAGACATTCAACAGCTAAGCACGCAATGATTTTCTCGTGTGTAATTAATGCATATTCAATTAGAGGAATGATTAAATAAATTTAAAAAGCAGAAATGAATGATATAAAACAATTGTGTGATTACACTGCGTAACACCAATCACATGATTCGGTCAGTAATTTTATGTTTAAGGTACTGTTCTGGCATCCGCCAGGAATTAAGCTGAGAAAATCACGGACATCTTCGATCACGGATAGCAACCGGCTTCAGGAATAATTTTCATCTAATTAGTCCAGTCAAATACTGAAAAGGGGGTTACCAGAAAAAAATGCCATACAATTCATTTTCTTTGTGTATGTTGTATGTACCAAGGCACTAGTTAAAACTCCAAGTTTTCGACCTTCCAGTCTCTGTGCGCCCTCTTGTAGCTCCACGAGGTCCGAAAAACCGGTATTGTTTCCGATTTTTTTGGTTGAAATTTCAAGAATTCTGAATAAAAATAATTGAAATCAAATTATAAATGATGATATTTCCTATAACTTTTGAATACATTTGTTTTGAAACCAATTACCAAGCGAAATACAGATTTTTAAATAACGTTATTGTTGTCATTTCTCCAAATGAGTGAAAAAAATACGCATCTTTATGATATTTTAATTGGCGTATAATAAATATTTCCTCAGAAACTTTACCTAAAATCTTAATCTATAGACAAATAGATGTGTGTATGTGTGTGTTCGTTTTCTAGCCTAATTATTCAATGCGGGAACAATTTCAAGTCATTAAAATTTGATATACAATATTATTCCAAGGGGAAGAACAAAACTGTGGCGATAATCTACTCCTAGAGGAGAGGGTGGGAAGGGAGTTACATTTACAAACAGAATCACTACGCAATCACGAAAGGATTAAATTCTGGGTGTAATGCGCACTGAACAGAAATAATAAGTAAGAAGGAAAGGGCAGGTTATAAATGATTGTGATAAATACACCGAATTTGAAAGGAAACAATTCCCTAATTTTGAATAAAACTTTTTTTCTAAACACTAAGCAAACTGCAGCCTCAAAAGCAGAACAGAACAAAAAGGCTGTTGTTTCTCGATTGGTATGTGGTGGTGGGGCCCGGCGACCACCAAATTACTGGGTCCTTGTCCTTTTGCGCCGTTTTGTATTTCCGTTTACAGCGTTTTTGTACACTTAGTGAATGCTAGAGTGTACCCGTTTTACAGAAGTAGTTTTTTAGCGTTATCGTGTTTAGTTCGTCTTGTATAATAACCTTGCCGTTACTTTTTTTGGTTTTACTCTTCCCTAACACTGATAGTTGCCCCTACTTAGTTGCCCCTAGTTAGTACCGTACTCCATCGCGAATCTTTGTGCAATAATATAACTTTCATTGAGAGCACAATTTTAAATACCATAATATTTTTCAACACGCCGTGTGCGAAACGTGGCTTCCCATGTGCGTTTTCCGTGTACGAAACAGCTAACTTTTTCACAGTGTGAGAAACATCGCGAAGCGTGTGCGAAACGTTACTTTTTTTGGTTTTACTCTTCCCTAACACTGACAGTTGCCCCTACTTAGTTGCCCCTAGTTAGTACCGTACTCCATCGCGAATCTTTGTGCAATAATATAACTTTCATTGAGAGCACAATTTTAAATACCATAATATTTTTCAACACGCCGTGTGCGAAACGTGGCTTCCCATGTGCGTTTTCCGTGTACGAAACAGCTAACTTTTTCACAGTGTGAGAAACATCGCGAAGCGTGTGCGAAACGTTGCGAAGTGTGTGCGAAACATCAGTATGGATTAGCAATTGACTTTCGTCTTGACGTCATTGTTTATGATTTACAATCAATAGTGTTACGACACTGACTGGAATCCATTTACCTTTGTACAAGTAAGCAATTTTTAAGTTGTTTGATATTTAATTCCTTGCTGTACTCGGACGACAAACTCGCTTCGTACGTGAATCACTTGCTTCGCGCCCTTGTTACGTAAACTAATATTACAGAATGTGGTATATTGGTGTGAAAGGAAAAGTTTCCAGGCTTGATTATCCAAAATAAAAATTCCGTTTAATAGTTACTGAAAATACTGGAGAAATTTACTGTTTACAATGCATATCAGAAAAGTCATGGTAGTAAATACGACATACCGCTGACTTATAGATATTCAATTCAATTTTATTGCGAATTTATTTACAGAATTGTCCTCTTACAAAGTAATACACACAAGTACAAATAATACAGTAATACACATAAATAAAAATAAAACAGTAACACAATAACAAAATAATATAATAACATAAGCTACAAAATAATTGACTCAACAGAACATAGAAATATATATTGACAGAACATACAAACATATTAACGAAAACGACTTGAATGAAGTGAGGCTTAGCTCGTTACAGATATGATAAGATACTAATAATTTAATCATTAGAGTGCTTGTAGAATTTAACTATTCGTTTATAATAAATGCCGTAATTTCAGAACCAATGAAATAAAAATATACAGTTTTTGAGTTTTCAGAGTTTAGTTCAATCAAACAATTGGGAAAGAATAATACACCATTGTGGTAAGGTAATTGTGGTAATCCTCTAAGCCCACACAGAAAATATGTTTGTTTTCATTAGTATTCATATTACATGGCGAGCAGATTGAATTTGAGTGTATTTTGTGCCACATATTTCTAGTGTTGATGTTGATTTCTTTGACAATGGACATCCTGATTTGAGCAACTACTCAGTCATGAAAGTGGGAAGAGTCAAATTTAATTATTTATCTATTTCTGCTGATTGTAATTCATTAATTTCTCGATATAATGTACTATACGATGAATTCATGAATCTACGGATATCATCCATAAAGAGTTTACTTACAATTGTTGCAACAATCGAGGGAATATTATTTCTGATTACATTCGGATTTTGTTGCTGCGTAATTAAATTTTGAAAGCCCAGATTATACATCAATCCGTCAAGAACGGACACTCATTTACTGGAATGTGGATATGCATTTCTTGATTTTAAAAGTTTTTTTGAAAATTATACTTGAGTATCGACAAGGTGCCATAGATGGTAATTTTGTTAAGTAAGTCACTGACCATTAAATTACTTCTGATTTTATCTTAGTTCAGCCAGTTTTCTTTCTTATCATGTGCCCAGAAGTTGTTCTCGATAGCCCCAAAGGACGTGTGTAGAAGTTCGTTTGTGTCTTATCCAGTTGATTAGTATATCTTAGACACAGATACCTGAGGCGTATTGTACAATAGATGCTAACATGGACCAGAAAAGTTTCTGATATTAAGATTTTCCAGACTGATGCCAATGGCGTGCTCCCTTTGGTCGGGGCATTGTCAGATGCGTAATTGAATAATCCTGACTTTGTGAATTGGATACCTAAATGCGTGTACTGCTTGACCATTTCTATAATTTCTCCTCTATATTTCACTAGCTTTTCCGATCACATTCTGCATGACTTTTGAATTTCATTATATTAATTTTTGAGATTAACTTCGAGGGATATTTTCTGAAAATACTTGGATGACGTGTCTATAGTTATTATTCCGGTCTTATAGATATTAAAACTCATAAGTGATAAACTTGATAGGCGGATAATAGCATGGATAAGTAAAATACTTCGCTATAGAAAGCAAAAAGTTTGTGTTTGACAACATTAACCGGAAAGGATAACTTCTGGAGTCCCTCAAGGCAGTGTCATATGCCCACTGTTGTTTCTTATCTTCGTAAATGATTTATCTCAAAATATAACAATCTCAAAAATGGAATCTTCACCGAAAAGTGCACATTATATAGAAATTGCATAACTGTACGATATGATACAACTCCAGGATGATTAAAACAAAATTTGTGATTGGGTAAACGCTATTAAAACGACTATAAATTGAAAGTAATTCGATCACGTTTTGTAGGGACAGAGCACTTTATACAAATATCAGTATAAGTAGTGACTTAGTTCCGCACATCTCGAATTATAAAACCCTTGGCATCCTACAGCAAATTGGGTTGGGAGTAACAAAGGAACTGTTCAGTGGGTAATATTTGGAGATCTTTCATTTCGTCATAAGAAATCTTTAAAAAAATGCAATACGAAAGCAAAAGGAATCGCGTATACTGCACTTGTTAGACGGATATGGTATAAGATGCTAGTGTTTGGGATCCATACAAAATAGGACTTCAAAAGTGCTTAGATACCTTACTAAACAGAGCGGTAAAACACATATTTCAGAGGAACATACCTACGTATTGGGAATAATTAGAACACAAGATAAACTAGTGGTGCAACAACAGCACATACTTTTTTGGTTATTTAAGATCGCATTAACGACCACTACTGCATTTAACGATATGGTAACTGTAAAGTTGACATGAAGTGGTGACGATAGGAATGAAAGGACGAACCATGAATGGACCACCCACAAATACAACCAAGCCCGAGGCGGGACACGAACCCGCGAGCCTTCGGTCCGAGATCGGTTCGGCACTACTGCTTTAACGATCTTGGCCATCCGACCATATCTTTCTCACGTAACTAGAGGTCTATATACTCGCAGACAACCCACCCGCCCGCCCGTTTCAGATAAGTGCCGTTTCAACCATCCCACCCAACGGGTACCAGTACACGTGACACCCCCGTACGAGATCTACCCGTATGAAACGGGACTATCCGTATTAAGCGAGGCGTTCCTTATGCGGCGAAGACGAAGGTTGAACAGTTTTAACAGGTACCCATATGAAACGGTTCTTGCAATCTTTTGCTAAATGCTGGCAAGCTAGTTTATGTTTTCAAAATTTAACGTAATCTTTCTCAACTTGTAGAGTATACGTTTTAAAATTTCTTTTTTATGTGGAGAAATAAATTACATTTGAAAATCAAATTTTTGCGTATATTTCAATTTTTGTGATAATATAAAATTAAGCCCGTCATGAGAGAAAAGCAGACTTTCTGATAGGATAAAAATCATGACTCATCATTCTTTTTTTCGCAAGAATCACGTTTCCAATCAATAATATCATAACGTTAAGAGGCGCGATAGTGCCTCTGGCCAAAACAGTATTTACTTTCTCGCCCTTGAGAAAGTACTTCGAAGTTACTTCGTAAGAAGAGAAAGTTAAGTAACCGTGCGCCGGGAAACGGCGAATTTTTGGCAGTAAAACTTTTATTGCCGCGACCTGCTAACGAAAAATTGAATAAAACCTGTTAGTTTATATAGTAAATTTCTTCCTCCAATACGTGGTGAAGCCAGAATTCGTTTTATTGGTTCTTGATATCTAAAAATCGATTGACGGCAATAGTGTCTTGTCTGTCCGTACGTCTGTGATCAACGATAGCGCCTAAACAATTCAGCCGATTTTCTCCAAAATTGATATTC
Organism: Gryllus longicercus; assembly: GCA_038098605.1. Classification (NCBI taxonomy): domain Eukaryota; kingdom Metazoa; phylum Arthropoda; class Insecta; order Orthoptera; family Gryllidae; genus Gryllus; species Gryllus longicercus. The sequence goes on along the minus strand of JAZDUA010000898.1, from coordinate 368,832 downwards.
CCCAATCGTTCTGCACGAACTCGAGGCTTTGGGAGTTTCAAATAGATTTTTTCATTTTTGAGGCAACTTCGCATTAAGTTTCAAGAAAGTTTGAAAATTTGATCAAAAATAGCACATTATTTTTGTTTAAACATTGTCATCAGATAACATAAAGGACACTTAAGAGAATCGCCTCATGTTCGTTGATATCCCTGATTGCAAAAGTGGAATTGTTTACTTGTTTGAGCTTCTTAATGAAACTAGAATACTAAAGAAAGTGATTTTCGCATAATGAAATACGTTTCCGAGAGACAGACCTTTAAATAAATTTATGTTCGATTTATCGAAATAAAGTTGCTTTCGTGTAATATTGCGCAACATACAGGCAATTTTTTAAAACATTGACAATTTTTTTTCAAAACCACTCCAAAAATTTCCCCCTAGTATATAATAAGGGACGGTAAAAAAATGGTGCTCGTCTTATTTTTGGCGAACTCTCCGTTATTTAAAAAAAATTGCAAAAACATTTCAAAACTACAAAATTGAAGATTGGGATTTTTTCCTTAGACAAAGTCTGTTTGTAAAAAATTAGCTCTTTAAAAAAAGTCATGTACAATTTAAAAAAACAAGTAATTTTGGCGTAATTTGCACTTGAAATTTATGCAATTTCTAACAAAATGACATTTTCAAACACTGCTTCAAATTTTTTCTTCAGTTTTTTCAGTAGAAAATAGTACGCTTAAAAGAGAGGGACGAGTCTCATATTCGTTTAATTCGCTGAATTATCGAAAATTGGAAATGTGGAACTAATGGGAGAACGTAATTAATAGATCATTTAATCCATAAAAAAGTATGTGCTGATGTAGCTCCATTAGTTTCTGGATGCGGATGTAGTTGCTAAGTATGTTGTGGTTATACGGGAGAATACATTTGTTGGTTTGCGCAAGGAACAGTTAGTAATATCCCACTGCGTGTGATCGGTTAGGTTGGCGGGTTGGGTTTGGAAGTGAAGGTATTGAGTTTTGGATGTTGCCAAAAGATGTCTTACTATTTTAGTGAGTAGAATTAGGTAGGATTTTAAGAAGAAAGTTTTTGCCAGTGATTTTTAAATAACTTTTATGATATTACAGTTTCTGTAAGACTGGTAGAATAGAAAGTAATGAGTTGCGCGAACGTACTGGAGGAACTGATATATCTAAAATACCAAGAATGGTGTGGGTGACTCAATGATTTTGTCAATTTCTAGAAGATGTTTCAGCAATGCAAGTGGAGGCAGGATGCGAGAAATCAGGATCTGAAAATGAGGCCAATTGACTTTTTGTCAGAGAAGCGATTTTCTTTTAGTGCTGTATTTAGGGAGAAACCAAGAGGGCGGTGGTATGAAGGGAGAGCGATGTGAGGCTCTAAGATAATATTATAGATAATATTGCTAGAGACACAGAATTCGAATATATCTTGTTTTGAGACTTGTATTGAAGATTGATAAGGATAATAATCAGAAAACAGAAGCATGGACTGTTAGATTTAATCGTTTATTATGTGCAAGAAGAGTGATACCACCAGGAGAATTGTATCTGCCAACCCAGACCCATTATTAGCGTTACAGTCCCCCTTCAACAATATTGTAAACTGATTTGAAGGAAACAGCGGATCGATATCTTTTGTTTTGTAAGGAATATTAGGAGCTTATATATTGAGGTCACGATGAGTGGGATTGTCCGGTTTGCTGTACTGCTATGCTTACACGTTCAACGGTGGGGTTTACCTCTCTGAAGCTGGCTAGCCACCTATAGCGGACCACAAGAAACTACATGCCATCGTTTAATACTAATTAATTGCTCATTAATCATAATAATTTTAAATTAATTACGCCAGCCATTTTTGGAAAAATCAAGGGTCAGCTAGCTTCAACCTGAAGCTAGTTAGCCACAAAACCAAATAACACAGAAAATATCAGAAAAATTTAACAACAATAAATAAATAAATTAACTGCTATTTAATTACTCCATTTTGCCGTTATTATCAAACGTAATTGTTTAAAAAATTTTAAAATATCTACAAAAAGAAAATTTATGTTAGGAAGTGATGGAAAAATTCTTAAAACTACATTTTACCGGCAACCCCCAAAACTACTACCTCCACATTGTTCCTATCTCTTTACATTCATTGATTAATTAGCTTCAGAATTAATACCTGTAGAAATTGTTTAAAACCAAACGCAAAACTTTACACAGGCTAAATGAAGGACCATCAATAAAAACTAAAAAATTCACAGTAAATAAACTAACTGGCGGAATCACGAAATACTGCACAAGTATTTGCACAAGACACCCATTGAGTTAATAACAGGTTATTAAAATTAATTGCTCCGGCCAAATGTTTTTAAAATCAGCCAACGTTTGTTTCAACATTGCATTTCACTAAAAAAAATTTACAAATTCATAAAATTACGTTTTACCCATTAAACGAGAAACTACAACAATTATTTTGTTGCTATTTCTTTATATTTATTAAATAATTGGCTTCAAAAGTAATAACTGTAGGAAATTGTTTATAAAGATGCGCAAACCTCAACACAGGCTGTACAGGTACCATATATTAGGCAAATAAGTCACAGTAAATATATTAACTGGCAGAATCACGAAATACTGCACAAGTACTTCCACAAGACATCCATTGAGTTAATAACAGGTGATTTAAATTAATTGCTCCGGCCAATTGTTTTTAAAATCAGCCTACGTTTGCTTCTACATTGGATTTCACCAAAAAAAATTACAAATTCATAAAATTACGTTTAACCCATGAAACGAGAGAATTACAACAATTATTTTGTTGCTATTTCTTTGTATTTATTAAATAATTGGCTTCAAAAGTAATAACTGTAGGAAATTGTTTATAAAGATGCGCAAACCTCAACACAGGCTGTACAGGTACCATATATTAGGCAAATAATTCACAGTAAATAAACTAACTGGCGGAATTCAGAAATACTGCACAAGTATTTGCACAAGACATCCATTGAGTTAATAACAGGTTATTTAAATTAATTGCTCCGGCCAATTGTTTTTAAAATCAGCCTACGTTTGCTTCTACATTGGATTTCACCAAAAAAAATTTACAAATCCATAAAATTACGTTTAACCTATCAAACGAGAGAACTACAACAATTATTTTGTTGCTATTTCTTTGTATTTATTAAATAATTGGCTTCAAAAGTAATAACTGTAGGAAATTGTTTATAAAGATGCGCAAACCTCAACACAGGCTGTACAGGTACCATATATTAGGCAAATAATTCACAGTAAATAAACTAACTGGCGGAATCCAGAAATACTGCACAAGTATTTGCACAAGACATCCATTGAGTTAATAACAGGTTATTTAAATTAATTGCTCCGGCCAATTGTTTTTAAAATCAGCCTACGTTTGCTTCAACATTGGATTTCACTAAAAAAAATTTACAAATTCATGAAATTACGTTTTACCCATCAAACTAAAGAACTACAACAATTATTTTGTTGCGATTTCCTTATAATTATTAAATAAATGGCTTCAAAATTAAAAACTGTAAGAAATTGTTTATAAAGATGCGCAAACCTCAACACAGGCTATATAGGTAACTTACATAAGGAAAAAAATTTACAGTAAATAAACTAACTGGCGGAATCAAGAAATACCGCACAAGTACTTCCACAAGACATCCATTGAGTTAAGAACAGCTTGTTTAAATTAATTGCTCCGGCCAGTTGTTTTTAAAATCACACAACGTTTGCTTCAACATCGCATTTCACTAAGAAAAAAATTTCAAATTCATAAAATTACGTTTTACCCATCAGACGAGAGAACTACAACAATTATTTTGTTGCTATTTCTTTGTATTTAGTAAATAATTGGCTTCAAAAGTAATAACTGTAGGAAATTGTTTATAAAGATGCGCAAACCTCAACACAGGCTGTACACGTACCATATATTAGGCAAATAATTCACAGTAAATAAACTAACTGGCGGAATCCAGAAATACTGCACAAGTATTTGCACAAGACATCCATTGAGTTAATAACAGGTTATTTAAATTAATTGCTCCGGCCAATTGTTTTTAAAATCAGCCTACGTTTGCTTCAACATTGGATTTCACTAAAAAAAATTTACAAATTCATAAAATTACGTTTTACCCATCAAACTAAAGAACTACAACAATTATTTTGTTGCGATTTCCTTATAATTATTAAATAAATGGCTTCAAAATTAAAAACTGTAAGAAATTGTTTATAAAGATGCGCAAACCTCAACACAGGCTATATAGGTAACTTACATAAGGAAAAAAATTTACAGTAAATAAACTAACTGGCGGAATCAAGAAATACCGCACAAGTACTTCCACAAGACACCCATTGAGTTAAGAACAACTTGTTTAAATTAATTGCTCCGGCCAGTTGTTTTTAAAATCACACAACGTTTGCTTCAACATCGCATTTCACTAAGAAAAAATTTCAAATTCATAAAATTACGTTTTACCCATCAAACGAGAGAACTACAACAATTATTTTGTTGCTATTTCTTTACATTTATTAAATAATTGGCTTCAAAAGTAATAACTGTAGGAAATTGTTTATAAAGATGCGCAAACCTCAACACAGGCTATACAGGTACCATATATTAGGAAAAAAATTCACAGTAAATAAATTAACTGGCGGAATCCAGAAATACTGCACAAGTACTTGCAAAAGACACCCATTGAGTTATTAACAGCTTGTTTAAATTAATTGCTCCGGCCAGTTGTTTTAAAATCACACAACGGTTGCTTCAACATCGCATTTCACTAAAAAAAATTTCAAATTCAGAAAATTACGTTTTACCCATCAAACGAAAAAACTACAATTATTTTGTCGCTATTTCTTTATATTTATTAAATAATTGGCTTCAAAAGTAATAACTGTAGGAAATTGTTTATAAAGATGCGCAAACCTCAACACAGGGTATAGAGGTACCATATATTAGGAAAAAAATTCACAGTAAATAAATTAACTGGCGGAATCCAGAAATACTGCACAAGTACTTGCAAAAGACACCCATTGAGTTAACAGCTTGTTTAAATTAATTGCTCCGGCCAGTTGTTTTTAAAATCACACAACGTTTGCTTGAACATTGCATTTCACTAAAAAAATTTTACATATTTATAAAATTACATCTTACCCATCAAACTAAAGAACTACAACAATTATTTTATGAATATTTCTTTATATTTATTAAATAATTGGCTTCAAAAGTAATAACTGTAGGAAATTGTTTATAAAGTTGCACAAACCTCAACACAGGCTATACAGGTACCATTTATTAGGAAGAACATTCACAGTAAATAAACTAACTGGCGGAATCACGAAATACTACACATGTATTTGAACAAGACGTCCATTAAGTTAATAAGATGTTGTTTAAATTAATTGCTCCGGCCAGTTGTTTTTAAAATCAGCCAACGTTTGCTTCAACATTGCATTTCACTAAAAAAATTACAAATTCATAAAATTATGTTTAACCTATCAAACGAGAGAACTACAACATTTCTTTTGTTGCTATTTCCTTATAATTATTAAATAAATGACTTCAAAATAAAAACTGTAGGAAATTGTTTATAAAGTTGCACAAACCTCAACACAGGCTATACAGGTACCATATATTAGGAAAAAAATTCACAGTAAATAAACTAACTGGCGGAATCACGAAATACTGCACAAGTATTTGCACAAGACATCCATTGAGTTAATAAAAGGTTGTTTAAATTAATTGCTCCGGCCATTTTGTTTTTAAATCCAGCCAACATTTGCGTCAACATTGCATTCCATTAAAAAGAGTAGAAAAATTCGTAAAATTACATTTCACCTGCAAACCATAGAATTACAACAAATATTATGTTACTTCTCTATTATTTTTATTGAATATATGTCTACAGAATTAATAACTGTATGCAATTGTTTATGAAGAATTGCAAAACTATTTACAGGCTATACAGGTACCATATGTACGACAAAAAATTCACAGTAAATAAATTAACTGGCGAAATCCAGAAATACTTTACTAATACTTGCACATGATACCTATTGATTTAATAAGATATTGGTTGTAAGAATTACGCAAGCCAGTTATTTTTAAAATCAACCATCGTTTCGCTCCAACATTGCATTTTACTAACAAATTATTTTCAAAAAAATAAAATTCTTTTTACCGGCAATCCACATAGTAACAAAAAATATTTTTTACGACTCCTTTGTATTTATTAAATAAATGGCTACAGAATTAATAACTGGATGCAATTGTTTATATAGAAGCGCAAACTTTTTACACAGAATATACAGGTGCTATATATGAGAAAAATATTCGCAGTATATAAACTAACCAGCGAAAGCTGGAAATGCTTGACAACTATTTGCAGAAGGCACCAATTGATTTAATAACAGGTTGTTTAAACTAATTACGCCGGCCAGTGTTGTTTAAAATCAGCCAACGTTTCGAAAGTACATGACAGATAACGCAAAAATCTTTGGAATTCTTAAAATTACACTTTACCGGCCAACCACAGAATGGCAACAATTATTTCATTACTACTTTTTTATATTTACTAATTAAATGGCTCTGGAAATAATAACTGTATGGAATTGTTTATAAAGAAGCGCAAACCTTTTCACAGGCTATAAAGGTACCATATATATGAAAAGAATCTCTCAGTGAAATAACTTAACGGCGAACTTTGGAAATCTGTCACAAATAATTACAGAACTAATCATCGAGAAACAGTAATTTTATATTAGAAGTCATTAAATCAATTGTATTTTTTAAATTATGTGTTTAAGTTAAGTTAATTCCTGCGATATTGCTGTTAATACTGCACGTTGTATTAATGAATACGTTATCTAATGTCAACATTATTGCAGTATACTTTGGGGATATTTAGAATAATGTTTTTTCTGTTAGCATGCCATTAAATTATTGATCATTTTTCGGTTGTTCATCTTCCAGTTTTTTTCAGGAGTTCATCAACTTGTGTACACCAACAATGTATTCCATGCATATCAAAAACCGTATGTAAATTAAAACGTGTACTTAAACTTCGGAACTCAGAAATTATTAACCAATGGAGAGAAAAAACAACAAAAATTTATCAGCAACACAATGGCATGTTCTGAAGTAACATGACTATTACATACGTCCTTCTCCTCATTTAAAGTGCAATAACGTAGCCATTTCCCTTCCATAAACTAATTTGACAGACATTTGACGGTTGATTTAAAATACAACAAAGAATATTTGTAAAATCTCAGGGAGGCCCGTAAGATGAAAATGCACACTACTGACAGTTTTGCAGGTAAAGAATTTGAAAATTTCCCATGTAAAATCCAGTAAACGACGGAACAATTAGGTGGCCCCGGTCTTTCCCCGGACATGTCCTCTTCTCAGAACAATCAAGTTTTCTCCGTGTACAGTAATTCAACCCCTTGAGAGTGCATTCCCCCAGAGGAGAAGGGGTCGCTTCGTATCTGGCTGGTATTGATGAGGGATTACACGGGAGAGAAGTGGCTGCAGGTAGAATGTTCATTGGCAAAATTACATTTCTTCAGAAAAGACTAGCTTTTCTGTTAATGTCAAAATTTCCCACCTTTATTCATGTACAAATATAAGTTAGTAACAACTGCTGCAGCATCATTACTTCACAATTTGTAAGTACATTTATTGGAATTTTGACCACATCACTAAAACCCTGGAAGTTATCGAAATCCACCATACGCTACTTGTTTTATGATAAATTGTTTGATATTGCTGTTTCTTTAGTACCAGGAGAGTTGAGGGTGCGTTTTAATCCAAATGAGCTTTGTGGTTTTTATATTGAAATTTTACTTGAAGATTGAGTGGATTCACAAATATACACTTAAGTGAATCGACAATAATATTGTTAGTATGCTTTTAAATAAGTATATTTTTTTATATTCAACTATGGATATTCAACTATTATATAACTACTATTATTATATTCAACTATTCAACTATGCCGTTTGTAAACGGGAATTTCCTTTCTCCTCTAAACGCGGTATGCCATACCTGGACGGGATGGATTTTCCTTTCCTAAGCCATCTCAGGACGGAAGGAATCTTTAACTATCTTTTCTCTCATTTACGGTGCGCAGTCTACAGACGCTGATCGCTTGGCGGTGCCTTGCAAAGACGCTGGAAGTGTGTCACAGGGAGTTTTCGGCTTCTTTGCGTGTGGTTTTGGATACAAATATTTTAATATCAAAGTGTTTCTATTTCTTTGTGGATGTTTTTTATAGATATATTTAATTTACAAAACAGCGTCTTCTATGCACTACGTATAATATTAAATCATTGTAACTGTAAGACATACTATTACGAAAACGACACAAATTGTCTTAAATTTAATACTGCCATTGCTAAATAAGGACCACACTTCATTGAGGGCCAATTACTACAACTCCCATCATTAGCTGCGATGTTTAAAAAAACAGATTGTGTAGAAACATTACGTTTGAACAGAAAAAAAAGTCCAAAAATATTTCTGAAAAAATAATTGAAGCTAGGTGAGTATATCGCCCAACACTCGGACCCCGTTTCAGTGTTGCAATGGATGATTAAAAAGGCTGTTTCTATGATAAGCACCTAACATGAGGATGAATTTGAAACAGTCATTACAAAGAGAAAAGAAGAAATTCAAAAACCCGCGTACATTCTAGATTACAATACATACATAGGAGGGGTAGGTGTGAAAGATCAGTACTAGCAAACATACCTAATTGAAAGGAAAAAGCAAGAAATGGAATATGGATTTTTGGATTTCACCTTCTTTATAAACAATTGCCAACAGTAATTAATTCTGGAGCAATTTCATCTATAAATATTAAGTATTTGAAACAAAACTCATTTAGTAATTCTATGGTTCGCCGGTAAAATGTAGTTTTAAGATTAAAGAAAAAAATTGTGAGTGAATGCAATGTTGGTGCGAAACGTTGGCTGATTTAAAAACAACTGGACAGAGTAATTAATTGAACAAATTATTATTAAATCAATGGGTGTCTTGTGTAGGAACTTGTGATGTTATATCTGAATTTCGCCGGTTACTTCTTTTACTGTGAGTTGTTTGTTTTGTACATGGTACTTTGATAGTCTCATTGAAGATTTAGGTATCTTTATAAACAACTGCAAACTGTAATTAATTCTCGAGTCATACATAACATATCATGCAAAAAATTTTAAAAAAACTTTAAATTACATTTCACCGGCGAACCACAGTATTATTAACACAATTTTATTATAAATATCTTATACTCGTATTTCTGAGACGGGGTGCGCGTACGGCCGGGCCGCTGGCTAGGGGTGGTCGCACTTCGTGGAAGGCTCAAGTGAGTGGTAATAAACCGCACTTGCCCAACAAGTGGTTCGGAGGACGCCGCGCCACCCATGGAAGAGAGTGGCAGGCCGGCGGCGTTGGGTGTCAAAGAGACGGATCAGCGGATCAACGCGGACGGAACGCGGATATTCTCGGACAAAGAGAAAGGGCGGACGCCGGGAATACCGGGTGGCGCGCCCCCAATGGTCGCGCAGAGGGGGAAGGGGGCGGTGCGGACGGTTGTAATGCTACGATCGTACGTAAACAAAATTCGAAGAAAAAAATTGGAGCCATTTTTGAGAAAATATAAATGATGTCCCTGGGGCGTCATTTAAAGTATCCCCAAATTTTGAACAATATTTTTTGAACTCGTAAAGCTTTGGGACAGGCTAGATCGACCAGTGAATATTCATTTTCGATAAAATTCTCGGAGTACTTGTAGTTTCGGCCCTAGTGTAGTTCACAATTGCCAGATGTGGCTGAAAGGGACGGGACGCTTTGTGATGAATGAGGAAAGACCAAAGTAATCCAAGAGCAAAGATACTGGCGGAATCGTGGCTTGCTCGACCGCGAGGAGGTCGCTGGCCGCGTCGCACAATGGTTGATTTCCTTCATCTAGCGGTATTAAAATATTATCAAGAGAACGGTAAAGCCGACGCTGTTGAAAATGGTCAGAATTATTCCTTGTGCCATTTTCCATTATTTTGTAATGTGGGAACGAAATATAATAATAAATTCATTGCCCTCTAGTCTTGATAAGGATTGCCAGGTTATCAATGTTGAAACTACTTAAGAGATACTCCATGCAATTGCTTACTCATATTATGGTTCATGAGACACTAACTCAAAATGAAGTATTCTAATTCTAATTCATACCTAACAGTGCAAATAAACAATTATAAAAAGTAATAACAAACAAAAGTTACGATAGTAGACTAAGACTCTCTGAATCTGCTATTCTACCTTCACGTGACACATCACCTCCAGGAACATACACAACTTCAAACCATCCGTCGGTTGCTGATTCCTCATAGTCCCCTTGATAGTTACCGGATGCTTGTTATTACAGAGTCAGAAGAAATCAGTAGGAAATGAAGCATATCTTCATTGTCACGTACTCTAGATGATTTTTTAGTGCAACTTTCTCGACCTGACTTGAAGTCTTTGTCGAGCTTCCTGCGTGTCTTCGGACAGTTTTCCTATTGCGACAATCATTTCATTAATGATATCAGCGTCATAAATTAATATTTTGTGCATGCTTGAAATACCCATCCGTATAAACTGACATAAACGTTTATTGTTTCAAATGCGTTTTTTCTGAAAGCTTCCGTAGTCACATCACACCCGCTCCTCACTCCTTGTAAAACAACAGAGAAGCGGCGAACGAGACTTCCATCTATCGCAGTGATGATAGTATACTGCTCTACATTTTGAAACAACTGTCACACAGTGTTCCCATCGTTCGATGTACCACTTCCTTGTTTTGGGACGCACATAAGTAGTACCATTTTCTTTCGATATTTGAGAATTATTTGCGTTTTCCTGGGATCTTACAGTATCTTTTCTTCAAAGCCATGAACCCGCCATTTTATAAAATATGGTCTGTAAGACATGTGAAGAAGGGTCTCGAAGAAACGAATTTTACCGTGAAAGATCAACATAAAAAGCTTCATTGCGGCAAGTTTTTTTAAAAATAATTTATTTAAGATTATTCATTTGCTATGGAGATGTATCATAAATAAGAACTTCTGAAAGGCTGCTTTAACATCAGTGAATTACACTTTTTTCCCTCATATATTTCAATAATTTGTGATATACAGAGATATCTGCACCCCCCAAAATTCAATTTTGTTGCTTGAAGCTTCTTAATGTTTTCTTCTAAATGCGCTACTTCTGCATTTGTGCTATGTGTTGTCACCTTCACAAATTCGAATTTAATGGGTCTGTAAAATCTCACTGTACTTTTCACCTTTTTGTTCTCTTCAAACATGAAGATAATTCTTTTACGTGTCTACCTTCCGTCGTTTTCTGCGCTTCTTCCTAGACACACATCATTTCGTCACCCAATCATGCTGGGGTCCTTGCCGCAAATCTGTCTACCATTCTTTACATGCCTTCCATTTGTCAGCAATTGGGCAGGTGAATCTCCGTGTCTTTTCACTTAATACTGCCTCTAGAATACTTCCAAGAACATTACGAGAAACATACTGCATTAGCAGTTTTCTATACCTCAGCTCGAATACCTCCCGTCGAGTGACTGTACAAGCATCTGAAAAAAATCGATTTTTTCGGAAAGGGGCAAATTTGAGCAAAAATGGTTTTCACCACTTTGTTTCAGATGGTTTAGATAATACAATCGTGCAAAGACCATTCTTGGCAATTGCTGGCAACTCAAGATAACTCAGTTTAATTTCCCGATCAATAAGAAACCTGTATCAAATATATGGTGATACTTTCTCATATAAAATACATCCAAAAATTTAACATATCAGTTAAACGTTAGTGCATTTTAAAGAACATATCTTCTAGATTCTCGTCCATATCGAACAATGAAGTTATCCTTAACAATTCAGTGGCAGTGGGCAATAACACCAAGCGCGTCAAAGCAGGACTTAGACACGGCTGCGCGTGCGGCTCGGAAGAGCTCGCTGAACATACCCCCCATTCTTCTGAGAAATGAATGTCGCACTTATGGGGACTGGTACAGTCCTGGCAGGACTATTAGGAACCCGCCCACGTAGGTTTCGTTCATATGTATTTTTGATTTAAATACCGCTGGATTCTGGAAATCAACCACTGTGCGTCGGTGTGACTGACCACTAGAGCCTTGTGCTGCCCCGCAGCTTCTTTCTGGGTCCATTGATGACAATGAAGGAGTTGCCTCTTGAATCTGCGAGGACGTGTTGATCACCATGTTGGTCGTGGCTGTAGGTGACTTCCGTTTCTGCTGTGTTGTAGAGGAGCGCCATGGCTCCCGCTATGCTCTGACCTAGGTCAGGGCTAGGTGGTTAAAAACAGCTTTTAATATTGAAAAACCGATAGCAGGAGTGTAGATAGGCTCACTGCACTTGCGACTTGTTTACTTAACTGTTTGGTACACAAACTTTAAGTCACTGATACTGCACTGTTTCAAGTTAAAACGTCCTGAGCTGTGCGGAGCACGATTCACGCGGTAACCCTGCTCCTATTTTGCATGTTTGGTATTAATTATTACTTATTATTACTATGAAATGTCTGTTACATAATAGTTAATGATGTCTAGTAAATATTTAGTTTTATTGCTATAGGTTTGTGGACTTTTGCGAGCTGCCAATCTCCATCAAAAACTTGGGATACATTACAAATACTCCTTTCTTTCTTGGAAGACTGTGTTGCTTCTGTTATCCTTAAGAGTTGGTGAGCCCTTGATGGTTTGTTTTAAACTCGAGTTGATAATTTAGATTGGTTTTTGTCTTAGTTAGGTGATTATTTTATTTTTAATACTAATTTTTTGACGAATTTTGAAAGAGTTGAAAGAGGGCTTTTTGCTCTTTAACACTTTGCCACACTAAGGTTTTTGTTTGGTTTTGGGCTCGGAATTATGTTCGATTTTCTCCATATTTTGTGTATATTGTGGTAACCTTTGTCATTTAAAAACTTCGGCCGTAAGTGTTTTACCAATGTGGTCTGGTATACATTTGTATGTGATTGTGGATATTGCAAATGCGTCTTGTATTGTATTGTAATGTATGCTTTTGTAAGTAAATAATTTTCATTATGTATTAATTCTGTGTTTTTTGGTTTGTTTATGAGTACATTTAACCTGTTTTACTGTGGAAGACGTATTAGGGTAGTTGAGTGGTTGAAATATAATTTTTGTTTACAAAGATTAAAACATTTTGTTGTGTTTTTGTGTATTTCTTGTTTATGTATTACCTCTTGTGAGTAAATTGTTACCCACTCTATACTACTTCATCATTGTTTTCATTTGAACATCCTATTAGTATAATTTAATTCATATTTATAATTTATTTTACTTGGTTATATGTAAGTATACATTTTTACTCATACTTCATAATTTAAGCAATTTTTAACCACCAAATTCCCTTTGCTTTGTTGCTAATTACACATTACACGTTCAGAAGAGTCGAACATTCTCTAAGAATGTTTGTTAGATATTTTTTTATGTACCAAAACGAGGAGTGGAGAGAACTTTCTCATCTCAGTTAGATGAAATAGCATTAACAAGTGCTCAAAAGACACGTATTGTTGGTATAAAATAATAAGCCAAAAAAGGAAGTAGAGGGGAAATCCGGGCAAAACCGGATACCAACATTTCTTTGTCCTCCCCAAGATAATAGAGGGATGTTGAAACTGAGAGCTTATACTAGGATCTAACATACAAGAAATAACTGTTTTTACAGCGACTTAGAATGTAATTTGAAATGTAATGTATAATTATTTGAAATCAAAATTTTCTGAATTTTGAGTACTGTTCGGGTAACAACGGGTTTCAACTATTTTTCTAAACCATACAGAAGCAGACAAAAAAGGAAAATCAATATGGATTAAATTGGTAAAATGATAAAAAAATTCTAAACATATTAATCAATTAAAAAAAACATTACTGCAATTATTCATTAATTATTAGGGTTATCTTATTTTTCAATTTTCAACGAATTCATTTTACTTCATTTGAAAAAAATTACCAATTCTTTATTTCATTTACTTGTTATTAGAGGCCAGATGTTCAGACATATATTATACCTAAAATGGACAACCAAAAACACATTTCTTTGTGCTAAGATAGAAATGCAAAATGGCATTAATTGGCAATTAAACAAGGCTAGCCAAACACATAAAGAAAATTAAAAATTATATTTAAAAATAGATATTGAAATAAATTAAAATAATTCACATTTTTTCTCGAACTCTAAAATTTACATTTGAATTTAACGTGTAAATCACTTTATTTTTTATTTAGGGTTAATTCCAAACCACCACGCGGTTTGAGGCTACGAATTACTTTTTCCTGCAACGCTCTCTCATAAAAAAATATTCTGAACTCCCTTTTAGATTTTGATATGCCATCTGCAAGAACAAGTTTTTTTTTCGTTCCCCGCACTTGAGAAATCAGCACTGGGAAAAGCTGGCTTACTCAATTATATACAATATTATATACAGAGATATGACCTCAAGAGAAATCGTTGGCCATATTCAAAAGAATTGTGCTTCCATGCAGTCCAGTGAAGACTTGGTTCTCCTTCTACACATTTGAAAATAAAAAATTCTCGAGCCATTTATTTTTATTTATTTCATTTAAACAACCTTTTTTTAAATTTTTGTAGTAAAATGCAATGTTAGAGCAAACGTTGGCTGATTTCAAACACAACTGGCCAGAGCAATTATTTTAAACAACCTGTTATTAACTCAATGGATGTCTTGTGCAAGTACTTGTGCAGTATTTCTGGATTCCGCCAGTTAGCTTTTTTACTGTGAATTTTTTGCCTAATATATGGTACGTGCATAGCGTGTGTAGAGGTTTGCGCTTCTTTATAAAAATTGCGTGCAGTTATTAATTCTGTAGCTATTTAATCAGTAAATGTAAAGAGATTGTAATAATATGGTTGTAGAAGTTTTGGGATTTGTCGGTAAAAAGTAGTTTGAAGATTTTTTTAAAATTTTTTTAATTGAATGCAATGTTGGAGCAAACGTTGTGTGATTTTAAAAACAATTGGCCGGAGCAATTAATTTAAATAACCTGTTATTAACTCAATGGATGTCTTGTGCAAGTACTTGTGCAGTATTTCTGGATTCCGCCAGTTAGTTTATTTACTGTGAATTTTTTGCCTCATATATGATACCTCTATAGCGTGTGTAGAGGTTTGCGCTTCGTTATAAACAATTGTTTACAGTTATGAATTTTGGAGCCATTTATTAAATATATATAAAGGAGTAGACACAAAATATTTGTTGTAATTCTGTGGTTTGCAGGTAAGATGTAAATTTAAGAATTTTATAAGTTTTTTAATGGAATGCAATGTTAGAGCAAACGTTGGCTGATTTTAAACACAACTGGCCGGAGCAATTAATTTAAATAACCTGTTATTAACTCAATGGATGTCTTGTGCAAATACTTGTGCAGTATTTCGTGATTCCGCCAGTTAGTTTATTTACTGTGAATTTTTTTCCTAATATATGGTACCTGTATAGCCTGTGTTGAGGTTTGTGCAACTTTATAAACAATTTCCTACGGTTTTTATTTTGAAGTCATTTATTTAATAATTATAAGGAAATAGCAACAAAAGAAATGTTGTAGTTCTCTCGTTTGATAGGTTAAACGTAATTTTATGAATTTGTAATTTTTTAGTGAAATGCAATGTTGAAGCAAACGTTGGCTGATTTTAAAAACAACTGGCCGGAGCAATTAATTTAAACAAGCTGTTCTTAACTCAATGGGTGTCTTGTGGAAGTACTTGTGCAGTATTTCGTGATTCCGCCACTTAGTTTATTTACTGTGATTTTTTTTTCCTAATATATAGTACCTGTATAGTCTGTGTTGAGGTTTGCGAAACTTTATAAACAATTTCCAACAGTTTTTAATTTTGAAGCCATTTATTTAATAACTATAAGGAAATAGCAACAAAATAATTGTTGTAGTTCTTTAGTTTGATGGGTAAAACGTAATTTTATGAATTTGTAAAATTTTTTTAGTGAAATCCAATGTTGAATCAAACGTTGGCTGATTTTAAAAACAACTGGCCGGAGCAATTAATTAAAATAACTTGTTTTTTCCTCAATGGGTGTCTTGTGGAAGTACTTGTGCAGTATTTCGTGATTCCGCCAGTTCGTTTATTTACTGTGAATTTTTTGCCTATTATATAGTACCTGTATAGCCTGTGTTGAGGTTTGCGCATCTTTATAAACAATTTCCTACAGTTATTACTTTTGAAGCTAATTATTTAATAAATATAAAGAAATAGCGACAAAATAATTGTTGTAGTTTTTCGGTTGATGGGAAAACGTAATTTTTTGAATTTGAAATTTTTTTTAGTGAAATGCGATGTTGAAGCAAACGTTGTGTGATTTTAAAAACAACTGGCCGGAGCAGTTAATTTAAACAAGCTGTTAATAACTCAATGGGTGTCTTTTGCAAGTACTTGTGCAGTATTTCTGGATTCCGCCAGTTAGTTTATTTACTGTGAATTTTTTTCCTAATATATGGTACCTGTATAGTCTGTGTTGAGATTTGCGAAACTTTATAAACAATTTCCTACAGTTTTTAATTTTGAAGCCATTTATTTAATAACTATAAGGAAGCCAGTTAGTTAAGGGGGTATATATTCCTTATAAGGAAATAGCAACAAAATAATTGTTGTAGTTCTTTAGTTTGATGGGTAAAACGTAATTTTATGAATTTGTAAAAATTTTTTAGTGAAATCCAATGTTGAATCAAACGTTGGCTGCTTTTAAAAACAATTGGCCGGAGCAATTAATTTAAATAATCTGTTATTAACTCAATGGATGTCTTGTGCATGTACTTGTGCAGTATTTCTGGATTCCGCCAGTTAGTTTATTTACTGTGAATTTTTTGCCTATTATATAGTACCTGTATTGCCTCTGTTGAGGTTTGCGCATCTTTATAAACAATTTCCTACAGTTATTACTTTTAAAGCCAATTATTTAATAAATATAAAGAAATAGCGACAAAATAATTGTTGTAGTTTTTTGTTTGATGGGTAAAACGTAATTTTATGAATTTGAAATTTTTTCTTAGTGAAATGCGATGTTGAAGCAAACGTTGTGTGGTTTTAAAAACAACTGGCCGGAGCCATTAATTTAAACCAGCTGTTCTTAACTCAATGGGTGTCTTTTGCAAGTACTTGTGCAGTATTTCGTGATTCCGCCAGTTAGTTTATTTAATGTGAATTTTTTGCCTATTGTATAGTACCTGTATAGCCTGTGTTGAGGTTTGCACAATTTTATAAACAATTTCCGACAGTTTTTAATTTTGAAGCCATTTATTTAATAAATATAAGGAAATAGCAACAAAATAATTGTTGTAGTTCTTTAGTTTGATGGGTAAAACGTAATTTTATGAATTTGTAAAATTATTTTAGTGAAATCCAATGTTGAATCAAACGTTGGCTGATTTTAAAAACAATTGGCCGGAGCAATTAATTTAAATAACCTGTTATTAACTCAATGGATGTCTTGTGGAAGTACTTGTGCAGTATTTCGTGATTCCGCCAGTTAGTTTATTTACTGTGATTTTTTTTTCCTAATATATAGTGCCTGTAATGTCTGTGTTGAGGTTTGCGCAACTTTATAAACAATTTCCTGCAGTTTTTTAATTTTGAAGCCATTTATTTAATAACTATAAGGAAATAGCAACAAAATAATTGTTGTAGTTCTCTCGTTTATGCGTAAAACGTAATTTTATGAATTTGTAATTTTTTTTTAGTGAAATGCAATGTTGAAACAAACTTTGGCTGATTTTAAAAACATTTGGACGGAGCAATTAATTTTAATAACCTGTTATTAACTCAATGGGTGTCTTGTGCAAATACTTGTGCAGTATTTCGTGATTCCGCCAGTTAGTTTATTTACTGTGATTTTTTTAGTTTTTATTGATGGTCCTTCATTTAGCCTGTGTAAAGTTTTGCGTTTGGTTTTAAACAATTTCTACAGGTATTAGTTCTGAAGCTAATTAATCAATAAATGTAAAGAGATAGGAACAATGTGGAGGTAGAAGTTTTGGGGGTTGCCGGTAAAATGTAGTTTTAAGAATTTTTCCATCACTTCCTAACATAAATTTTCTTTTTGTAGATATTTTAAAATTTTTTAAACAATTACGTTTGATAATAACGGCAAAATGGAGTAATTAAATAGCAGTTAATTTATTTATTTATTGTTGTTAAATTTTTCGGACATTTTCTGTGTTATTTGGTTTTGTGGCTAGCTAGCTTCAGGTTGAAGCTAGCTGACCCTTGATTTTTCCAAAAATGGCTAGCGTAATTAATTTAAAATTATTATGATTAATGAGCAATTAATTAGTATTAAACGATGGCATGTAGTTTCTTGTGGTCCGCTATAGGTGGCTAGCCAGCTTCAGAGACGTGTGGGGTTTGTATATGCAGGAAGCTGAAAATGGGAGATATTATGTTTTGTTAAAATGGTAACATCATCACTACCGCGGTTTAATGGACGATCGTATCGATACATCGAGTATCCAGAGATGAACATTTTAACAGGGGAACTCGGGGGGGAATTCTTGGATACAAGCTATATCGATATTATTACTATATAGAAAGTGTGCGAAACGCTAATATTTATTCGTAGGCTATTTGCATTCCACGATAAAAGGTGGTTTGAATAATGATGGTTAATTTTAGATATAGATTTGTGAATAATAGAATTTCAGAGATTGGATAATTGGGTTGTAAGAAAGGGAATTATTTGATTTTAAAAAATTGGGAAGGAATATTTCAACTTGTTGAGAAACTACTTGTGAGATTAGTTGAGAACGGGAATGAATTGGGAATGTTGAAGGCGTTAGGAAATCAGAGTACAAGGGCGGTTGACAAGGCGATGGTTAGGTTGGTCTGGGTACAGTGTGGCGAGAGGAGGAAGGTTCGGGGGCCTTGCTTTGAGGGGTACAAGTCGGAGCGAAAGAAAGAGCGGCAGTGAAAGGTTTTGGTGGAGTGAAAGATTATGTGAGCAGAACTGTTGGAGGCGTATTTAAAGGTTGGTTGGACAGCTGGGTGGGGAGAACTTATCAGGATAGAATGTTCTGATATACCTGACCAATTTTGACGCCTGATATGAAGTAGCCCCCAAAATCGAAATATCCATTTCAAATTCGCACGTTTCTATAAAAAATATCATCATGTCAGAACTCAAAATTTGCTAAGTGCTTCAGAACTGTCAAAACTCAAATTTCTTCATACTTCATAGTTCAAAATATTGAAGTATTACCAAATGATTGGTTTTATTTGATATACCAACATTAAGTTTAACAATGAACTTGAGTTTTAATTGTGTTATGACGGTGTTATTGAGATTGTTACACTACACTATTCTATAATATCAAGTCTGGGATAAAAAGTTACCTTTATCATTTCGACAAAATTGTCTACACTGAAATAACATCCTTAATTTTCCCTCCTCTTGGAGAGAGTGACGTAACGTCAAACGCTACGCCGCTGCACAATAAATCCAAGCTGCTGCATCGGTTCGTCAAGGTAAAATGCATTCTCGAAGCTTTCATTTCTTTGGTCTCTGGCATCTTATATCTACATATATTGTTTCACCTTAAGTATATGGATCTTTTTACAAAATTTTAACGTCATATACTATTCATATTAGAAGTCGGATACGGAGACATCTAAACAACAAAACATCATACTCGGCTTTCGTTTCTTCACAAACAACAAAGTCAACTACAGGTTGAAACAACAGAGTAGATATATTACACATCCTTTTAAAATGTAATTAAGGAACTATATTTGCTCGATCGCGAGTAATATTATATAAACATTTGTAATATTATTTTGATCTAGTATTGAATTGGTATTTCTTCTCGCAGTGCTCAAATTGCCCTTATCCTTATTTGAATTTGTGTGGACAAGTAGGTATCGCGAAATGTGCTTACCCCAATTCATTCTCTTCCATACTTATAATTGTCCATTTATAATTTCCTGTTCCTACCTGATTTTCATTTCCTATTTTCATCATTTTTCTACGATTTGTTACGATATAACTGAGAAACAGACATGTGGACCCGCCTCGTCCAAAGGAACAATCTTGCGATGCATAAATGAGCTTTAGAGTCACTAGTTTATTTTCTAAACTAGAGTCACTAGTTTATTTTCATTGCAGACCAAATGGATGAAGCAAATAGGTATAAATGAATATTTTTAGTTAGAACAATGATTATTTCAGAACTTCCAATGTGTCAGGCAATCAGAATAGAGAAGTTAAGTAACATTGTAATTGGGTTTTGGTAATTGGTAATTGTGATTTGCCTAACGAATCTAAAAGGTCTGTCTCATTAGGTCATTATCTCATGTCGGTTTACACAAATCACGTGCAGATGCTGAAGGATATCGTTTCGTTCCGAGTAAAAACGCTTATAATAAGAAAATAATTAATGTGTTAAGACAAATGAAAATAATTGACTATTTTGTAACTGAAATGACTAGGTCACTATTGTGCTTGGTAGTTCCATATAATGGCATTGTAAAGCTAGTTAGCAAGGCGTGACTTCCCATACAATTTCAAAACACACTTAATTATCCTCCATGACTGTCAACTTACCGGCTTGAAAAGAGCGCTGGATTCTACTAGACACTACTCAGCGGTTCCAAACTTAAATGCAGCGAGATTTCATTGGTCGTTCAATAACAAAATCACTCAAAGCTGCGTATTAATATTTTGGTGGTCATGTTGGAGATCAATACAAGACGTGGGCAGCGCACGTATATGCATCGCGTGTACGCTAGGAAAACCTGATTGAATGGTTGAAAGGAAAAAAAAATATCCAGTCGGTGTTCCAATGGCTTGGAGAGAATTTACAAGTCACATGTAAGACTTATTTTTGTCTCACAAGGATTGAACGCTTTTTGAAAAAGAAGAAAAGTAAGATAGAATATCCAAATATGCCATCAGCTCGTCAGCCGGTTCAGCATGGCAATCATTTACCAACTTCTAAGTCACCATGTGAATGGTGTGACGTAGTGAAATGAGAATAAATTCAAATAACAAAAATAAAAATAGTGTATTGAAAAGTTACAGACTAGTTACGATAAATTGCTAAATTTAAACACTCCGGCAACCTTTTCCTTCCAGTACCCTGCTTTACCGCAGAAAAAAAGCCACGCGTGATGCGAGCTGTCGGACTTCCGTCCCGTGACAATTACCGTCACATGGCCTGATGCCAAAATTTAAACCGGTCGCCGTCTGGCGGACCGCGTGAGTAAAGCACCCGAGATCGTCTGGCCCTTACACTCCGGACATCTCGCCCACACTCCTACGCTCCCTGTACCTACTCGTACTAGGCTCTCTGATGTAAACTGAATGAGAACGCGGCCTCTCTCAACTTTGTGCAGTTTTGTGAACGCACTAAAAGTGCAATGCGCGTTCACGCCTCCGCGGTGTGACCATTCCTACCCTTTCGGGCATCTATGGCCTATCCTGTAACATAAAAAGAAAAACAAAGGTCAGAAACGACTTTAGCCTACCGGCGCGCGCATTGCGTGTGTTTTAATACTATGTTGTTTATGCTTCAGTCCCACCTCTCTGTTTCAGATTGCTGAGAACGCGGGCGCAGATGGCGCCGCGTTAAATAGTTGGGGCCTACACCCCCACCACACCCGTTCCTAGGGAGGCTCGCCTGCTGTCGGCAAGCGAGGCTCGCTAGCCAGCTTCCTAGGAGTTTACAGCCTAAGGTTATTTTTGGCTCTGCCACGCTGTCTGCATCAACTGCCAGAGCGCAAAATCCCGGAAGTTCAGGCTCAACCCCTTCCTCCCCCGCAGCGCACTTTCACCGACGTAACGGTTCTGGCCCTCGTATTAACGACGCCACAATGGAAAGACATTTCAACCGACGTTGAAAATTCCAATACTGAAAATGCAGAATCTGTAGTGAATGATACCACACATGATCCTAGAACCCACAATAAGCCTCACTCTATTGAGCAGAATGAAATCAATGATCTTGTTCGAGATCTTCATCTATCCAAATATAAGGCTGAACCTTTAGCTTCACGTTTGCAAGAATGATACCTACTGCCTGAAAATATGAAAGTGTCTGTATTTAGGAAAGAAATGAAAAGCTTTCTTCTCATTTTGGTAAGGAAAATGTACTCTGTTATTGCAAAGATATCAATGCTCCAATGAACGACTTAGGATTACCGTACAATTCAAATGAATGGCGTATCTTTAGAGATTCGTTTACATTCAGTTGAATGCTGTGCTCATTTACAAAGGGAGTAAAAACATCTAGTCCCTTAGCACATTCAATCGTCTTAAAAGAATCATACGAAGGTATGGATGTAATCCTCAGAAGCATCGGGTACGAAAATTACGAACGACACATTTGTGCAGATTTTAAAGTAATATCATTGTTACTTGGTCTTTAAGAGAGATTTAATAAATACTGCTGTTTTCTCTACATGTGTGATAGCACAGGATAGCAGAGCAACAGAGAAGTACTATGAAAAAAGAATGGATCCAAAGAAATGAATTCATCTCGGGCAAAGCAAATATAAATTGTAAGCCTTTGGTTGATTCACAAATTATTCTCTTCCTCCACTTCACATCAAACTTGGACTATTGAAAAAGTTTGTTCACGCAATAAACAAAGAACAAGATAGGAACAAATATTTAAGAGATTTTTTCCAAAATTAATGAGACAAAATTAAAAGAGGGAATTTTTTGCCTGAAATCTGAAAATTGTTGAATGATAGAAATTTCGAAGTCATACTTTCCCCTAAAGAACTGACAGCTTAGAAATCTTTCGTATCTGTAGTGAAGAGGTTCCTTGGAAATCACAAGGAGGACGACTATGAATTATTAGTGGAGAATCGTTCGCGGAATTTCAAGAACTTAGTATGTCGAATATCCTTGAAAACACATTTTCTTCATTCACATTTTGACTTCTTTCCTAAGATCCTGGCTGAGGTCCGCGATGCACAAGGTGAGAGATTTCACCAAAATAATGGAGATATGGAAGAACGCTACCAAGGAAGATGGGACACAGCCATGATGAAAGATTAATTATTGTTTATTTTTACACCAGGAAGGCACTATACCACGTATACAGAAGAGCATCATAAGCATTCATATGTAGACCTTTTGAAATATTATATGATTCTCGTATACTTCATTTCATTTTTTTACTTTAAATTGGGAATTACAAAATTAATTATGAATATAATTTAATATATTTTTGTACTACCTTCGCACTAAGTTTGGATGCAGGTATTAAACAAATCATAGGAAAGTTACTCGCATATGACAGTTATTAAAAAAGTAAATTATTACGTTCACATATTAAAAGGTAAAAATGAAGGTAATGATAACAAACAAACCGGTACGTGGTGGCTATTTTTTGAGCCCCTATCTGAAATCCTCGAATTAATAAAAAAAGTTACTTTTATTCATGTTACCATATAAAGTTAAAATTTGTTGCCCTGTGTTATCGAAATATTGATTACCTTGGATATAAGCACTTGATGAAATTCATTAATCAGTTCTGTATTTCCTAAGCAATAAAAAAAGGATGCTGAAACAGCACATACTTTCTTTTATTATTTATAACTTAATACTAGTGAGACCCGCAAAGGTGTTTACACCAAACAAAATATAAGGTTGGAACGCGAACGCAGGCACTGAGGCTCCCGACAGAGCGTGTTAATCCCGAGATGAAGCACTGCTATAAGTTATTGTCATTTACATTTCGGTAAAAACGTTTGCAAGGTAAAATACGAACCTTTTATAAATGTGTTTTAATATATGCATGAAAAGGAGAAAAAAAACTTGTGCTGCGGTTTTGGGAAAATTTCGAATGTGACGTTTGGGCTTCAGGTACAGAAACAGAGAAATTAAAATAGCCGTTTAAAATTCAAGAAGCTGCAACATCGGATATATCGATTAGGTAATATCAAGTAGGATGAAAATCCTGTGTAAGTTTTAAGCACTAACGTTGTGCAGACAGACGGACGGACAATACTAGGGAAACAATTTTTCGGTAACAAGGTATCACAAAACGTGAATTCTGGCTACAAATCGTTTTAGAGAAAGTCATTTACTACATGCAAGGAGCAAAAATCCCTTTCTGGCATCAGGCACCTACAAAACGAGTTTTTCCGTCGATTCATATTTTCGGGCACGTCCATTACTATGGTATTTAGTTCTAGTAGTGTAGCGAATGTTTTATCGCGGGAGGTGGCAGTTTTCCTCTCCCACCGGATGTCGAGGTTCAGAGCCGATTTACATGTCGTTTGCGGGGATTTCCCGCTCCAGGTATCATCCCTTCCGGGGCACCGCCCCGTCTAGAACATGCTGTAAGTTCCCTGCTCAAACGTGTTTTTGATGAATGTCCGTTCTCGGATAGCGTGGAGTATTCCTAAAAATAGCGCAAATCTCATTAGCGTTGAAATTTCTGAATATTGAAATAATGTGGAAGTGTATTTTTTTCGGCGTCTTCTTGCTACAGTATTGAAAAAAGAGATGATTTTTAATTATTTGCGGATCTTGAATCATGCATAATTTTTCGAAAATTGTCGAACCCGACGATGGATACCGTCCTGTCGGAGCAGTTATATCTCCCATTCCGAGAAAAGGGGCAGCGGCGGGAAACAAGACAACGCGTCAAGTCATGCGGAGCACCACTTTTCCCCTGACGAAGACGACACAAGTAAGGGGAGAGCGGCGGGCAACTCGCCCCCTTACACGCCCCTTAGACACACGTATCGTCTCACTTGATTTTCTAATGTGCTGTGGGCTGTGTGTTAGGTATTTTCTCTTCAGGAATTTGGACGAAATTTGGACAAGAATTTGGCTGCTTATGTTTTCGGACTTGCTTTTTGGAATTGGCTCGTATTTTTCTTTGGCGAGTGGGCTAATTAGAAAATTACGAATAGAATTATATCTTGACTTTTATTCGAGTGCATTTCAAAAACGGGAGTATCTTTTGCGTAATTTTGTGGGAAATCGGGGCAATTTTTAAACAATAATTTTATTAAAAAATATTTTAAATTAAATTACATTTTTGAAGTTTTTTGACTGAACTTGGGGGCAATCACATTTTAGATTTTCAAAACTTCACTAAATTTTTGAAAATTGAAACGTTCAACACATTTTTTGGCGTCTCTGCAACATTAAAGAAAGGGATTTCTTCCCAATTGAAATATGTTGTTCAAAGACAGAACGTAAAACAAGAACATGTGAATAAAAAAATATTAGTAGTCGCAAAATTTTGTCAGAAATATAGGCTATTTTTAATTATTATTTTCTGAAATATACCTATGTAATTTTTTTGAGAAACGGATCCAATTTTGTTCTTTAAATTTTACCTCGACCTGAGTAAAGGACCCTTAAGAAATGACGCAGGCCTCACTTACGTTGAAGTCTGAATTTTTGAAAATTACGTGAGTTAGAAATTAACCGATTAACTATGTGTAGCCCTGTGAGTGCTGATCTAAAGGTAACGTAAATGGCTTAGCGACGCGAAGGACCTGTGTTCTAAATTGAGCGTGGACAAAAAATTACTGGATGGAAAAATTTTCAGCTTCATGAATAAATTTAATATCAGTGTAACCGTTACAAATAATGGGAGAACGTATGTACTGTAGGAGCACAAGTTTCTTTTAAAAGATTAGCTTCTGTCAAAATCATTTTTTGTGAGACAAGTGACCAGAAATTTATAATTTTAAAAATTGAAAAATTTGGAATTGAAAATAAAAATACTAAGACCATATTATTGTTCTCATTCTGGACACCACAAATCTCACAATAAAAATGTGATATACAAACATTTGATAGGATAAATTAAAGTACAATTAAAGAGGTAATTTGAATTCACCTCTCCCTGAATTAGTGTCTTCCTTAGCATTCGCCACACTATGAGCAGGGTTAAAGATTTCAAACTGTCATATAAGGATACACATGATTTTAAATGACGGACGGGGAGACAATGTTGCAGATATAATGTAAAGTAAAAGTCAATTTGAGGAGAATTTTCTTTAATTGGGATTATTGTAAACTTTACTTTTTATAATCTTTCTTAATAACAACATCACCTTCTATTATTACATTTTGTTTCTCTTCCACTTTCTCAGTGTTTGATATTTTCAGTTTCAAATTATCACATTGTAAATATGGTTTTTATTTAATTTTTTTGCTTTACTTGTATACTGCAGGAAGTGCAATACAGCGGTAGAAACCATGAATCGCATCGTCGGTCAGTGCAATGTTACGAAGTCAGCAAGAATAAAGCGTCATAACGAGATCAAGACTTTCATAGAAGGGAAGATCAGTTCAGCGCTAACCGCGGTGGCGAGAGGTTGTGACCGCAGCGCTACCTTGTTAGTTCAGTCGGCGTCAAGCTGAGCACTCAGTGAGTTGCGAGTGCTCGTGAAGTGTCCAGTGTTTTCGAAAGTTATTCCATATTTTTAACCAATAGTGAAAATAGATAATAGTGAATTACCGTGCTCTGACCTCGGACAGAGCATCAAAGAAGCGATGCAGGCCGTGAACAACACTACGCCCGACGCCATGCAACATTCGTTGGAGTACCAACAGCAGCTCATCATAGAGCAGCAACATCAGCAAATACAGGCGCAGCAGCATCAACTTCAGGAACAGCACCAACAACTGGTCCAATTGCAACAGTAACTTCAGGACCTTCGAACGCAAGTACAAAGCAGCCAACGCTCAAGTTGGCCGCCCTTGCAACATAGTGCACCTGCCCCAACAGAACAAAGTGAGCGCAAAAGACAAAAAACTGAATCTGTTTCACGATATGCTATTCCTACAGCAAACAGGTTCGAAACATTAAATACCGATACAGATGAAGACGAACATATCAGTGCCGCGGAAACAGTGATAAAAATCCCCCCTATAATTATACACAAAGCGGAAAATTTTCAACTGTTAATAAATGACATTAAAAGTGTTGTAAAAGAAGATTTTACAACAAAAATAGAAGCAGACAGAGTGAAAGTAAAACTAAATTCAATAGAAGATTTCAGAGATCTTCGTAAATTTTGCAACGAAAACAACATTGAATACCACACGTTTCGTGACCCAAGCATAAAAACAATCTCAATTGTTATTAAGGATATTCACACACTATATAGTGAAATAGAAATCTTTCAAGAACTAGTTAAAAAATACCCAGTAATCAAAGTTACTCGCCTTCACGGAAAAGACAGAAAACCATTAACAACATGTGCTGTAGATTTAGAGGACAACAACCAGGGAAGGAGCATTCTAGCATTAGATAGATTTTATATAGTGTTATTAGGGTATTTCCTAGAATCAATCAAAAATTACCAATTCAATGTAAGAACTGTCAGAGATTTGATCACACTCAGGCTAACTGTGGGCGCGCTCCGAGATGCGTTAGGTGTTTAGGTAACCACCATTATTCTAAATGCACGGAACCTAAAACAGAAACAAGTCGGAAATGCGTTAATTGTGAAAAAGATCACACGGCCAATTGGAAAGGATGTGAAGTATATCAGAAAATGCTAAAAAATCAAACAGAGCGGTATAATCAGAGACGACAGGCTTTTAATAACAGAGAATCCCACGAGATTAAATACCTTGACCGAAAACCAGTCCCTCAAAATCATCCACAACAAACAAACCCAACGCAACGACCTCCCATAAATCCCTGGTTTTCAAATCCTCAAAGACCTAATAACCAAGTCCCCCCGTTATTAAACTCCAATCTCCCTCTACACCAAGAACAGGTAATAACTACAATCATCAACCAAGTAATAAACGCACTCATTCCACATATACAAATATTAATACAATCAGCCCTCGATAATGGACGTAAATAAAAATCCAGAAACAAACATTCTCAACTGGAACGCGAACGGAATAAAAAGGCAAGAAAATCAATTACGACACTTTATAACAAGCCACAACATAAAAATAGCTTGTATTTCAGAAACTCACCTGTTATCTCAAATCAAGTTCTCAATACCAGGTTTTAATATCTATCGCAACGACCGTCTCTCAGCAACGGGCGCAGGAGGAGTGGCCATACTAGTGCACAAAGATATAAAACATACGTTAATCAATAGTCCTACGAGCAACGACCTAGAAACTATAGCAATAAAAACCAAAATAAATAACAAAGACACAACCATAATATCAGCGTATAAACCTCCCAATAAGCTATTCCCTAGAAAAATATATAATGAAATTTTTGGAAATAACGATAATATCATGCTAATAGGTGACCTTAATAGCAAACACTGCGATTGGGGATGCAACACAACAACTCCACAAGGGCAAAATTTACTAAATCTAGCTACCACTCTCAATTTAAGTATTATGGCTCCAATAGAACCCACCCATTACCCTTACAACAATAATATAATTCCTGACATATTAGATATCCTCATCACAAAAAATATTGATTTTCCGCTATACCAAAAAGTAATTCCTGAACTAGATTCGGATCACAATCCAATAATCATATCATTTCATCCTCTCTATCATCTTATTATAAACAGCAAAAAGGTAAAATTAACTGGTTTAAATTCAGGGAAATTTTAAAAATTAACTACAAACATCCGCAAAACATTCAATCTGAAAAGGACTTAGATAATGAAGTTAAACGATTAGTCAGCAACATACAAGGATCCCTCACAAATTCTACCACAGATCTCAAAATAACAAACCCAATAAACAAACAACAAATCCCAATAAAAATCATAAACCTAATTAAAAGTAAACACAATTTAAGACGCTATTGGCAAATGACACGACGACCAGACTTAAAAAGAAAATTAAACAAACTGACGAGACTAGTTAAAACTAAACTAGACCAACATAGATATGCAAGCTTTCAGACTTTTCTAAAAGAAATTCACCCGTCATCTAGGCATTTGTGGTCTACCATACATAGAATAAAAAGACAAAAACAAGAATTTCCACAAATAAAACTAGGTTCACAAGTGGCAAATTCTGATTTTGAGAAAACATCTCTTATAGCTGACTACCTGGAAAAGTCGTTCAACCCAAACCCAGTCGAAAACGATCACTTTAATAAACAAGTAGAAGAATTCAATCAGAAAACACTACATACAGCTCCAATCAATATAAAGTACATATCCCCATCAGAAATTAAACAAGAAATTAAAAAATCAAAAAATAAGAAATCAGCTGGATACGACTTTATTTCTAATAAAGTTCTAAAAGAACTAAATAACAATACGATAGCAGGCATTACAGCAATATTTAACTCAGCATTAAGATTAGGTTACTTTCCCAACGATTGGAAAATTGCAACAGTGCTACCCTTCTGAAAGCCAGGAAAGAATCCAAAAGATCCAGCGAACTAGAGACCAATAAGCCTACTCCCGTCATTGTCGAAACTATTAGAGAAACTGATACTAAAACGATTAATAAAATTCATGACAAACACACATGTAATCCCAGACACGCAATTTGGATTTCGACCTAACCACTCCACAACACATCAAATATTACGGCTTACAGAATATATAGCGCAAGGATTCCATGCCAAACAACACACTATCGCAATATTCCTGGACATCACCAAAGCGTTTGACAAAATATGGCATCAAGGCCTTCTCTACAAATTAAGACAAATAGGCACTCCAGACTACTTATTCCAAATTATTAAAAGTTTCCTAAATCAAAGGATATTCCAAGTCAAAATTAACGATGCCATATCATCCTTACGCCAGATTTCAGCAGGGCTGCCCCAAGGGTCCCCATTATCACCGGTATTATTCAATTTATATATATCCGATTATCCACACCTAATAGATTCGCAAATAGCGCTTTACGCTGACGACACTGCACTTTTTTCCAAGCATGGGGACGTTATGACAGCTAGGAATAACTTACAAGACGACCTTGACATATTCAATAAATGGGCAAAAAATTGGAGAATTAAAATAAATCCAGATAAAACACAGGCGAAAATTTTCACCCTAAGACATCCCCTCACCCCTCCGCAGTTAATTTTGAACAACGAAAATATTCCCTGGACCGCAAATAATACAGCAGCCAAATATCTAGGAATGCAACTTGATACAAAATTAAACTGGAAAACACACATTTACACTACACGAACAAAAACACAAGCAAAACTTTCCCAACTTTACGCACTAATTAACAAAAAATCCTCCCTTAAAATAGAGACCGGAATGATAATTTACAAGTCAATAATTCGACCAACTATGACTTATGCATGCCCAATATGGGGAAATGCAGCAAAAACTAATATAAACCTGCTGCAAACTCTACAAAATAAAGCGCTAAGAACTATAATTAAAGCGCCATGGTTTATTTCGAACAAGCAAATCCACCACGAACTGCAAATTCCAACAATAAAAGAACACATTACCAAATTGTCCGAAGACTTTTTCACATCACTCCCCTCATCTCCCAGCACCTCCATTTTCAACCTTGGACGCACAGCAGAACCGAACTTACGAATCAACTCGCGCTTCCCTAAAGACAGATTCAGACCACCATAAAATAGCAGAAAATGGGCCTCAAATAATATAACCTTCATCGAATAATCTTATCAACGATCATTCTCTGTACCCTCAATATACTGCCGTAATAATTTAAATTAATAATAATAATAATAATAATAATAATAATAATAATAATAATAATAATAATAATAATAATAATAATAATAATAACAATCAAAAACATTTAACGCATCCGTCTAGGGCACCCACAGTTAGGAAATAAACCAAAAATTATATATGATTGTATTCACAACCCTGAAAAACATGTATGTTGAACAGGTAGACAATAAATTTAAAAAAAAAAAGAAGGGAAGATGATCCGGAAATCGGCAACCGTGGTGTCCATGGAAGCCACTTTCTCCGTTGGCGAAGGGGTTAGACTCAAACCTGACCTGGTAATAAAAAGCCGGGAAGGGGTCCACGTGGTCGACGTGACTATCCGCCTCGAGGATGGGTCTAGCCTTCAGAAAGCAGGGCAGGAAAAGGTGGTAAAATACCAACCAGTCATCCCCAGGCAGCCCAACTTCATGGAGTGCCTAACGCCAGAATCCTGCCAGTGGTAGTTGAAACCTCTGGGGCTATGTCAAGATCCACAGTCAGTGCCCTCAAGACCCTGGGGATCACGTCTCTAGCTTCTAATGACTATCTCGTTAATTGCTCTCAGAAGCTCTATTAAACTCTACACACAATTTGTAAATTACGATGGAATATTTAGCATTGCTGGTAGTAAATGCAGGAAAGGAACTTCATGGTCCCGTGGGGAAGTGTAGGGGATCCTAAAATGCCTAGAAATTACATAATTGTCACGACTTTAAGTGGGTCCTTGCAACGAAAAATCGATTGACCAACGGACAGACAGAACAGACGGACTGAGTTAGATGGACAGTTACTCAGACGGACATGCAGGTGGGTAGACAGACGGACAGGGAGACGGACGTTTGGCGCAAAGCGATTTTTCGGTACCGTAACACGTATCCAGAAACATGACTATCAGGAAGTATAACAATAATTGACTGTATATTTGAACAAGATGTATCCCTTTTTCTTTACCAGGGCCCGGATATAAGAGTGTTTCTGATGAAAATTCGTCATGCTCCGGCGCACGATTACAATACTTTCTCTGCTTACGAAGTAAGGGTGAGGAAAAAAAGTTGTGTACAGTGGGCAAGTTGTGTAATCATTTAAGTAAATATTACTATTATAACATTTGTTATTCTGAAAATAAT
Source organism: Gryllus longicercus (assembly GCA_038098605.1). Classification (NCBI taxonomy): domain Eukaryota; kingdom Metazoa; phylum Arthropoda; class Insecta; order Orthoptera; family Gryllidae; genus Gryllus; species Gryllus longicercus. The sequence goes on along the minus strand of JAZDUA010000898.1, from coordinate 337,001 downwards.
TTTTTGAAACAATACCTCATCATATTATATTTACAAAATAATTCATTCCTATCATCTAACCCTCCGTCACTTGGAAGATCTGTCGATGTCGATGAAATATATCGTCGTTATTTCCTAGCAAATATTCTATCTATTGACATTTGAATAGCAAAATTGCCAAACAGTTTTCTTAACATGTTTACAATATTTAATTAGTGCAACATTTTAATACGCGTACAGATTGATTCATGACTACTATTACCTTAAATTTCATTATCCTGCAATACTTTCGATAATTCCACATACATACAAGTGGTGATGAAACACAGTTTGTTTCAGAAACTGATCTGTTTATTGAGATACTTACTTTTATCCTCTGATTATTTATTAAATTATTTAATTTATATTTCTCTTTGATTACGTCTTTATTTCATTTAATTTTGGCTATCTCAGGTTTTCACTTTAGGGCGCAACAATACTTTCTTCTCAGGGTCTTAATACATTGTATTCTCTGTGAACCTGAAAAAGACCGCTCATACGAGTTCACGGCTGGTAATAATTTTTATGATTGAAATTGAATTTGGAGTTCTTTCTTGCCATGCGCTTTCTAATAAATAATAACAATTGATTTTTTTATTAAAGTTACAGCAGCGTGTGAATAACCGACTATAACTACTGTTTCAATAGTTTATTTTGCTTTTTGGTTCGTGACAAATTAAAAATTTATCTTAAATGCTGCTAAACAAGAATAATTCTCTTTAAATTATGCTAACGCTGACATCTTTACCTTCACCTTACTTAATTATTATGCAAACAAATGACCTATTTATCATTTTCTTATTTTACTGATGATAGAAACAAATGGCATATTGATTCTTATCTTATTATGATCATGATGGTCATTGTTACTTTTCTTCTGATCATGTAAACTTAACTTGAATTATTTTTAACTTAATATTCTCGGTCCTGAACATTATCTTTTTAATGTCTTAAAAAATTCTTATTTTTAAAACACTTCCCTTTCGTCAAAAAATAGCACACTTGGGGATGCATAAAAAATTCGTCTTGGGCGTCACCACCGCTGCTCCCATCGTCCAAATTCCATTCTGGGCGTGCACGCTTACAGTTCTAAGATTAAGTGGTCCGAAAATTATTCGTCGCAACTCTTATCTAGTCTGCAGAGAATTTGTATTCTTGCGCCTTTTCTCAAATAATTTTAACTCATTAAAATTTCATTATACTCGCGATCTACTATTCGCCGTATACCGAGACACGAATCGTTCTATTTTAAAACTTAAAAAAAATGCATTCTTTTCAGTGTCCAACATCCTCAGCCTTCCAAGCCACGACTCGTTCTGATCAAAAGTTCTACTTCCAGCTCATCTTGCACCTGTTTGTATCTTGTTTTTTGTTGTTTCATTCACCTCTTCGATGCAATTCTGTCTTTTTCTACTAAAGCAATTGAGTTCTTCTGTTTATGTCAATAATGCTCTCTTATAAAAATATTTATTTATTAAAAATATTTTGAAATTATTTTAATATCTCAATAGAAAATAACTATTTAATTCTTCACGACTTCTAAATACCCAACCTGTTCGTACTTGCTTCTGCTCATATTTTCTCGAACTTACTTTATTTTCTATTTGTAATTGGTCGACATTTTAATTTATTATTAATGAAATATCTTGAGATATTTTGATCCGTCAAAACAATTTGTTGTTCGCAGATAAGTAATTTTATTACGCTACCAGTTTTGACATTGTTAGTGCAGAAAAAATGTTCTAAATGGCGTGATTTGAACTCAGATTGTAGGATCTAGAATCCATGGTACAATACATTACACTACGAATCCTTTCTATTCTTACTCAACAATGAAAAAAATCGCCGTTTTACGGCGCAAGATTACATAATTTTCTCTTCTTATGAAGTATATTCGTAAGGGCGAGAAAGTGAAAATAGAACACTATACTATGACAAGAACCACGGAAAAGTATTTCGGAAATCTTAGACCTGAAAATGTGAAAGACAATAATATTATCTCGTCGGCAGGATTCCGTAAATTGATTTTGGACTTTCAATTCAGCGATTCAAGTTTAAATATCCACCTTCTAAGTTCAGTATTATTTATACTATATCACATGTATTTTCTGACTTATATTTAACTTAAATGCTAAGTTTACAACTAAATCTAACTATGCATGAATAGGAAACTCACAGAGCACAAATGGAATTAATTGAGTTCTGAGAATATGCTGAGGAATTAATCTAATGGGTATCTATTTTTAATTTTATTTGGGAGCTGGTAGGTGGTGGCTAGGTCGTAGTGGGTGACTTGGGTTATTGTGTTTATTTTGGAGAAGAAATTGTTAGCTAGGAAAGCAATATGGTAAACTATACAGAAGGTAAATTAATTTATTTGTACAGTTGAATGTTTGAGATGAACCAGGGTGCATGAGTGGCAAGTCTAATGAAGTGATTTTGGATGATCTGTAATTTATTGCTGGTAGTTGTAGAGGCGTTGATTCAGATAGGGCATGCATAAAGTATTAGGGGTCTAATTAGTGCTTTATAGATGGTGATGGCATTGTTTAATTGGAGCTTACTATTGCGATTTAAGAGTGGCTTTAATTGAATTAGTTTTAGTCGGCTTGCTGTGCTTTTACTGTTATATGATTTTTCCAATTTAATCTGGTATGAAGATTCAGCCTTAAGTATTTGAAAGATTGATTGTGTGGGGTCCATGGAATTGGGAGATTGTTTATTTCGAGTTGAGTTGGGGTTGAAAATGTTCTTAATGAGAATATTTTGGCAGATGATTTTGTAGGATTGAGTTTGATTTTGATTAGGATCCCCAATCAGAAGAGTGGGCGAATTCATCTGGAATAGCGAAGACATATTCGAATCAGACATTTTTAGCTTCGGAGGCTTTTATGCTGCTATTAGGGTTATTAATATATTATTTAAAGGGAATTTAATGTCAATAGTTTCGAGAACTGGAGTGTGTGGAAGATTGATTTTAATAAATGGTATGGATTTTTCTATTACTATTAGTACACCACCTCCGTTTGCATTTGATCTGTCGGGTCTGACTACACTATAACCTGTCATGTTAAATGTAACATCTGATTTTAAAAGCGTTTCCGTTATGCAGTCTATATTTATTTTGTTATCTTTTATAAAATAAGTTAGTTCTAATTATTTATGCCATTCGTATTTGATTGCATTCCAGTTGAGCAGATTTATATTATTTTTATGGTACTGTTGAAATATTGTTGTTAAAATAGGCTGAGAGAAATGCTTGTTAATTGCTGACTATTGTTGGGGTGATATTATTAATAACATTAACTTAAAAGTAGGTAATTGAGTTAATAATGGAATAAATGAAAGAGTTATTATTAGAATTATTCATAAGAGGAGGTTGTGTGGATGGGTTATTGTTAGATTGATTTGTATTTTGGGAGGCGGTGGTTTGGAGCATATGTGAAATTTGGAATATTGTTAGCAGTGGGGAGAAACGGGAAGTTTTGTGAGGTATGTCTTTGAGGGGGATTGTTTCTTAATCTGTTTTTATTATCCTGATTTGGGGTTATTTGAGGGGGTGTCTATTTGTTTTTTATAACATTGGCATCCTATTGATCTTAAATCAGATCTGTGCAATCCATTGCAATTTTTACAGATTGCAGGTATGTCTTTTTGAGGACAATTGACAGAATAATGATTCTTTGCTCAGCAAATGCACGCGAATGAATTGTTACAATTATTCTTCGTGTGTCCAACGTCCAAGCACAACATACACTGTACTGCTCCTTTTGACCATCTTCTTTCTGGTTTAACACTCATGTTAAAGATCTGATTAATTTGTAGCACTTGTTCGATAATTTGACTACCGTTGAATTCTGAGGCAATTACTGGAATAGGCACGTTATTTTTATAAAGTCTGTTACACTGATGATGGACGGGAATTTGTGTTGAAGGTATTCGGTTATTTCCTCTAGTGTAGTTGTTGGGTGAATATTTTTGAAGACGACAGAACATTTTTTATTCGCTGGATCTTTGAAAATGTGGAACTGTCTTTTGCTTTCAATGAGGTATTTGATGGCTGTTCTGAAGTCTGCTATTGTTTTAACATTATTTTAATTGTGTCTCCGTTATAATCTGTTGTTAATTGGTTGGTTAATTTGTTTTTTATTCTCTTTGTTGAATTCCGAGATATTATGGACATTATTTACAAAAATGGGAGGATTTCTTAGATTTTCGTCTTCTTGGGGCGGAGTGACATTGGCAAACTCAAACCTTTTGTCTTGATCTGATAGTTTCTCTAGAACTGAAAATGTGTTTCTGGTTAAAGTAGGGTACACGGTACACCCTCAGAGAAGAGTGGCGGCGGGGGGTAGGGGTCTTCTTAAGCCCTTCCTCAAATTACGCTACGCGCTCTGATAGAAATGAATAAAACTTACGGACAGGCGATTTTCACGGCTCACCCTTCATACGCTTCGCCCCCGCGGCATTGTAAGGCCAATTTTCTTTCAACGGCAAATTTTCTCGTTTCGCTCGCCCGGATCCGAGTCACGGCGAGGCTCAGGCCTTCGACCCTTGAGTTCACTATAAACATCCTACCTCTACTCCATCGACTCTACCCACCGCATAATTACCAATTCACTTTTATAAGAAAGCACTTTTCAAGAAAGTCTCTAGAATTCAAACTACGCAGTTACCGCCGGAGTGGCGCGAAGTGCCAGTTTAAACGACTTCCGTAAGTTGTACAGTATACTAGACTTCAGCTCTGTTTCCCACTGGTATATTATACTGAGTTGAATCTGAAGTGGTTGATTTCTTATTTGGGGAAAGGTCAATTTCCCCTGAGTTTTGAGTTCTTTTAGCACTGTTAATAATTGGTAGCGACTCACTGTTATTGTTGGAAATGACTGCTTCGCCGCTAGCTGCGTCTTTTGCTGAGCGGAGATAACCGATCTGGAAGTTTACGGCCCCGGTGAGCTGTTGCGAGCTGCAATTGGCACCTTGAACAATTGCAAACTGCCCATTCGGCATATTTGAGGCAAACTGTAGGTTTTGGCAGCTCGGAATGGCTCCGAATACGAGATGATGTTATTGTTGAATTTCTTGACTGCCGAAAGTGCTGTCCATGGCACTCTCGCTGCCGTATAACTATATGGCATGGCTCCTGCAATGCTGTGATCTAGGTCACAGCTGGCTGAAGGGGGCTCACCGTTAATAATAACTGATAAGCGACTGTTGGTTTATGGCGCACTGTATATTAGCTGATAGTACTTCACTTCACTACACAAAGTGTACTTCACTGTTACACGCTTAGAAAGGTCACTACGTAACTGCACTGACTAGACCGGAGCGAGCGATGTTGTCGCCACGGCTGTTCGGCGCTGAATCGCTACTTGCCTGAAGGGATAGAAAGAAAGTTTTCCCTCTCACGTTTCTAATTAATCAGACTCAGCGGCGTTTACTAACTTATGTAAAGCGACTATTATTTTAGTTATTTTCACTGCAATGTGTTTAGATTATTCGATGTTTTAATCAATGCAAATATTCGTTTAGTTATCTGCTGTACATGCCATTCATCACGTGGTACGACCTTTTTATCGAATATTACTCCACGTGCATTGGTGTGTTTAACTAAACAGCAGTTTCGCGAAAGTGGCTAAGCTCTTTGTTCTTCCAAAATATACTATACTGAATAGTGCAATCTACTATGTGATTAACCCTTCGATGCACGGCGCTCGGGTCTTGCGATTTTCCACTTCGCGAGTCTCAGAGGCCTGGTCTCAATAAAACACTAATTTGGGCCCGGAATGGAGAAGTAATGAATGCAATGATTTTTATTATTAAATTAACTTGAAGTTTAAACTTTTAATGTATAATAAGACATTTTACACATTTTATTCGCAACTGTAACAAATTATAATTTTTTTAAAGTTCTGGTAATAATTTGTTTTTGCACACGAATCACTGTAATTTTGTTTTTTGTCTTTTTCGAAGTGGCATAAATAGCACCATGAAAGAAAGTAACGTTCTCAATAGAAAGAACACTTTACTACGATATTAATGTATTGAAATATTTGTCATACCTCTTTACTTTCTTTGGAAATAATCTATAGGACTTCCCAACTTGTGTCCCTGCGAATCCCGAATACTTGAAGAGCAATTAGGTTTGAGGAAATAGGGTTTCTCACTCATCTTTTCATATTAGCACGGGGACATTGTTCTGCCAGTTACATATGCTCCTTTCCCACTGACAATAGCCATCAATCATTTTTGTAAAGATTACGTACGCATTCAAAGCAGCAACGTCAATCTCGCCTTAAAATAACCTCATTGATCATTGACAAGTAGCTGTCAAGATGTGTAATTGTCGATCCATCTCACAGTGTGGATGGTATTGCCTGCGAGTTAGCTCGTAATGTTAGTTTCTTCTGCATTAGACATTCAATTAGGAAATGGATATAAAACGTAATTACTAGAAACTCGAAAAGTTATCAGTTGTGAAGTTACCACCAGAGAATACCACCAGAGAATAATGATTGTACTTAATACTTTACCGTTTTCGATGCAAAAGGTTTTGCGACATGTTCATCTTTCTTTTTTCCGCTGTATATTTTGCCATTCAGTGTAAATACGTTCCTAGTATCCCAGCGCTAAAAACTATTTATTCCCTATTTGTATTCATGATTTTTGTATCTTGGCGAGTAAATAACGAAGTCTGGAATGAAAAGGAATAAAAGTCAACAACATAAATGTGTTTATGCGTTAAAAGATCTGTTAATGAAAAGACTACCTGGCCTGGGAGGCCCACTTAAAGGAAACCAAGACTACCTGCAGAAAAGTTGAAAAATATGGAAAACTTTCATGGTTTACTGGATCATTCTTTGCCATAAGAAAAAGAAGCGACAACAGATGGTATCATGAATGAAAAATACTTACATTATTAAGAAACACAGCCGGGTCTCTGGGGCCCACTAAGTACACTCAAGGGTTAATTGTATGAACTAAACATTGCTCTCCGTGCAGACCTACGAACGTACAGACCGACGGACCGGTAGACAGATGGACGTCCTTTTTGAAGGAAAAAAAACAACACTTTTTTGGTGTCTGTGCGCTCGGTGGCCCGTTGGTTGACATGCTCGCTTTCAATGTGCAACCCCGGGTTCCCGGCCGGGCGAAACATTAATTGTGTGCGCTTTCCTTCCAATATCCCATTATCCGTTGACGATACGAAAGCTCACTTCTCTCGGTGAGAACAAAATACCGTGTAGGAATGGCTATGCACCAACCACTTCCACGAAGACATTCCTAAAATAAATTAGACTGGTGCCTATAGCCGAATTCGTTCACTACGCTCCGTGAAGTCACGGAGGTTAAGCAAATTTGAGACCTTGCGGGTACCTGGTTGGGTGACCGTCCAGTAACCCCGGGATCTAACTGCGCCGAGACCCTGGAAGGGTAATCGATGAAATAGAACTTGAGGAACTTGAAGGTACCTTGAGGAAAATTAAAAATTGAAAAGCGAAAGTAGAAAAGCAAAAAATAGATAAACTAAAATAGAGTTAATAAAAAGTACACAAAAAACGTTATTTATTGTTCCACGTTTCAAAATATAATGTACATTTGGAAATATATCCCCCCAAAAATAATTGATTGTTGTGTTGTTATCCTAGTTTAGGCTGATTGTTACTTTATATTAAAATTATGTTTTAATGCAAAATTCATTGATAAATATTTCCAGCTAATCATTATAAAAAAGAGAGTATACGGACGTGTATTCCAGGTTATTTCCTCTGGTTTCACGATTTTAGGATAACCACCGAATGTCTGTTTTTTTAAAGGAATATCTTCGCAGAGAATTGACCTTGTCAGCTAATAGCGTTCTACCAAGAGAGAAATATTTACGAACATAGGTTTTGCTTTGAATAAACAACTTGACGCTGCAAGATTCCAAAGCCAATTTAAACAAATATGTTGTGCGGTATTTAAGAAAAATGGTTTAAAGAAAACAAAAGTTGTCATTGTTTGACATAAAGTTTAAATAAAAACTTGTTTTTGAAAAATTGAACATGACCTTCTTTAAAGATTTTTTGATTAACACATTCCATTAAGAAAAATTAACCTTCATAATTAAAGTTGTAGGATAACGTAAAAATTTTGAATTTTTTCAATTTTCGAAAAATCAGGATTTTCAACCATCACGAGACATGCACCATTTTCTTAAAAATCCTTCATACTATTCTACAACAAAATTTCATCAAAAACGATGGAGCTATTTTTGGAAAGATAATTGTTTAAACCAAATTAACTAGTAGTGCTACAGATGGCACAGATGGCACAGACTTTTCCGTATTAGTTATCTATTTCCTTTGTTCTCGGTTAGCTATTCGAACATGCCACTTATTCTTGCCTATCGCCACTCAAAGTACATTTTTTTGACATTTTCTTAATTTTTCGGTTTCCTAATATTATTTTACGATTATTAAAGAAAAGTAAAACACCGTCCTAAATGGCAAGTGTCTTCCCAAAATTTGGAGCCTTTTTAAAACTTTTCAAGCTCTTTTCCACAGAAAATTTTTGAGTTTTCGAAAAAATTTTTAGCCAATTTAAGTACTTTAACTTACAAATACAATAGTGTTTTCAAATTGCTGGAAATGTGCATATCAATGGCGTGAGAGATCTTTCAAAATTGTATATTTGTTTAATTTTTGAAAAAATACAAAAAAATACTTCGAAATTAACTATACGTCATATTAAAGAGTGCAATTAGCACTATCAGTTCGAAATGGTTGAAGAAAAAAATTGGAGCGGTTTTTGAGAAAATGGCATTTGAGCGTTTCTGAAAATGAGGAATTTTGAGCTAGTTTTCACAGAAAACGGTTGAGTGTTTCCTACGCATAGTTAACACGCTAGTAATGCTCACAGACAGCGGGCCGGGTCGGGCGGGCAACGTATAATATACTTCGTATACCGGAAAGTTCTTGCCTTCATTGAAAATTTTATTACGTATATGGGAAAATATAATTACCTATATTTCACACCAAAGTACGCGCAAAATTCTCCAAATTTCGAGAAATTGTACATGAACTTACTTCAAAATGTATCTTTAAGAAACATTTTATGTAGGAAAAAAACTCTTTCTTCAATATTTTAGTTTTTTTATTGAAGGTCACATCAACATCAATGTCACTAGCGACCAGTATTGCATTTAGCGGTATCGTAACTGTGAAAATGACAGGATTTAGTAGATGATAGGGAGTGCAAGGACGAACACAAAAACGACCATGCCGTAGGCGGAACTCGATCCCGCGATCCTTCGATTCGAGGTCGCTACGGATGAATGAACGCGCCTTAATGAACTCTGCCATCCGCATCGGAAATACTGTCATTGTAGGAATTTTTAATTTTTGCACTTTTAGAAAAATAAATTTTCAACGAAAACGTGTTCTACACCATTCTCTTAAATGTCCGTTACACTATTCAAAAACAAAATTTAATTAAAAAATGGTCGCTTTTTTTAAATTTTAAAAACGTCATGGGGTTTTATGTAAAGTACCTCCAAAATTAAAATGTTGGATTCAAATTCAAAGGATCTACACAATGCAGATCGAATGGGGAATATCAATTTGGGAGAAAATCGGCTGAACGGTTTAGCCGATAGCATTGCTCCCAGCCAGACAGACGGAGGGGGGGGGCATACAGACGTTTTACCGTCAATCGAATTTTCATTATGAAGGACCCACAAAACATGGATTCTGGCTACATCACGTGTTAGAGAATTTTATTTTTAAATTTGACAACTGGATTTATCCACTTTTTGGTTGCTAGGGCCCTGTAATGAAAGTTTTTATCCCCAAATTCGCATTATTTTCGCGCAGCATTACTTAACTTTCGCGGTTTCTTTCGCGGTAGCATTGCATAACTTTCAATTGCTTCTCCTAACAAAGGCACAATTGAGAAAGAATCAGCTCGTTTTATCAAGAACTATCTGTACTCTCTCCGGAACAAGCCCTCGCATTATTTTTTTTCTTTCCGAGATTTTTTCTAGCTTTAGGGAATCCCTAATGCGCCTGAACGGTTTATTCCTTTCATTGCTTTTTGCTCCCTTTACTCGCTAGGAGACGTTTTCACGTCAGTTACGCACTACACAAGGCTGTGTAAATATAAAAAAGGATGAGATAAGGATCTACAAGATAAATGCATGGCGTGAAGGCCAAGGCTACGAAACGGGTAATTATGCACTGCGCATTAACATTGGTGAAACCAATGCTATTATAAATTTCCGAAAGATCGCTTGCAAATACGATGCGTGTAATAATCCTTTTCCAGATGAAGTCGATTGGTGACTATGAGTATTTTGGTAGAAACCGAAACAACTTTCGTTCATGTACTCACTTTTTAAATGTTTTTTGAAAGAGTTGACTGTCCATATGCAAAGTACGGTACTACGTCTGCAATTCATGATTACCTCGGAGACGTAATCCTTAGATCCAGTATCTAATATTGCACCTGTACCTCGGACGGGTGTTTGTTGTTGCCACAGAAGGAAATTTTAAGAAAATTGCTCCAATTCCATTGCTTGTCCTGAAAGTTTTTCTATGTCCAAAAGAAATTCACTGTAAACTTGGAAACAATTGAAACACGTACGTGATCACTTGACCGGGAGAGATGGCTGAGGTCACTGCACTCATTCTGATCGGGAAGTCCAAGGTTCGAGTCCCGACGGTGGCAGAATTTTCGACACTAGCTTGTTAGATAGGTCGAATTCAGTTGCTGTGTGGAGGAGAATTCTAGCGGCCGACTGTTCTGATCGGTGGTTTTCCGTGGTTTGTCCGATCAGTACCAGGCGAATGCTGGAACAGTATCCTAATAAACGGACCATGGACAACGCGCGATACTTCCATCCTCTAGACTTAATATCTTTCTTTACATACAAAACACATACACGCACTAAAACACGTTACATTCGGGAGACTAGTCGGGCGACTAGGGCGGTGCCCTTCTAGGGATTCCTGTCGGGAGACATTCCCAGTAAGCCAACGCGTAGGTCAGTGAGGGATTTCACCATCTAGCAAGGAAGAAATCACTTCCACTTCGTGGGATAAAATGTGAACTAACACAGTAGACTACTGACCACAGCAGTTGAGGTGCCCGGAAACATCAATCTCTTTCGACTGGGGCATCGAGTTATTGTTACTGGCTGCAGTTGACCGCTTGGTCGACATACAATACTCCCCTTTGAAGGCAGGGCGAGCACGTCCCCCTACTGCCCGTCGTAAATGCTTCACGCACGCTCTTAATTTTGTTTCTCAAAGGCGATGCCGTGGCCACGACCAGGGAAAGCGAGTAGGCCGCCCCACCGCCCGATCTGAGAGTTTTCCTCGGCCTGCCCAGGCCGCGCCGCCCAGGCCGCCGCTTCCATCGCCACTCGACGAACCAGTGGGCCATGCAGCGCCGCCACGGGACAAAGCTGAACTGGGTGTACACAGCAGCATGTATGTTGTCAAATTGCCTTACATGCCTGAATAGAAATCAAACGGCTTCCTATTTTAATAATAATCCCCGGCAATTGAAGACTAGATAAATATGTATGAATCCCCACATTCAGGATGTATACTGAAATGGGTTTGTGGTCTTAGTGAGTAAGAATCCCACACTACTGCACATCCTACTCAGTGTCTTTTTGAAGATTTCCACAGTTCCCCTGGTAAAAAACCGTTAAATGTGATTGAGCTGTATTGCTTATTTTTCTGCTAATTACCAACCTTTCACAAGGATTTTCCATCCTATCATTCCTACCACTGAAGGGAATAAATGTTAAATTTCTAGGGAGAAAGTGATTGGTCAGTAAGTACGAATTTTTTAGAATATGCTATTCCAAAAATTGGGGTAAGTTTTCTAATTTGTTTAATTGAAACATGTTTAATAAACAAAACTGAAAATTAAAACGTAATTTAGATGCTTGCAAAACATTGTGCTGATGTACGTTCTTTTACTAGTTCATGAAAGTTTAAATTTGCTTTTGAGGTTATTTCACAATTAGCTTATTTTACATGTGGTTCAAAGATATTAAATTTCTAAGTAAATACACATGAAGTTGCATTGACTGCTATTATTGCCTAACATAATTTTCAAGGTCTTCACAAAAAAAGAAATAAAGGAACAACATTGTTAAAATATTCTATTTTTCAAAAGTGACATAGTTTCTATTACTTTGTTGATATTTTTATTCATTAGTACATGATAGATGTACTTCAAATTTTAAAGACAATCAGACCTCAAGTATTTTTTAAAAACAATTATTGGTTCAAATTTACTAAAAGCATGTTTTTGTGATACAATGTGGTCACATTATCAGGTAGTGTGAAATCAAGCGGATACAATACGGTGTAGCAACTTGGTATGGTATAGCAACCACGTAACCGGTCAGCGACAGACGCGTGGTCTCTTACATTGACCCCTTTAAGCGCAGGGCCATCATGTGCGGCCGATGCGAGGGTTCTGACAAAAAGTATTTATTTCTCATAAATACTTACTACAAAATGTACGTTTGTCAAACAGAAAATTCATGATGGTGTTTGAATTACTCCATACATGCACTTATAAATTTTCAAACACAAAAAGTTGCCAATCAGGCCTTAAAATGGATCCGGAGCAACTGAACCAACTTTCTACGTCTACAGACACAATAGAACACAAAACACGTGCGTTTTGTTTACGATGTAGTTGTACGCATGCGAGCAATCTTGGTGTTTTAACCAGTAACATATCAGAAACGTGCGGGCAGGATTTCATGAAGAGGTTCCGAAATATCCGTTCCCGAGTCAAGTGTATGTTCCTTGGCAAAATAAAAAATGCGCGATACGAAAATAGTGCCATAAATGTTATATTTCGAACAAATTTACACGTGGATTCTATGAATCATGAAGAAGAACGTGGTTGAGATTACAGGGACCCCTACACTAAGCGACAACAGTCGGTTCCATGAAGACGTGATCTTTTAAAAGGCGTTGGTTTATAGAGAGAAACTTTTTGAACCACTTGCCAACTCATTCGCTACTCATGTTGTTACTCGAAATACCTCGTGTTTTATGACCACAACAGAAAGATGCTTTAGTTTGGGACACTTATCAATGCAATTAAAGCATACATTTGCATGGGCGCCCAGAAAAAATAAGAGGTCCGAGACAGTTATTCACGGGGGTTCATTATTTCAAACAAAACCCGCCCTCCAATTCACAAACAATTAATTTCTCCATGATCCCTCTTACTGTGGTTAATATGAATTAGAAATCAGATTTTTCAATGGTTATGAATGAAAAAAAATGTAGGGCTCCAATTCAGTTGGAGTCTGGGGCAATTGTTTCAGCTTTCCCTTTTCCAGGTGCCCGTGTATACTTCTAGATATCCCCGCATCACAGCTGTGCCCGGATAGCTCAGTTGGTGGAGCATTAGGTTTTTAACCTCAGGGTCCAGGGTTAAAATCGCTGTTCGGGCGTAGCTGTTTTGTTCTCGTTGATTGTGTTCCACAGTTCACTTGAGTGAAAGAACGTTAACAATACAAACAAGAGTGCAAGTGACCGCCAGAACGTCAGTGTATTTTGGGCTCTTAGTAATTTGTCGTCTCTGCATTGATAAATGAGCTTCATGAATTTACAAAACATTAAATGTATCTCTTCATATTCTCTAGAGAAACGTTTAAATTTGGTACTGTATACATGATTGATGTTTTTAAATTTGTTTTCTGAGAACATATGCTTCAAATCGGACAAGCAATGAATGCAAAAATGTATTCATTTCCTTGTGTGGTAAGTTCAAGGGAATATACCCTTTTTAAAAAAATTATTTATGTTCTAAATGAGATTACAAAGTTCAGTTTATGTCAACTTTATATTTGTTTTCTGGCTTACAATCTAACTTAATCTATTTTACAACTAACACTAAGTTACATCTGACGAGGGGACTCACAGAGCATCTCAATTGATTCATTCTATATTGATTATATATCCAAGAATGCATGTACGGATATCTGTTCTTTATTCGAGTTTGACGTTCTGTAACCCAGTTCTGACGTAACCCAGTTTGAGATTTCTGCTTTGGTTTATTAATTGCAGGTTCGAGTAAAAGTTATTGGAAAGATAAGCAATATGGTGAGAAATTGGTTCGATATTTAATGCGGAGTGAAGTTGCATGTTGGTAATGAACCAGGGAGCTTGGGTGATGAATCGTAAGAATTTGTTTTGGATGACTTGCAATTTTTGAATGTTATATTTGGCAGCATTTGTTCATATTGGGCAGGCGTACAGGAGGAAGGGGCTGATGATTGATTTATATAAGGTTGTGGCATTGTTTAAAGGCAGTTTAGTAGTTTTATTTATGAGAGGTTTTAGTTGAAGGATATTAATTTTGGCTTGCTCAACTTTGTTGTCTATGTGAGTTTTCCAGTTGAGGGTGTGGTCCAGATGTGGTCCGAAGTATTTAACTACCTTATTATTTGGAGCCCATGGAATTATATTATTATTTATTTTTAATTGTATGGGAGGGGGGAAAGATTTGAATGTGAATATTTTAGCGGCTGATTTGGTGGGATTGATTTTCATCTTCCATTTTGAGGACCAACTATTTAATGTTTGAAGATGTGTTTGGAATTTAATTGCTATAACGTTTAATGATGGATGAGACATGTAGATTACAGCGTCATCTGCAAATTGGGCTATTTGGGTTAATCTGGAGGTAGGAATATCCGTTGAGCAGAGGTTGAATAGCAGTGGGGAGAGGAGGGATCCTTGTGGGAGTCCTGCTTTTATGAAGCGTGGGTTTGAGGTGTGGTTCTCTGTTACGATTGAAAAAGTTCTGTTTGGGAATGGGAAGGATTAAGGAATGTTTCCAGGTTGAAAGATAATGTCCAATTCGTAGGAATGACTTGAATATATTGGTGATATAGGCGATAATAGTTTGGGGTATTTTTAAAAAAATGTTATTATTAACATTGTCATGACCAGGTGCTTTTTTAATTGGGAGAGTTCTAATTATCTTTGTAATCTCCTGAGGAGATATGTATTTAATTTTTTGGGGTATATTGTAATTAGGGGATTGTGCATAGTTTTAGATTTAGGATTGATTTGGATGGGGAGAGGAGATGTTAGGGGTGAATGTCTCCGCAAAATGATCGGCTAAAACTTCAGTTTTCTCACTTGTAGAATATTTTGACCATTGGTGGTAGTTAAAGGGGAATTATGGGTTTTTTCTTAGTATCTTTTTAGTAAAATTCCAAATTGAATTGTTTTGAGTGTTTAAAGATTGTATTAGATGGTTACATTTGGTCTGTTTAAAATCTGCTATGGCTTTTCGGAAGATATTTGTTAATAGATTTAGTTCTGATTTTAAGCTGGATGCTCTAAGAGCTAGCCAGAGTCTTCTCGTGTTATTTTTGGCTTGAATTATTTTAATTAAACCTTGGGCAGTGTAATGGATGCGTTTTTTACGTAGTGTGGTGGTCGAAGTTTTGGGTTTTAGTGTGTTTTGCTATTAGATTGTTTAAGTTTATTATTGCTTGTTCTATTTCAAACGAGGTGTTCAGGATATTAAATTTAGGTGTTTGGGATTGTATTGTTTTCTTAAATTTGACACAATTTAAGCTATACATGTTAAGAACTGGTTTAGGTGGGGGGAGGGTCTGATCTTTGGAAATAATGACCGGAATGTGCTCCGAGTTGAGCTCGATGTGAGGAGTTGAGTAAAATAGGGCTTTTAAGTTGGTTATTCCTATATCTAAAATATGAAGCTTGTTTGGGTCACGAGGATAGTATGTGGGTTCAGGGGGAGATATTAATCTTAATCTGTTAGTACGTATGTGATTGTATAGTGGGATCCCTCGGCATTGGTAACTCTGCACCCCCAGGAAGTGTGTTTAGCATTGAGGACATCTAAGAGTATAGTGGGTGACAGGTGTGATTACGTTTCTTAAGCTGGTGAAATTTGGCTTTAAATTGGGTGGTTTATAAGCTGCAATTATAGTTAGATTTATGCAAGGGAGAGAAATTGACGTTAGTTCAAGCCCAGTGATAGGCATTTGATTGATGTGGTGATATGGGAGAGTAGTTATGGTTAAAATAAGGACGCCGCCGCCTGGTGAGCGTATTCTATCTTGCCTAACTACGTGATATCCTAGACAATAAAAAGGAGAAGGTTTTTGATGTGATTCTGTGATGCAAGCAATGTCTATGTTGTTGGCTTGTAAAAAATACTGGAGTTCTATTTTTTTTATTGCTGATGCTATATGCGTTCTAATTCATTAGAGTTAATGAATGATTGAATTCAGGGTGCGCCAAGGGCAGCGCTAATATAGGAGGCTATGACTTGTTGAAAATTTTGAACAATGACCGGTATAATAAAGTTAATGGTATTAATTAAGTGTGTAGATAAGGAGTTGATTATATTGTGTACGCATGGAAAATTTAAGAAACTGTGTTGAGATGAGGTATTTCGGGGGAGATAGTTTTGGGAGTTGTCAGCTGAATGTTTTTGGGTGGTGTTGTTTGATTGCTGGTTAGTTGCTGATTATTAGGTGAAGTTTGATATGCGAGTCGTGTTATGTAAGTTGGGGAAAAGATGAGTGGTACTAGGGGGAGGGGATTGATAGTTAGTTCACGACCTTTGTGGCGGTTGGTGGGAATTTGTTTATATATTTTCCAAAATTGTTTTAAAGTATGAGCATTCTATTGTTCGGATATCAGCTCTGTGTGTCCCGTCGCAGCTTTTATATTTCGGAGGGTCGTCCTTTCGAGGGCGTGAGGCCGAATAATGATTATCAGAACACTATATACAAGAAATTAGATGATTACAGTTGTTTTTAGAATGCCCGAAGTCCAAACATCCGAGACACTGTATTGGTCGTTTAACTTTACGCCTTCTTCAATTTTTTACTTTTAGATTACATATTACGTTTGTTTTGAGAATTATTTCAATATTCTGCTCTCCTGAATATTCAGCAGCTACCACTGGGATTGGTGAATTGTCCTTGTGTTATTTGGTAACACTAATGAGAGACGAATGTTTAGCTTTTAGATCTTCGTATATTTCCTCTTGAGAAATAGACGGATGAATGTTTTTGTAGACCACAGAGAACTTTTTGTTGGTTGGGTCCTTGTAAGTTTGGAACTGTCTATTAGTGCTTGTAAAATATTTGATTGCTTTTCTGAAATCTTCTATTTGGATAAAGTTAATTTTTGCTTCGCTGTTATTGAAGGTTCATGTAAATTGGTTAATGATGTGGGTTTTAATTTCATTGTTTAGTTCTATAACGTTTTCAATATTTTTAATATGGATGGAAGGGATTCTAATATTTTCGGAGTTTTCAGGAAAGGTGAAGGTTCGGGCTACGGAACTTGATTCATTTTCTTGCAGACCGCTTAAAGGGTCAAATCTATTTTTAACAGGAAAACCATAATCTTGAGAATGGCTAAACACGATTTATTGTTTGGTTATATGTTTACATTTGGACCACTATGCCCTGGCTTACCCCTGGGCTCTTGGGAAATTGGTTCGCAGAGCCGTTGACCGGCATATAGTTATTGACCTTATTTAGTTGACCGTTAACATTGTCAAGCGGCATTATTCCACTTAACATGTGAGGCTGATGCGATGTGGGTAGAGGTAACCGCTAATCTGGTTGATGTTGTTCTAGTAGATGCTCTGGAATTTGTTGGAATGATGTTTCACGGGCGTCGCCTTCTTGGTAAGCGACCTCCATTTCACCCTCCGTCGGGTAGACCTGAGCGAGGGCATCTACAATACACTGACGAATGCCAGCGTTGTCGGTTGAAAATGTTGCACTAAGTTGTAAGAATATCAATACCACACTATGCGTGAAAGTTGTTGATAACTGTTACTGTAGCACTATAATTTCCATTGGAACACAGAACACAGGTACGAGGCGAGGCGCAGCGCTGTGCACGTAGGTCTGTACTGTGCGACTGCTCGCAGGGGAATGTGGGATATACCCTATACTAACTTGTGAAAAGAAACGTATATTTACTACTAGACTCGTTGCGAGAAGCTACTGGAGGAAATGTGCAAGGATGCCGCGGTTGCGTATTCAAGGCTCACCTCGAGATGCTTTATCTAATTCACCAAAAAACAAACAAAAAAACGAGCTGATGGCACTCGTAATCCACGGCACATAAATTGTATAATCCATTGTGTAAATATTACAATTCAAATATTTGTTATTATGAAAATATTTGCTTGGAATAATAGGCCCTTTCCCATCATTCAACACTCATTCCCTTGTCGGGAAAGTATAGGTCTTCGTTGTGGTTGAAATATCGTCGTTATTTCCTAGCAAGTATTCTACATATTCTCATCTGAAGAGCAAAATTATTAACGAGCTTTCTAAACATGTATATGAAATTTAATTATGTCATATATTACAGATCAATGTTTTCAGTACGCCAGCTGTTGCGATACAGGAAGAAGGTTCTAATAGTCTAAAATCGAACCCCGAACGTAGGATGCAGGATCTACAATACAATCCGTTACAACATTAACTCTTTCTATCGACAATGAAAAAGAACACTACCCTATGACAAACATCTCGGTTTTCTCACTCGGAAATGTTGCGTTTTCAAATATGAAACTCAATTACCAGGCGGCAGGGTCCTATGGTGTAATGGTTAGCACTCTGGACTTTGAATCCAGCGATCCGAGTTCAAATCTCGGTGGGACCTTTCGTTTTGTTAGACAAACTTTTTTCAACTTCCAATATTGCTTAAAAGAACAAGAGTGAATAATTTCATCGTTTGAAAGTGCGGTCACATCATAATTTCGAATGCTTCGGAGTTTTGTTCCGGAGAACTAGACTAGAACTGTGTACACTTATTCCTTTTCACAAAGGTGTGAATGTAATGAGCATTTTGAACTCTTTTAACCTCCATCTTATTATTCAAAACGTATTTAGAACACTTCGTAATTCGGCGTGCCGCCAGAAATTTCCACGATTTAGTATTATGTGATTGTTTTATTTTAATTTTAAAAATAGTGCCGCGTTCGCATTTCCCTCTTTAAAAATGTATCGATTTATATGAGAATGTAGTGACACTAAAACAGAACATACTTCCTTACATTATTTGTATCGGGTAACCAACATTATAGAGGCCTTGGTGGGTGTGGGGTCAGCTTACTGCCCAGCAAACCCCCAGTGCGTGGGGTTTGCTGGGCAGGGTTGATTCTGGCCGTGGTGCCCGGATTTTAGGAAGGCGGAAAATCCACAGTAGCCACGTCACACTTGTGTCATGTTAAAGAACCCTGGCGGTATACCCGACAAAATTCAAACCCTTCGACATCATTCGTCCTAACAAGATCTCACCATACCCCCAAACAGTTCGGACATAGTTACTGAGACCGACATCTGGCTGAGAAAGCGAAAGTCAAATCCTCATGTATTAGCGAAGTGCCCGCGAGGCGCGTCTGCTCGATAAGGTGATAACCCCAGAGCCGTGTCGGGGGTAAGCTCCTAAAGAAGCCTGGGTGGAAACCTCAGGGTAGACAACAGTATGTCCTCCAAGAAAACCCTAACTTCCGTATATGGAAGATAGACTTTCAATATTGCAATATTATACGAATCTGCAAAAGTTTCCGGCCAGTAAAACCTAATTCCTACGTTTCGAACTCAGGTCCTTAGAGTTCATTAACGCCATTCTCGTTAATAGAGTAGCTGAGACCAACATCCGACGACCCTGTCCCGTGTCGGAGGTATCCTACATCACATGACTCTCAACATAGCCATACATTAACCCCGCTTTATAAAATTCATTGTGCTTTAAAAGCGCATTTTTCTCGCATTATGTCATTGTTTCCAACCAGTAAAAGCTTGGAAAATATTTGCCATGAATAGTTTTGCAATGTTACTTTTGTTTGCAATTTTCGAAAATAGAATTCCCCGAAAATTGAGCCTGCGCCATTTATAGTCTTTTGCTCTATTCGAGGAAGTAATTTAAGAAAAAATTGGAGTCCTTTTTGTTACAAATAATTGCATTAAATTCACGCAAAAATTAGGCGAAAACATGTTTAAAAAAATCTACCTATTCTTATTAAAAGATCTAATTTATAGGAACAGATTTCATAAGGAAAAAATCTTTATCATCAATATTATTCTTTTGCAATGACATATTTCCCCAAAAAACATAGTACTAAAATAGCTAAAAACCGCAAACGGGACCTGCCACATTTGTGGCAGAGTATTTTGCTGCAGTATCATAGAAAAAATTTAAAGAAAAAATTGAAGCCATTTTTGAGAAAATGCGTGTTCGAAAATTTCATGTGTATGAATATTTCATGTATTTATTTTTGTATAACAGATTTCATTAAAGAAAAATCTCTATTTTCAATATTGCAAATGTTCAAAGACGCCAAAAACACAATGAGCTTTGAGCTTTTGAAAAGTTAAAAAATTAGACACTTCAACGGAAATAAAATCTGAGCCATGGTTTAGCGTCTTTCCCGCTATCCGAGGAAAAATATTAATAAAAAAATTGGATACAAGTTTTGATATGGATGTCGTTTATTATAATTTATATATTTTAATAACTCTCAGTTCCTTTTCCAAAGTTTGGACAACCAAAATAAATATATCAACATTTATTTCATAATTTTAATTAAACGAAATAATTTGCAATTCATAAATTTGATGACGTTTCGGGGATTGTTTGGTCTCCATCATCAGGTACTAGAATTGAAAATGACATCTAAAATTTTGTTGAAGAAGGAAAAACTAAAAAAATGATACTTGCAATACCAGTCAAAGGAATAAAGAACATAATTATAAAAATAAATTACTAACTCTATACCCAATTCAAGATGAAATCTCCTCAAAATAACGCTATGTGTTTTGGTGAGTTTGAAAGTAATAAACTACACATAGGGACAAGAAATTTTTTCGTTATTAGGGATCCCCCAAAACGAATGTTTCTCTCGAAAAATGGCATGTTTTGGTGATGTACTACAATACTTTCTCTATACTGCTTAAGTAGTATGCAAGAACGTAAAAGAAGTGTGGAGATATTGCAAACTGTAAATAGAAGACGTGAATTTTTAAATGATTACCTCAAAATTGATATGCGCCCAATCAACAAACCATTTTATGTTTTATTAAGGACGTTCTACGTATAAGTATGAATTAGCACTAAATATCCTATAGAACAAGTCTCGATATTTGAAATTGCTCACTTAAACAATCGTTGGTGTTACGTAATTCACGCAAATATTGGGGTATGTATGAATTCCGCAAACTGCGGAACATGGGCATGTGTGATTGTGCATCTCTCTTAAGGTTTGTACCGGGAGAGGTGGGGCAGGACATCCATTGATGTCACTGAGTTCCCTCTGACCGGGAGGTCCTAAGTTCGAGTCCCGACGACAGCAGAATTTTGAACATTAGCTTGATAGCTTGGTCGAATTCAGTCGTTCTCTGGTGGATAATTATAGAGGCCGGCTGTTTTCCGTGGTTTCCCCGATCTACACCACACGAGTGCCGGAACAGTACACTAACAAACGGGAAACGCATTGCGCGTGACCTTTCCTATCTCTTCCTTGTCCTATCTTCACCCCATACACTAACAAGCACTACACATGCCGGGAGATCGGTTGGGAACTTAGAGCTTGTCCCAGCTGGGGCGGTGCCCAGCTGGTGGGAGATACCTGGTTGGGAAAAACCCGCTAGTCGACGGTAGGTTGGCGCCGGATCTCGCCATACAGCGATGAAAGACCACCGCCATCTCCCGATGAAAAATACACTACACTTACGGGACTAATGACCTTAGTGGTTGACGCGTCCGAAATCACTAACAATTAATCAATTAATCAATCTCTCAATCTTTAGGTTCGTGACAATTGCTCTATAAATATGAGTAATACATTTGTGGAATATAGTGGAAACATTAGATCTTTCAACACAGGAAATCCAATGTAGTTCGAAAAAAATTGGCGTCAATAGGATATATCTAAGAAAAAATGAACTTTTGCAAGTCGTACAATCGAAAACATACGTGAGAATATAAACTAGGAGGAAGGGATAAAATCTCTAACAGTACCTAAGCGCCTTTATTGAACATCTGTGTATCTTCTAACTCTATTTTTACTTTTATAATGATTAGAAGATAGCAATGCTAAGAAGTCATACGAATATGTAATAAATATATCTTTATTTCCAATGAAAAGAATGGCTTCCAACTTAGTTTAGGAATATAAACCCGCAATTTTACAATAACATATTTAGATTGTTTATATTAGAAATGAAAAATATATAGTGATTACATCGCCGTGTGTTAACTAATTTTTGTTACAATCAATATAGCCACTATTTACACATAACCTCCAAATACTAAAAATTACTTTAGTTTATTTGACGCCAAATTCGAATTAATTTGAGTAAAAATTAAACGTGATGTTCCTGTCATATATTGGTACTATGGATATTGTATTATTTCACTATTTCTACGCTTATTGTATATTACTGTCAAATTCGTGTTTAGCGGTGGTGACAAAAACTACATAAAGTGTAAGTTATGAATACTTCGTGGTAGACGACAAAACAGGCAATGAGGGGATCCGCGGGACCCGTCAACAGAAACCCCGCAATTGGATGCCGCGGCATGCGCAGAATTCTCTCCAGAATTCTGTTACGACTTTCAAAATCACGATTTGCAAAAACCACATTCACAAGAATTTTAAAAAAACACGTTAAGATACCCGTATAAAGTTCTTAAATACAATTGCCGTTCCTCTAATTTTAAATGAAAGTGAATCGAAAATAATTTTGAAAAGAGACCAAAAGAAGAATTCAAGTGACAGAAAATAATTGTTTACGAAGTACTCTACGATGCACCCTCCTAGATAAAAAGAATAATGTGGACATTTGAAATGAGCTAAATGTCACGCCTGCGTTAGAAGAAATGTCCACTATTAACAAGAAATGCTGTGAATATTTCGAAAGGATACCAAATGAGAAATTGCCTGCATTACATTGCTCTTTAGTATGTCGCGCGTGTACTAAATATTCACAAAACTGTTGTAATTAGTTTAGTTTCAACATCCCATTAATACCCTGTGGTATGACAACCCTTTAAATGAAGTTGAAATAGCAATCTTATTTCTGTACATACAATTGAGTATGTACACATGACAAATCCGCATTTTCAATCTTTAACTAAAACAAAAAATATGAAAATGTGGAAGGATGGAAAGCACTTCAGGAAAAAACTGCATGTTTTGTGAATATTTGGAATATGTTTCGTATCTTCAAATACTAATATCCCATCGCTTCCCTGAGCACGCGCTAGCAGGGGAAGAGCTGCGAGACCTTGTGTGGTTGCATTAAAAATATCCGTTAAACACTAGTTGCAAAACATAGCAATTGCTCAATAAATGCTTATGTAATAACAAATATATATATATATATATATATATATATATATATATATATATATATATATATATATTGTAATATTAAATATATAGCTTTATTGAGGCAATAGTTTTAATATATTAAAACTATTCCCTCAATGATTCAAATTATGCAATTACTTGTGGTTTCTGACCAGGCTATTGCCTATTGCTCATTGTAAGATTGTGGGATAGGGCCTACCAATATTTCTGTGGAATCATTAAATTGTCCGATAATATTCTGCTATTCAATTGTTTAATTACAGTTCAATCCATTTTCAATTTTTTAATGCTTTATCTGTCAAGAAAACTTTCAAGCGTATTGTGCACTCTTAGGACATCATGTGAGACTTTTTGAGAATAGTTTTTTCTCAATCATATGTCCCAAGGATGTGCAAGGTCAGCAGTTGCTACATCTTCCTCATTTTTAAACAAACGTTTCATATTTCAACATAGCCAATTTTCTTAAACGTAATTACAAATCTTAGGGATATGTTTACAGAACATTTATCATAAATTAAAACCAAGGATCATTTTAATACACGCAGAATTCTTGTTAATGCAACGCTAACTTCATCAGTACTGAATCTCTAATAAGTATTGTTCAATACTCGTATTATTGTCCAATATCAATTCCAAATACATTTAGAGACACATTACATAATGCAATGTATGGTGTACATATTTTAAAGTATCATGGCACAAATTTCATTGTGTTTTTAAAATGACAATTGTATACATCATCGTCAAAAACAATAACAGTACACACACACCAGAAAACTTTGCGGTTAAGGTATCATTTTTAGTTAATGATTGTAATTATTGTTTGAATAAGGTATTGAAAATGAATGAAGCCTTTCTCTGTGTTTTGTAATCAGAGCATAATATTATACATGTACTAATCACATCTGTGTGCATTAAACTCATATATATTCATCCCTGAAGTTATTTTCGTGCATCGTATTTTTGAAGTCTCTGAATAGCGGCCTCGGGGATCTGTTAATTCATAATCTGCAATTACATTGCGCTCCTGATTAACTCGCATAATCATTCTCATCACCTGCTCTTAGCAAAAATGATTGCAATGGAATTTTACTTTCAAATTATACTTTCATAATTACAAACTAATTGTACTTTACAACGGATAATTTCGCGCATTCTTTTTCACTATTTCGTAACTTTTTCAATATTTAAAAATCTAGTGTGTTTGCTGGAAATGGAACCTCCGCCATTTTGCAGTGTCGTTTGGTCTGCCCCGAGAAAAAAGTAGAGAAAATTTTGGGGCAGTTTTTAAGAAAAAATTAAAACCTGTCTTTATTTCAAGCACAATTTACGCAAAAACTACTCTTATTTGCAAAAAATTCAACATCACTTATTTTAAGGTTCAATTTTTTACTCACATGAATAGGTTACTTTTTAAAGTGCCTAAGTCAAAAACTCTAAGTTTTAGGAAATGGAACAACTTAATAACTAAGCAATAGTTACTAAACTCTGCTGATAACTATAACTCATATAGTACTTACAACTCTTAATTTATGAAAGGATATAAGTCATTTGACTACTGCCCTTACATAAATAAACTGTGAACGTGGGTGTTTATTTCATAGCTTAGTTATTACCTGACTAGTACTCCATCATAATTAAAATGCGTATCAACACCCCAAAAAGCTATTTCATCTCCATCTCATTTTGACAAAAAATTTACTTAAGCCCTTTCATTCACCGCTTCACATATTTTATTGAGGAGAAATTATAAATATTTATAACTTTGGCAATTTTCGGAAATACAGAGCTTACAAAAAATATGATTTGCGCAATTTTTATGAGAATACTATGCTCTATTCGAGAAAAAATAAAGACAAACTTGAAGCCGTTTATGAGGATTTGTTTAAACATTACCTATATTTCAAGCAGAATTACGTGAAAACTATTCATATTTCCGAACAATGTGTATACATTTACTTAAAGATATATCTTTTAAGACCTAATGTGACCAAAAATCATGTTTGTCTTTAATATTTTAGCTGAAGGAGAACCCTGAAAAAATTTTGAATATCTGCAACTCTCAAACATTCTGAGAGTTCAGCAAAAGTGAGATCTGCACCATTTTCAAACGTCCTTTTCTCTATTCGAGAAAAAAATAACCAAACAATTCGCAGCCATTTTTGTGAAAATGTTGTTGATGCATCATCAATTTTCCAAGAATCAAACTTTTAAACTGGCAAGGCTTTGAGATCTAGCATATTGATAGGGGAATGTCAGTTTTGAAGAAAATCTCCTGGGCGTTTTAGGCGCAAGCGTTGACCACAGACGGACGGAGGAACGAACGGAAACGGAACGGCGGACGGAGAGACGTTTGCCCGTCAAATAATTTTCGATATAAAGATCCCACGAAATGTAGATTCCGACTATACAATACGTTAGAGGAAATAATTTACTACACGTAGGAAAGATATTCGTCCACTTTTTCGATATCAAGGCCTCAATTTGAGTTTTTCTACGATAAAATCGCCGTTTTTGCCTCAGAATTAAAATAATTTATCTATACTACATAATTGCCTCGTCATAATTGCCTCGTTGCTACGCTTGGTCAACGTGCTCGCTTTCGACACTCGCCCCGGGTTCGATTCCCGACAATAGTGTGCCTTTCCTTGCAATGTCTCAGTATACTCTGCATTTGACGATGAGAAAATTCTCAGGTTGAGAAAACAAGAATACCACATGGGAATGTGTACGTGCTAACCACACGTACCTCTTAACCCATGGCCACGAGGCAGGGACGTCGCCGGTAGGACTGAGCCCCTTCACTGTCGCGTCAAGTACATACAAACAATACACTGTAAGTAGTATGAGAGAACGTAGAAATTCCTGGTAAATTATTAAGAGACCTGGGCCATTCAATCAATGAGAATATGTTTATGCCAAATATTAAAACAATCTGTACTTCGAAGTATCAAGATTATTCCTCAGAACCCAATTTACAGTTATTCATGTGTAGATATTGGTCTATCATTTAATGACATTGGTATTCATGAGGGTGTGCGTCAATAAGAGTTTTTTTCTCAATATCAACTCTTCAGCCATTTGTTAGGCATGTCGGATGGCTATTAAGACTAATTTTTGGTTCTAATTGTAATTAATTACGTATTATGAAAATACAATTAAAATATATATATTGTGACGTACCTGATTGTCGGTACTTTCCACTGCAAATATCAAGGTTATAAAGGACGGGTGTCTTACTCGTGAATGGGTCTTCAGAGGGAATTGATAATACATTGGTAAATCAAAGTAATAAATTAGTATAAACACAAATACAATTTATTCAGGAATCAACGTCTAATACACCTGATTACATACATAAAACCTCGATGACTTGGTACCAAGATTCTAGTTACCATACAATATTATCATACCTGGGGCCCCAGTAATAATTCGACTGTTGTGGCTGCTCGCCCACGGCGACGGCGATCGTTGACCTTCACCGCGGCTCGGCGTCCCCGGGCGGTTGATGCCGCAGACACGTGCCTCGCTGGTCTGCAGAGGCGGCGACGAGAATTCCCCGGCCGCAACCTCGGATGTTTCCGCATTCGCTCCCACACGCGCAATCACAGCATCTCGTAGATGTCCATTGCGTTCATACCATGCACTCGAATTATATTACTGCGCCCCTCCTCGGTTCTGTTCGGCTTCCCTCTCGCAACCGCTATGCGCGTGATCGCACTTCGTACCGGCGTTCATTACACTAGGCACTGTTCTATAAATTACCGGCTTCTAATCAGCGATTATATAAATCTAATACTGTTGAACGTTCTTCGTCTTTTTGTAATGTCCTGCTCTACTTACAGCTAACCGTCTTTGTCCGGCCACTTTCTTCTACTCGCTCTCAGCGACTGTCCTCGACGGCTGTCTCCCGGCCACTCTCCTCGGCCGCCACCCGGCAACTGCTTCAACCGTCGCGCTCGACTTGTAACGGCCGAAATCCCCCCCTCTCTCGCTAGGCCACGGCGGCGGCGACCGTTCACTCTTCCCCCTACCGTGCGTCCTCGCACCTGCCGCTATGCCGCGCCGTTCAAAATGAGTTGTAATTATACTCCTGTACACTTTGTCTTTAATTGCGTATAGAAACGCTTCCGCGTTTCAATATATATATATATATATATATATATATATATATATATATATATATATATTCTGGAATTAATTGCTTTTATTTAAAGTTCTCTACTTTATCATTTCACCTGTTGTACATTCCGGAGATTCACTAAAAAATATATTGTGTCAAACATGCAGTGGGAGTTCACTACATGAAGTTGGCACATGGCCATAGTTTCAGTTGACACTATTCACTGCCTTCACTGTCATATTAGCATACACCCGACCTCACAATTAACAGCACGAAAATGGATATGGCACTTGTAAGAGGTTTCAACACTGAGACCTAAATTACAAGAACTGATGTTTATTATATATTATACAAATTTGCTGTCTATCAATTAAATAAATTGTATTCTGGTATACAGTATGAGTCAATTCAAGTGAAAAAACACCACAATATTTTCCCGAATTAGATAAAATTTCTGATGTCTTTTTGTTGAGAAACACTTCGTTCCTTCCCAAGAATGTCTTGACAATTTATCTTCTCAAAGCTTGTGATTAATATGAATCGAAGTGCTAAGTACACTTTTAAATAGTTACAAAGAAAAAAACTACTTTTTTCTGTCACAAACGACGAATCGCGCAATTTTTAGAATTGGCACAATTGGGATGCATAGTACACCAGCACTGTATTGCACGCGGACCTGCAATCCCATACGATTTCGCCAGCCGGCCGTGTGCTCTCGCTGTTCGCAAATGGCATTCCGAGCTCTCTCGCACGTCCGATGGTGCTTTGAGTCCGCACCATCGTCATCTATCTATCAACAAAATTCACGTCTTTAAAAACGAGATCCTCAGAATAGCAGTAAACGCCCCATGGCACGTAAAAAAATACTGATTTTCACAAAGACTAAGACATTTAACCCATTGTCACATCGATAAGATATATTTCCCGTTCATTTTTTCAAAACTTATCCAGAGATTTTTTTGCGTACCATTTCCCCAAGATTGTTGGTCTTCTGAGTTCGACATCTTATTATGACGAACCGCCAATGACAATATGTATAAAAATTCGCCTTATGAACAACGTTTTTCTGCATTTTCCCTTGTCAATTGATATACATTCATTTTATTGTGGTCTTTGATTCACAGTGCCTTATCTTTTTTATGATCATGACAAACTCTTCAGTTTCTGGGCAAAAATATTAACTCGGCGATGCGGCGATGTAACTTTACCAATCCGTTGTGCTTCAAGAAGATGAGGTAACTTTATGTGCAACATTTATTTTCAGAGAACATAATTAATCTTGCTAGATATAAAGTGATTCATTATTTGTCGATAACAATTGATAACTCAAAGTTTTGCTAAGATAGCGACAGCCTTGATCAATGACTGCAGGTGCTTCATAGTTCCATCGTAAAGTTTCAGGCAGGTAATAAAGAAGAGGAGTATGAGTATTAAACCTTGTATCTAGCTTACTTTTTCGAAATAATGCAGTGTAGCAGCGCCTGTGCGAGAGCAGTCCGCACATTGTAAATGATTATTTTAAAAGTATAAATAGCTCCATACTGGTTCCTAATGTTTCAGGCTAGAACCTGAACTGTAATTTGAAGCATTGAGACGTGTCATAACTGGCCTATTAACGCGTAAATTTAATTTTATATAGTTTTCAAGTTTCTTCTCGTTTCTGACCATAGAGGTATCCCTGCCGTAGAGTAGGGGTTACCACAGTAGCTAATTCTTCTTCTCCTCCAATTTATTCGTCGCTCCACCTCCCCCCTGCATGTTCCCCTCAAGCCCCCATATATATTTCCGTAACATGATAACCGAACGTTCTCTTACACGTTCTCACGTAGGTTCATCGTATGTTTTCTCACATCTTCACCACATATTCCCACGCATGATCATCGCGTGTTTCGTCGAATGTTAACCATATATTTTCGGCATGTACACCCGCATCTGATCTTCCTAATCTAATTATTAATTTATCCAATTTCTAAAAAAATGTTTTCTTAAAAACCGCACCAAATGTTTACTTTTTTGCCCTTACGAAGGTCCTTTGTAAGAAGATGAAGTTATGTAATCGTGCACCGGAAAAACGCCGAATTCTCGGCAGAAAAACTCTTATTGAGGGGCCTTGGTACCGAAAAAGTGGATAAATCCAGTTGCTAAATATAGAAAAATTTATATAACACGCGGTGTTGTCAGAATTCATGTTTTGTGAACCTTGATACCGAAAAATCGGTTGACGGCTAAACGTCTGTCTGTCTAATTGAGGTCAACGTCAGCGCCTGAGCCGTTCAGCGGATTTTCCCCAAAATTAATATTCCCGGATCGATCTAAACGAGCTCGAGGCTTTGGGAGATTCTAACGAACATTTTGACTACATAAAGCCTCGAAACATTTAAAGATTATCCTCAAAAATGGCTCACATTTTTTAAATCCATTTGTCCTCGGAAAGCGTTAAGATCGCTTAAGAAATTTGTGCAGGTCTAATGTTCGTGAAAACCCCAGATACTTTTGACGATTACAAAAGTGCAATTGTTTTTTGGCGTCGTCTTACAACTATAATATTAAAGATAGAGATTTGTTTCTATATTTCACGCAAAATTACGTGAAAACAACTCGTATTTTCTGCTGCCCTTGCCCTGAGGAAGCCTGCAACATCATAGGCAAAACGTCGGCCTCAGAGCCTGCGACGCGGCGTCACCCGGAAGATATAATCAGATATAAAGTTTTAAGATTTCGATAAGTATGGTAGTGTGAGCATGTGTGTGTGTGTTTGGTGTAAGGAGAGAGGTGGGGACAAGAATGAGAGAGGTAACATCGTACTTCATGGCCTGTTTGTTAGGTTACTGCTCTGGCATTCGTCTGGTATTAATCGGAGAAATCTGGAAATCAAATGATCAGAGTAGCCGCCGGCGAGAATTCTCCAGAGAGCTGCTGACCTCCATGTATCCAAAAGAAGGAAATTCGTCACCGTCGGGAATCGAATCCTGGGACCTCCCGCTCAGAGCTCCTTGTGAAGACTACAAATACATTCTTTCGGAAAAATAAAAACCAGAATTTCTGTATTCTTTGGGGGTAAGAGCTTCATCGCGTATTTAGAAATATGATGTATGTGTAATATTTAGTAGAGAAAAGTCCGTCTGTCTGTTGCGAGGCGACACCGAATGCTCGTGCCGTAGTAGCAGCCCTCGCCTCTTCCCCATCCAGGGCACGTTGCAGGCTGGCTGGCGCGGCTGCTGCCAGGGCTAATGACACGCCCCGCACGCAGAGATGGACATCGGTCAGGAAGTGGTCAGCAAATGTTGCACAAGAGGTACCACGAAAAAGAGTCTTTGAGTGAAGGAGAGCACTATCTGCAATCTGGAACATTAGTACAAAAGGAAGATAAACAAGAATATAATGCCCCGGTGACACCAGTGACAGTTTCCACAAAAAAACTTAACTATGGAAATGATACTCATTATGAAGAATTCCCCAAATAACACAAAATTTTACATGAGAAATCTTAGTCTGGTTTACACATTTTTTTACAGGACAAAAATTATCCTCTATCCATGGAAATTATATTAACTATGAAGATATTTAATTAGATCAAATTGTTTAATAAATATTGTTTAAAGTAGTTCCGTTCTAACCTGAATCTCGCACATTACAGAATTGATTTGCATAATGGTATGCCATTAACATTATCATATTACCTTCATGTACATAAAATATTCATGTAGTTACTAGCATCAACTTTGAACAACTTAATAGTTTCATTTAACGTAGAGCAATTGTGTAATTATAGCCATGCTCT
The DNA here is from genome assembly GCA_038098605.1 of Gryllus longicercus. Classification (NCBI taxonomy): domain Eukaryota; kingdom Metazoa; phylum Arthropoda; class Insecta; order Orthoptera; family Gryllidae; genus Gryllus; species Gryllus longicercus. The sequence continues at coordinate 305,661 of JAZDUA010000898.1, read as the reverse complement.
GAGATCTTTGTGAAGACCTATTGAATATTTAATTCCCATTAAAGCTGTCTCTACATCGAAATTTTGTGTATGTGTAAGTCCCTCGGGTAAACCCTCATGGATAGTGGGATAGCTTTCTGTGATGTGGTCCCGAGTTTGATTTCCAGTCAGAGAAAAATGAAGCTGTAGCTTTCTACAAATTGTCTCAGTTCCTATAGGTGTGTGACGAAAGAAAGCTCAGACTGGCAAAATAAACGAGGGGCAATGATAGGAATACGTCATGGTCGCCACATGAATAGGTGCTTTTTATTTGTATTCATATTTCTGTGTGAACAAATATATCCAATGAGGAAGATAATTTGTTTCACGTTGTTTGTCTATTGATTATTCATTGCATTCTTGTTTCATATCTCTTTTTAAAACACTCACTATTGATGAAATCAGGTAGATATAATATATAAAACTTGCCTGTGAAATTGCTAGATTTACGAGTAAGTTGATACTTTTACATATTTAGCTCATTTGCTGTTTTATGTTAGTTATGTTAGGTTATTTATGTTAGAAAATTCGATTACAGTAAAAGCACTTTGAAGTTAGAATTATTTCTTCTTTCAGTATAATTCGAAATTTCAAGAACAATGAGTGAAAATATGGAAGGCACGGTTGCGAGGCAACCAGTTCTCAGGCAAGTCAGTAGATTGGCCACGGAGTGGGCAAATTGGTGTGCCCGAGGGCGACCCCACGAGTGAACGGGCGCGATCGCTCAATCGCGGTGTGAGGCCCACGCGGTGTAGGTGGTGCTGGAAAAGGCCAAGGACGTCGAGTTCATCGTCGCCTTCATGAATTTTAAGGCCTCCAAGGTCTGTTTGCTGTCACTTCCGGCTATACGTGGAAGCAACTTATTGGCACGAAATCCCATGGCGACGCGGCGATATCCGGCTAACGAAAAGGTACACAACCAATGGGCTTCCTATTTTCGCAGAGCAAGCACGGCCCGGGAACGGAGGGCCGTCGCAACCCACAGCGACCAGGAGCGTGCGCTAGGGAACGGGAGGGGGAAGGTGGGTGGGGTGGGGAGAGGGTGAGAAGGCGACAGGCAGGGTTGAACGACGCCAGAGAGGTAGTGGCGGGTATCTTTGGGTCCTGGAGATCGGCGGTGGGTGAATACAGGTGATGGTGGTGGGGGAGAGGGTAGCAGTGGGAGCGGCAGGGTCAGCGGCGGGCAGTGGTGTCGCTGGCGGGAGGTGGGGGGCGGGAGGTCGGCCTGCGAGCGCCGGGGCGGGCGGTCGTCTCCAGCGCTGCGTAGCCATGGCCGTCGCCCCCTCCCCGCAAGCGGCACGCCGCACGCGTGTAAAACGACGTTGGCGCGGTCGGCGGCGGCCAGTGACGGTGAGGCGCTCCGTACGGTCACCGGAGTCATCTCAGCGGCGCCCGGTGCTTTTCCAGGTAGGCCACTCGCCCGGCACTCCGGCACCCCGGCACGCAGCCAGGGGCAGCCTGCGCCGCCCGCCCCTGCGCGGCCCCCGCCCTTTCACTCCTGCGCTCCTCTCACTCGTGGCCCACCCTCCGGCCGTACAATTAAATTGCTGTTCGATTCTTGATAGACGTCTATCTTCATGATGAGAATATGATGCAGATGAATACCTTCCACACAAGGCGCAAGTATGCCAAGGCAATAGAATGTGGAGTGCCGTGATTATATTTTGCTTTTCTCAGTGAGAAGATAATGTTTAGAAAGCATTCTTTAACAAGTCATCACCAGTTGATTCATCCTACTAGATTTCGTGAGACTCGACTGTAATAATGATACTGATGCGAACTGGCCCGTTTCATCATAAGAGAACCGTCCTCTCGGCCACATTGTCTTTTCTTTTCCTATTGTTACTCACTTTTCTAAAAAATATTGTGTTTTGTGATTTCTACAAAATTTAAAAGTATCACTACAAGTGTCTTTCACAGGTCCAAAAGAGGGAGAAGCTTGTTTTTCAGAAGCCAAATATCACTGGAAAAGACGCTGCACGCCATTTTCGAATATATAATTGGTCGAAAGGCGGGCGCGTTCGAAAAGCTTCTTTTGACTCAGGAAAATAAATAGTTATTTAATACAGAAACACAAATACATTGGCTTACGAATGAAATGTTTCCGGACGAGGCGACGATAAAACAGTCGTGCCGAATTTTGAAGTGAGTGTGCGAGAAACATCATTTTGCGAGTTGGAAAGAATATTTTGTTAGTGCGAGATGCGAACAACATTCAAGGAAATTTACTAGTGTATGCTCTTGAGATCATTCACTCTGTGCGAGGCGGTAAGTAAGGTGACTGATATTGACCCAATGTTGTGTTTATTTTCCGGTACCCGACTCACAAATTGCTACTTTGCGATACAAGTACCGCAATGGTACAGATTCCAATCAGTAAATGGTAAATAGAAAAAAGTGGTTTCAATGAATGTATGCTGAAAAATATATCTATTACTTTGAAGAGTGCATGTGGTGTTTATTTTCATGTAACGGTGGGACTCAAGAGATATAAAATCTTTTTTCACGCAATAAGTTCACTAATAGAACAAAATATGAAGTTTATTCTTCTTTGTTTTAAACCTGGACATTATTTCTCTATGGTACCAAAACGAAAGAAATGTTTTTCGCAGATTTTAATTTGTTTTTTGACACTCGTTTCCTTCCATACGAACGAAAAAAGTGAATCTGAAAATATAAGTATTATATTGTCATGAAGAGCGGATGTGTTTGCCGACATCGTTAATTGTTTTGACGTTACGTCGAAGGTCGGTCTGTGCACAGAGGTTACGTGCTGAAAGCTAAGTATATTGCAACGACCATTGTGAGGAATCGCGCCAAGACATGAACTCACCGCTTGCCTGGACTCCATTGCGGATGCGCAAGATCTTTTCATGGAGATACAGGAGCTCGCCCTTAATTCCACTGTGGTAAATTATTTCCCCGCCGCACCTGAACATTGTTAACAGAGGCAGGGTATCGCTTTACTTTTTCACATTTACAGTGTTGATTGTACTAAGAGAATGGGTAACGAAATCCACAGATAAGGCTAACACAAAAGCAAAATGTTCAATTATTGAGTTTCACTGCACTTTTCCTATACAACGTAGGCCCAAGAAAAATGTCTGACTCTAATACGCAAGAATAAGCGTATAAGTTCTGCAACTATCCAACATTCTCAAACGAAGATAACTTGATGTATTTTATATTGATTTAATATGTGAATAATGCGGGCTAAGCATTTTAAATTGTTCTACACTGTAATAAAGAGTACAATCTGTACAAAACGTTCGAACATTTGGGGCAACCAAACCGTAGGAACAAAGGGATCTTCCGGCAAATGTATCAGAATAAAAAGCGGAAAGTCAGTATTAACTTTCGCCTTTGAAATAGTTCCGCGCGCAGAAGGGCAGTGTGGGGGTCACGTCCCACGCCGCGTCCCATGAATGAGCACGCGCGCTGCGCCGCGGGTGTTACTCAAGTGAAAGTCTAACGACTCCGCGCGGCGCGCACGTCCACGCTCAAGTGCCGCACGCCGCGGGGCGGACATGCGCTGCCCTTAGCGACGCCGGCCAAAATACGATGTCTGGTCGGGCAGTTTGCAAAGAGGGAAGAACCTTCAACGAAGGACGTGAAAATGAGAAGTTACGCCTGAGGCAAAAAATATACCGATACACTAATCCTACCTGCACATGGCACGGCCTGCACTTTAGGACAGGGCGCTCTGAGCGCGTTGGGAACTCCATGTAAGGGATCCGGAGAAGAAGAGTAAGGCTCAAAGGAACGTTTGTGAAAATGGTAATAGAAAAACGTTCATCGTAAATGTAATACTATTTTACTAGCTTAACGTGGCGTCTCTAGCTAGTATTTTCATGGTAAAGAGTTTTGTTTGTGTTTTGCTAGTTGGAAATAAAAAATAATTTTAAACATATTACAGTTGCCAGGGTCATCTCTTTTAGAAATGGAAAGTTACATAAAAAGTGTTATTTACAATACTGGTTTAATGTTTTGTGTCAGTGCAAAATTATTTTTAATTGTCGTCAATCGGATGGATACGATTCCCATAAACACTGAAAAGATAGTAAAGTAATTCACTACGTTTCACCAATGTACTCGAAGAAGCATTTAAACCACCGAAAACACATGTTTTTCTAGAATTCTTTCAGAATATCCTAGAAGGAACAGCTACGAGTTTTGCCAATCGATTTAACTTGTCGAGAGAAATCGAATGAGCTATTGATCACCGCTGTGAGTATCGTACGTCATCCAAAACGCTACATTCGCTTGAAAAACATTTTTAGAGAGATTTCTTAGAATTTTCTGGATAAATTCGCAAACACTGGACAGTTCCCCATCGGGAGACTGAGGCGGACAGACGGACGCAGGTTACTATGTGCATAAGGGTATGGGTAAACTCTTTGATTACGTTTTTACATTTAAACCTTTATTTTATATCACAATAATTGAAGAAAATTCAGAAGACTCTTTCTCTATTAAAAGCGCAAACTTATATGTAATATTATAAATATTTTTTTTCAAATTCGGTCACTTCTGGACTGTGTTGCCAGTGAACTCCTGCGTGCTGAGCCTCAAAACTATTTTTTATCAAACACGCATGGTGGGTATTTGTCGGAGAATTCTAATCCGCTTTCGTTGTTACAAGTACGGTTTTGAGGCGTAAAGCTGATTTACGGGAAATGTAAGGATGGTGATGAGCAATGCATAGTCAAGCACAAATATCCGGGATCAAGGCGAGATCAGAATATACGATCCTTAGAAGTGAGGGTTAACGCGTTTCAACTTAGCGCTCTCACTAATAGCGATTAGCATAAGTTGTAATTTATTTGGAGTAAAATATACATTTTAAAAAAACGGTCTCCAGATCTTAGAGCCACTGAAATATACTGTTAGCGCTTTTATATCGATCATACTCTGAAGAGAAGTCTTACACTATTACTATAAAACGGTTTTATCATAAATTTAAAAAGACTCTCAGATACGAAACTTCCCTTCCACATTAAACAAAATGTTGTGCTTCGTATTATGTGAGTATTCTTTGTGCACACTTACTTATTAGCTCGCAAGAAACGATACGCTGAAGAACGTGTGCTTTTCATGACTAAATTCACATCTGACACGCACAAATTAGCATTAGCTAATTAGCCTAGCAATCTAGGCTTGTTGAAAACGAACGCTGATGATCTCTATTGGATGCTTGAAGAGAGAAGTTAATTTGCTGAGCTCCTCAAGTCGCTCGGCGGCCTTGTCCTTGGACATGAGTCAGAGAGCGCCGTCAATTCATAACGCTCTCTGAGATGGCGCAGCTCTTTGCGATGGCAGCGATGATCGAGATAGACCGCTGGCGGTGCTCGTCGCCCTCGCAGCGGCAGCTTCGTGTGAACTGAAGTAGGTTGTGGAAACGAACACAGAAGAATAGGAAACCGAAATAAGGTGAAGAATGAAAACACTAGTGGGAAAAGTGAGAATAAAAACAAATGGTTAGTGGAAGGCTCGCAGAAAGTTGTCTCTCATATAATAAATGATTCAATCAACGCCTCAAATTCAAAATTTGAGTGAGTACTACAGAGAGGATAATGGTACTTGTATTAACAAGTAGCAGGTTTGCAGCGGTTTGTTAAAGAAAACAACAATGTGTCTTTGTTTTGACAATACATTTAGTTTGTTTAATTGGAAATGTTATAAATAACTTATTGCAACACATGAGTAAAAATAAAGTTTTTAAACTCTTCACCGCGCTGATTAAACATTAGCACACCGTCGATGGTATGTTTTTTAGAGCTGTAGTGTTCTTCGTTTCTTCACTGAATAACACTCTTCGTTACAACTCCAATCCTCTTCATTAACAGATATGCTAACATGTAATTACGAGTAGTAATATTCATACTTATGAATAGATCTCTTCGAAAAAAGAATATCGTAAATGCAAATATTCTCCTCGTGTACAAGGAACATAGTAAGTCGGACGTTCGTTTCTTGTTGCTTTTTATACTGAGTGAAATGGTAGTGACTCAGCTTGGTTCATTCCTCTCGCTAAGTTACTCCGTCATTCTACATAAAAACAATCGGAACAAAGCTTCCTTAACCTGGTAAAGAGTATTCCCTTTCAAAAGTTTTATGTCTTTAGATACTTTGAAATAAATTATGTTAAGTGAATTACTGATACACAATAATTAATCCATATAAAATATTCAAAACATGAAGCCTCAGTGACCTCCGTATAATCATTATTTTTTTAGAGGCATTATCTTTTCCTTCTGCCTCCAAGCATTGTTAATTTTATGAATAGTATCATATTATATTTATTGGGCATTCAAAAAATGTATCTATTACGGGAGCTACGTCGCGCGATCCTTCTTAACTTCACTTGCATGGCCAACCGACTTTTCCTCCCTCGACCAATTACTTCAGCACAATTAACACACGCAAGATGGTAATGATCATTGCAGGAATCCAAACACGTTCTACACGTTAATAAACGACAATATTTAGGATGTGACACTTTTATTATGCATCAACAAAATGTTCACTCCCTTCAACTAATGTCCATTCGTAAACAAATCCCAAGAAGCACTAGAGTAAAGATTTATTTAGTTTTTAATGACAGAAAAGAGTTAAAGACTATGACGGGTACAGAGGGGAAGTACACTACGTGCACGATATAATTGACCATCCCCAGTGTATAAGGGCGTTGTTAACCGATGCCGTTCTTTCCGATATTCTCATTTGGCGTATTAATATCGTTATAATTAATAAGCTGACATTTTATTTCGACCACATATCTTCTGATACTATCGAAATATGCAAGTTGTGAACAGCTTAGATGAAAAATTGCTTCATATAAATTAGTTAACTTCTTCTTTCTAATAATAAACTAAATACTAATTTACTACAACTAAACATAAATACTTATCTTTATCATATTTGTAATATATTTACATGAACATCTAAAAACCTCTGAAGGACTGAATATTAAAATAATGTTTTTACATGCATGCATCTAGAGCCGTTACCAGAAAGTTGTACAACAATCAGAAAAGTGAGACTACATATAAAAATCAGGTTTCGCACTTTATGAAACATGAAAAAAGAAACACGAGGATGCATTTTCTATAGATAAGATCTTTTTAGATGCGAGTAGAGATATTGTAAGGTATTTCAAGGCGCAACTGTCGCCTGAGGTCATGGGGAATGCTCTTTTCTTAGCTAACGTTAAGAGATAAGATCGATTGTCTCCCCAAAACGTGGCAAAAACTTGTAGGAATCCTACTTCGTATCCTTTCTTTTACCTTTAAGAACAGTTGCTTGGACATTAATAGTTACAACCAATAGTCCAACGCGAAAACAAAAATATTCTGTTTTAAAAGTGCTTGCACTATATTATGCTCGTAAGATATATTTATTGTTAGACGATAGAAAACAAAATTTAAGATTTTTCAGTGAGCTGTTCTTAAAGTTAACTTAGTTAATTTACAGGTGATATCACTATTTAATTAGAAATACGTTCGTCAACGAACAGAACCACTTTATTTGACTTATGGCGGACTCTGCGCACGATTTCTTGATCCCCACAATCTCTGCCCCACTATTTTACTTTATCTAGCTGAATGACGAATAAAAGAACTAACAAAGTGAGGTTAGCAACATTTGAAAAAATAGACATTTTCGCTCCAGAGTTATAAAAAAATTATGAGTAACGATGTTATATCATGAAGAAAACTTATGTTACCATCGGAAAACTTATGATATCGTTGCGATGTTTTCCCATTCGGCGGGGGAGGTCCTGCTAAGAGTCTATTCTTAATCACGTATATATATATATATATATATATATATATATATATATATATATATATATATATATATATATATATATATTGCAAGAGATTATCTGTGTGTCGTGAAATAGAAATGATCAAATTTAGACTAAAACAAACATTCGAGGCATTTATCTTGCACAGTGCATCACTGTTGTATAGTAACAGTTACCCGATTTGTCACCAGATAGAACTCATAAGATCCTTTTTCGCAGGTTTTGCAAGTAATGATGAGAGATGCAAGTAAGAGATGAAGTAAAACTGTTTCCAGGACTTCTTTAATTACGTACCTCTAAGTTTGAGTCACATATTTTTTTTCTTTTTTCATAAAAAATAAATTTGAATGCATATTGATCGTTAGGCAAAATATAAAGAGAAGAATAGTCCACTTCATTGGATTCACGTCTGGAAAGTAATTTTGAAAAATTATTTTGTTAACTGTGTCATTCATTTGATGAATAATCAGATTTTTACTTTCTCGCCTTTATATCGTAAGAAGAGACAGTATTGTAATCGTGAACCGGAAAACGGCGAATTTTCGATGGAAGTCCTCTTATTGCCGGGACCTGGTAACGAAAAAGTGGATAAATATTTTTCCTATATTTAGTATATTACTTCCTCTTACACGTATTTTGAGGGTCCTCGATGCCAAAAACTCGTTTGATCTTTGCCCGTCCATCCGCTCGTCCCTCCGCCCGTCCGTCCGTCTGTGGTTAAAGCAAGTGTCTAAGGCGTTCAGCCGATTTTATCCAAAATTGATATTCTTCGATCGATTTAAATTTACTCAAGGTCCTCTGAGTTTAAAACATATTTTGAAAGAACAAAACACGACAAAAAACATAGCCTCAAACTCAAACTGCTCGATCATTTTCTTTAAACTTTTTCCATGGATAAAACAAGAGACGCTTAAAAGATTGGCGCAGGTGTCATTTTCTTTGAACTTTCTAAATTTTTGACTATCGCAATTTTAGAAATAATGCAAAGGGAAGTACGTGCTGTTGTAGCACAATTGGTTGTACTAAAATTTGGTGATATTTTGTTGATTGTTCTGAATGTACAAATAGTATACAAACATATACGCGTATACACACATGCATTGTTTAAATTTGTATTAGATCGAAAGGTAAACAACCCTTCGTTCACCTATTGATATCATCCAAATTTGAAGAACGCGCTGACAGTCAAGACCAGCCTCAGGATTCTCAACACGCGCATTGAAGGCCAGCAAATTGAAAATTATCGGATTGATTGAAAACTAAGTCGGAAAAAAACAAATATTACGTGGGTATTGTCATTACACACTCGCACATTTTTATACCAATGAGGAAAATCCTTTGAGATTGAATTGCGAAAGAAAATTATATTTTATAGTATATTACGAGTATATCCGTCCGACATCTGATAATAAACGGAAGATGTTCACTAAAATAAATTATTTAATACAAGAACGTGTCATTAAAAATTATAAACACAGCTGAATCAGCATGTAAAAATCCCTTCAAAGCATTATCATCAACATCTCTCATTCTTACCTGTTTGTTTCACTTCGCAAAGATAATCATGATTTTACTGAAAGTTTCAGCAATAATTATCTGCATAGTTTTTTTCTCTCAGCATACATGAATAAAAATAAAATGTCTGAGCACGTTTTGGCAGTTCCATTCTGGCATTTGTCTCGAGAAACTTCCTTAGTTGGGCGTATGCGGCCTTGAATTTCTGTGTGTGGCTGCGCATCACTTCAATCCCGGACTCACTGTAGTTGATATTCTCAACGCGCATATCCACGTTCTCCCGTACCGAATCTGTTCTACACGGTAAACCCCAGTTGCCATATTTGCCTTTCTTAACTTGCTGCCTTACTTTAAAAGCTTCAAAAGTTTATTATCAGAAGAAATTCAGGAGAAAATTATCTTGGAGAGAAAATTCTTAAGTAGAAATAATCTATTACTTTTTAGAATACGACACTAGAACGTTTTTGTTGCTATTCGTTTGTAATTTAGACAATGTGAAGAAATTGAGTTAGAATCCTATAAACTATATTTGCAACCGACCATTCTTCAAGCTCATTTGAGTTTTTTATTTCCGATTATTTACCAAAGGTTTCTCAACTCCAATTTTCAGTATTTTTCTCCGAAGTCCAATGACCGAAATTCGTGTGCGAAAATGTTAATTTTTCTACATGAACTGTATTTTCCTATTTTACAATGTTTACAAGCAATATAAATTTGGTTTATTGTGATTTTCTGAGGTTTTCATGCTCAATCATTCCGGGATTAAGAACTTATCTCTGGATAACGCCTTGTGCTGGTGAATTTATCATAACGTCTCCTGCTTCAAATGTGTGGTTGAGACCTTGCCACGTGGAAGAAACCTGTTCCTGTAGGGTCAACGAAGTTCAACTGTTCCAAGACCAAATACTTTGTGCCTGCGAAAACGTCGTACAATATTATATACAAAGAATTAAATATACAAAGAATTATTAATATACAAAGAGTATTAGCTGTAGATTTTTTTGTGTGTTTTTTATGACATTTGAACCCTGTCACAAAAAGAAACAGGGAAGTTTCGCAAATTCTCTTTTTGCCGTTGCCGTACTATTATCTCGAAAGATTATTGTCACAATCCATTCTTCCTCGCTATGAACACTGTTATTTATGTGATTTTAACTTTTTCCTTGAGTGTAAATCTGTGAGTGCTTTTGTTATTACATAACGTCATATAAGAATCTTAGTATGTTATCATTGCTTGATGTGGTAAAGCTTATAGAAGTGCACAGTAACTAATACATAAATTTGTTTTCGTTACCATCAGTAACTACAGTTTATGATGTTGGGGAAATGAGTCTAAATTTACTGCCCAGTAAAAGATTTACGCGGATAAACTCATAAGACTTGTGTAATTTTTGGGACAATCATTCACAAACCTCAATATGAAGTCGAGATACGAACGATCACAATAAATCGACAAAACAGTTACTGAAATGCGCGACTCGAATAATTCCCACAAATATTTTATTTACTTTTATTTATTTACTTAAAAAAAATATTGTCACCAAAATATGCCAGGACATAAATTCGTATGTGGAATGGGCTACCGAACACATTACGAGCCCCGTGGACCAGACGTCGTTCTCTATAACCCGCGCTTGGAAATGTTTCGGGCAGTGATCGCGCAGAGCGCTGAAAAGCAGGGATTCCGGAGACCCGTGAGCCTTGCAGAACTCGTCGACCTTCCCGCAGCCGCCTGGAAGCCGAGGACCGCCGGCGGAAGCTGCGGCACGGCCGAGCACGATCTGTCCCGGACAGGAGCCGGTTCGCACAGCGCCACTTTCCTCATCGCCCACGAGACACTGCGGAAGAATATTACGCAGCTATTCTATTTCAAGGACAAGACTTCAGCTAGCACCAGCCAATAGCGGTTTCTTGTGTGGAGTGCAAAAAGGAAAATATGTTTTCAGAGGCTACACAGAGAATAAAAACAATCTAAAACACAGTTCCGTATTCAAATAGTAACTAGTTCTTTACTTAAGCCACTACATATGACCTGTTTGCAATATTTAAATACAATTAACAAAAAACCCACGCGAGTTATTGTTATACTCCTTTCATATAAAAAGAGAATAAATAAAAATTTATCAAACATAGATTTTACAGGAACCTTACAAAACAAAGATTTCTAGGAACCAGCAGAGGAACTGGTTAGAGTAAATATCATATCAATATAATAGTCATCTTTATCAGGTAATAGTATCAACAGCTCACTACAAAAAAATCACATATAATACAAGTACATTACTAAACAACACCTTGCCAGATTACATTAAACGATTAAATTCGATACAAAAATTTAAGTCCCAAGTAGAATCTTAGAGACTATACCTATCATCCAAAAGGATAGTAATATTAATTTTAACAATGACATTTAATGTATTATACATCATTTTGATTGCATAATTGTAAAGAACCTGTAACAAGTATTGTACTTCAGCTTCAGGGTCATGGCCCCCATCTCGACCAGGTTTTCGTGCAGTTTTCCTGATCCTCGAGCAAATGCTGAGATGGTCCCTTGTTTTGCTTCTGGACATAAATGTAACTTCAAATTGACTTCTCCCCATAGAACATTACACACAGTTTTTAACTGTTTTTGACGTAAATAAATAAATAAATAAATAAGTAAGTAAGTAAGTAAGTAAGTAAGTAAGTAAGTAAGTAAGTAAGTAAGTAAGTAAGTAAATAAATAAATAAATAAATAAATAAATAAATAAATAAATAAATAAATAAATAAATAAATAAATAAATAAATAAATAAATAAATAAATAAATAAATAAATAAATAAATAAATAAATAAATAAATAAATAAATAAATAAATAAATAAATAAATAAATAAATAAATAAATAAATAAATAAATAAATAAATAAATAAATAAATAAATAAATAAATAAATAAATAAATAAATAAATAAATAAATAAATAAATAAATAAATAAATAAATAAATAAATAAATAAATAAATAAATAAATAAATAAATAAATAAATAAATAAATAAATAAATAAATAAATAAATAAATAAATAAATAAATAAATAAATAAATAAATAAATAATAAACACGTGAACATTCCCACCTACACGTAAATGCGCCGAATAGCAATGCAAAGAAAAATACGTTTTGCATTTGTATATTTTAGAAAAGTTTTAAACGATTATTCAAAATACACACATGTTTAACAAAATTAGTCTGAAACGATGAGAAGTTGTTACAAAAAACGACAAGATAGCTAAGAAACCTCTAATACATCAAATTGAGAGTCTGACGCCCAAACTTCCGCTTGTGTTTGTATTAAGCAATGTAGCGCTAAGCTCTGCTCCTCAAAGCGAAGTTCGGCGTATCTCGGTTGCTGCTTATAAGGATCCGTAGGGCTGTTCTCAGTCGCGGTGGGCGAAACGTTCCATTAGGGCTAGTGCGAATTTACCGAGGAAGTGAACCGGAGCATTGTTAGTGACCGTGTTACATGACCCTGATTCCCGAATGCTACTTACTGGACTTTTTATTAGCGTTTTACGAGTTGTCATACTTTATTAATGAACTGAAACTAGATATCCTAGTTCAACTAAATAATAAAAACTAGTCGTAGAGACATTTGCAGACAAGTTTAATTACTACTCAGAATGACATTACCAAAACCAGAATGAATTTGACATTATCAAAAGTGACTGCCAAATTACGGAAAGATGTTAAGACTTCATCAAGTATTTGTTGAGGTATCTGTTTGCCATGACTTTTGTTACGCCGTATTTTAATTAAGAAAATAACTGGTAAAATGTTTGGGTTTCGAATGGATTTTATGATTTTGATCTTCAAAATGGAGCAAATAAAATTTCATAAGTCGTCCGGATGGCTGAGATCGTTAAGGCAAAAGTGTCGCAGCGATCTGGAACTGAAGGTTCGCGGGTTTCGTTTCCGCCTCGGGCATTGTTGTGTTTGTATTCGTCATCTCACCCCCTATCATCAGCATATCATGTCATCTTTATAGTTACCATAACGTTAAATGCAAGTCTTCGCTAATGATCTCGATGTTGATGCAACCTTAAATAACAAAAAAAAAGTTTCATGAAAGCTCATTAAGTAATATTGAATACGTTGTGGACCAGTAGTCCTAGAGAACATGTTTCACGGTATGCACTTTACAGGACTTTGACAAGTTTTCCTTTGGGAAGAATTCAGACATTTGAAGAATGATTGCGTTTCAAGAAGAGTTTAGGAAGAAGCCATCTGCAGCACTTTGAGTTGTGTCATGCAGAGATCGCCACCGGCCGGAAACTGACTTCAAAATCACTTCTGACAGCCAGGGTAGAGTTAAAAATTGTCGCTGCTAATAAGATGCCTTCTATTCATAATATCGTAAGTGTGTAATGATTGGTTTATTCGGCGTTCGATGAATGGGGGTCGAGTGTTCCTTGAAAGGGCGGAGTATGGAATAAGAGATACTGCAGGGCAGATTTTATGGATTTTGTTCGTGTCAACTGCAGACTGTTCGTAAATATACAAAAATATGTTATGAAATGTGAATGTCTGGGAAACATTCGCTCGGTGTGGATTCCAAATTTGCGCAGGTCATCGGCGGTTTCAGAAGACGTCATACGAGTTGAGTAGGGCACGCTGCTTTGTTGAAGAGAATTCTGCATCGCCACTCTTCTCGGTACGCGTTTTTTTCGGTATCCTTATTTTCCCCTTATCACCCTTCCTCCAACTCCCACAAGTTCTATGCAGAACTCACAAACTCACAGGAATGATGTGTCTCAGAAATCTAGAAACATCAATTCACGAGATATTCATAAGATTTGATGAAAAAGTATGTGCTGAAAATATGGACCTGTCGACTGTTATTATTACCTTAGCGTGAAAGGCTAAGATTGCACACTTTTGAAGCGAAACCTATTATTGTAAGCTTTGGCAAAGTGTATCCATATAAATCAATTAATAAAAATACAAGAAGAATTCGCGTAGATTAAAATATTTGAGGGGCACTTCTTATAGGTATTTCAAAATCTCTCTTGACGTCATTGACTCATAGGCCTCGATATTTGCTAAATTTCTGGATGCCTGCCCAAAACTGTCTCACCTCGTAACTGCATTCCGTATAGTTACTTAATTTTCATGCCAATGGTAATTTTATGAATCATCCTTGTATTAGGAGGCACCGTAAGTCACTGTCTGAAACTTATTTCAAACTTATTTAAGCACTTTTTTTGCCAGTTTCTATACGTTCTTTAGAGAATAAGTAACCAAAATAAAATGTTAATTGAAAAGAATAACTACAGGATTTCACAACACGTTTTGCATTATTTGTGCATTTTGAGGAAAATAATACTTTATGAGGAACCGAATTGGTGTATATAATGTTGGACAATTTTCCGGGTATTTTATGTAAAATGTGTATCATAACATTAAATTCTATTTACCAGGGGATTCTTAAAAAATTATAATTTGGATATTGTATGCTGCAATCAAAGTAGTTTGACAAATTGAAATATGACAGTTGTATTATTTGTGGCATGTAGCTTTCAATATAACAATTATTGTAATTTTATATGACGATACAGATTCTACAAGAAAAATATGCAATGGTCACACATTATTAGTTTAGATTTATTTATTATATGTAAAAGATTAAATTAAAAAAAGATTTAATTATTCATATTCAGAAAAGAATTTCGTGGTAATGTATGATGTCATACATAATGTCCTTTGCGTTTTTCAAACACTGTAGAACCCTAAACATAATGACCGCCACTTTACTTACGCGAAAGCAAATATTGAATCATTCCTGTAGTGGGTTTTACAATGCTAGTTCACAGAACTTTGTGAGAATATTGATATTCCTTTTTATAGATAATCCATCAATAAATATTAATCTAGTACTGTATAAATGAGTGCATTGAGTTCTCCCTCATTCTTTGAACGTATAAATAATCATTACCACAGACAAATTATAAATGCTGCTCTAAATTCATGAATTCCTTGAAGAACGATCTTTCATCACTTTTTAGGATCACCCCACATTCAATTGCTTGAATGCAACAAGTAAACATCGTAGGGAAAACTCATCGATCTTCATTCCCAACAGCAACAATCGATCCCATGGCCTACTAGAGTTTGTAACAATCGTTGCACACTATACTAGAATTCAGCCAACTTGTCATCCTCGGAGATGATCTGCCCTCCTGTTCTGCCCTCCTGTTGTACAATCCTGATTATTCCGATATTTTTAATTTTTCGCCTTATTGGTAAGAAGTGAAAATATTGTAATCGTGCGTCGGAAATCGGCGATTTTTCGACAGAAAAACTGATATTTTCGGGCCGTGGTAACAAAAAAAAATGGATAAATCCTATTCTTATATGCAGTAAAATTACTTTCCCTGACAAGTTATGTAGTCAGAATTTATGTTTTGTGGTTTCTTGATACAGAAAAATCTATTGACGACAAAAGTGTCTGCCTGTCAAATGCAAAAATCAGAAATAATGCGAGAAAATATTGTATGTGATGTAGCATTACTAGTTTTGTTCTGCGATCTACTGCAATATTGCGATGCTAAATGCTTCCTGCCGAATGCTTCATGCTTCATGCCGAATGCTGAATGGCGAATGGCTTTCACAAACATCATCACAAGCTAGCATCCATCAGGATCTGAATTTTAGTGAAACAAAAATGCAGTAACATTAAAATACGCAAATTTCAAATGGATTTGGATTACCCGTCCAAAAATATTAAGAATGTTAAATCCAAAGAAAATTTCACCCATCTTACCAATTTTTAGTAACCAGGACGAGTTAACAAAAGAAATCACAATGAACATCGAAAATAATTTATCTACTCTAAAACTCAAAACCAATAACATCAAGTTCTAGTTTCAGACTATACATGACATCCACAGTGTGACCATACCCGTGGCCAAACAAGGCAAACGTTTTCAATTATGCTAAAAATTGCTATCTTACAAGAGAAAATTTATTCAGACATTAGAACCCATTTTCAATTAAATATTAAAACAACTAGACTCATTTAAACCAATACTCCACCTCCGGTTGTAGCAACGGGCTTCAACGATACGGACAAATCGAAACAGTTCAACAAATTAACAAAAAATCCTTTGCCGTAATCAGCAGAGGAAGAGCCCAAATCACAAATATGATTATATAAAAACAAAGGATCAATTTAAATGTTTAAATTGTGCAGTTTATTGGCTTTCAGCATATATTGTATTTTACTTCTAATTCAAGAACAACTTTATGCTCTAAAATGTCATTCAAAAACCTCATTTTAATAAGTAAGAATTGTAGTCAAACTCTTAAAGGAGAGCTTTATAGTAAGGAAATCAACTAAAGAAAACAGAATTTTCCCGAACAGAAACTTACCCAAAAAAAATATTTTTTGGGATTTTTCTCCTTGCCTAGATTTTTCTCCAGCCATTTTCTCCATAATTTCACAAAATCTAAAACTTTTTATTCAAAATACACTGCCTCCAAAGGTCTCTCACTTGAGTATCTCCTGTCGTTAATCAATAATTTTCATAGACCACTAAATGGTCTTATCCCAAGAAATCTGTGAAAGTTCTTACATATGGTACAAACTCTATACGCTTTTGTAATGTGCAACAATGCTGCTACAACTCTCATAAAGCTACAGATCCTATGAAGCAAATTTATAAAAGTAATTGCCAATACTTCAGGGTAAGTTAGAATAAAACAACTCTATTCACAACTAAATAAAAACCTAAAATGTATCAAATTTATTTTATGATTTTATTAAAACATTCTCATATTAACCCACAACAGAGATGCCAATAATCCATCACAAAAATTAAAAATAGATTTGTTATTTCTCAAAATTTTCAAAATTTGATTCTTTATTTTAGACGCCCTATCTAGTGTTTTCACCAGCGTGCTAGATATGTTAGTTTAGCATTTTAACCTAATATATAATTCATAAAAACGCCTGTAAAGTCGTGAACTGGTCGAAGTGTTCTAAAAAGACACAAATTTAGTTTACGTATTATGCAGTCATAAAAAAGAGCTTTTGTGGGTATAATACCTATGTGTGTGCACCTACTGGTAGGTGTTTGAGCAAACACAGCCAATAAGACAAGAGCTTGTGGTAAGCAAACGAACCAACACTAGATGCAAACGTGCGAATTGGTATGCGCGGGCCGCGGTGCGGGTGCGAGGGGGGCGGCGCGGCGTGGAGCGGCGTGGCGTCACGTCACGGCGCTTCCATCTGACCGCCCAACGCCAGGCACCCGGCGCGGCGCGGCGCGGGCGGACGCCTCCCGCGGCGGGGGAGGGGGCAGAGGACCCCCGGCCTTGGAGCGAGAAAGCAAGAGTGTGTGGAGGTTGGTCGGCGGTGCCGTTAGCCTAATGCCTAAGGGAGAGGGAAAGGATCCTAATGACACCTGGGGCGGGGCTACGAAAAAGCGGTCATGCTACCATGACGAGGGATTACAGTGTCCCAATTATCTGCTTGACAGACACTTGTTCACGCCTTATCTTCATCGCAGAGGTTGCCTTGTTTAATGAATCTAACTATATTTTAATTTACAATGTCAAAGATTTTAATACAAATGAACATTAAATCGTGGAGTTCGAATGATTCACCTCCTTATTGGTGAAGAGTTTTAGAAATAATTTTGTAAACAAACAGAGTCGCGAACATATATTATTTTAATGAGGACGCAATCAGCGTGAATTAGTGGAAACGCTTATATACAAAAGAGAACAAAACAAATGCTACTAAATAACGAATGGAAATAAAACGAGAATTGTAGTTTTACAACATTAATTTCTACTTATGTAAAAATATCAATCCGCGTAGGACAAAACAAACAGTATGTAATGTTTCTGGCCATAATGTAATGCGATTAAAAGTTATGTTATTATAAAGATAATATAAAGATTATTTCGATAGTGATATTGGTGTAACTTATGTATATTATTTCTGTTGGTTCCGAGATCACTTTTGCTGCCATAACACCTAACTAACGTTACCAAAAGAGTCAGAACCCGAAATAAATTCACAAAGAAGTAACGAATTCAATTTTCACAGTATAAATATTATTAATTTTTTGAGAAAAGTGTCTTAATGAGGCAGGGGCTAATGCAATGCTAATAGACACCCACGGTTCGCACAACGGTCCGTGTCGTGACGCATCGATCGTGCATGACTTAGCGATTGAGGACCAAAAAGGGGAGATATGTTCATCATGCCGTAATCTATAAAATGTGATCTCGGCGCCTTCAATTTCATTGTTGTGGGTTATGCCCTTCTTCATAGTCTCACTGCTAATGGAGGTCACCGACGTTCACAATCTCGAATTCTACATGAAATTGAAGTATTTTGCATTCAGTGTGATCTAATTGCATGGGTGAGTCTCTCTGGTTATTAATAATAGTCTTTATTATAGTGCTACTTTTATACAAAAAACACGTTTCGCTAACACCTTTTTCCCTTCGTACAGATGTGGAGGAAAGGGGCGGGGACCGGGTTTCCACATACGAGAGTTCTCGCACGGGTACGCTAGTGTAATTATATTTCTGGAACAAACGCAAGAACTACGAGAAAATCTGCTGCAATACTTTGTCGTACATTGTGAGACCAGAAAATGAATCTCCACTTCAAGAGTTTGTTCTTTATGACAGAGAGATTTCGAACTTGCGAGTAGAAGAACCGGTATATCCGCTACACTGCATCTTCCGGACTAACGAACACAACAATGAATCAGTGCCGGTCCAGATGGCCTAGATCGTTAAGGCAATAGTGCCGTAGCGCTCTCGGACCGAAGAATTTCGGGCATAAAGGTATTTGTATTCGTATTTTCAGCCCCCTATCATCACCATACAATATCATCTTCAGAGTTACTGTACTGTTAAATGCAAATAAAAAGAAGAAGAAGAAGAAGAAGAAGAAGACGAAAAAGACGCACTGCCACCTACGCTTCTGAAAGGCTACAGAGGGGGAGCCGGGTCGGAGAAGCAGAAGATGCGTCGTAGACTTTCAGGCGGTGGCATCGACATGCAAATCCCGTTGACAGATCGAAGGGACGATTTTACCTAGGATGTTGTTTTTAGCAATTGTTTTTCTGAAGAGAAAAAAATGTCAACGGAGCAGAACAGGAGAGTCAGAGTGGAATGGAGACCGAGAAAGCTGGGGAAGGAACAGGTATTTTTGAATTAGGGGAATAGTTTCCTCTCTTCTTACTAAGCTCACTCTTTGATATTTTTGACTTTCTATTCCTTGTTTTCTTTTGCAATTACCCACTTGTTATCTGTAAGAGAAAAATAATTGAACCAATTTATTTGCAGATTTATTTAACAGTAATTCAGGAATTCTTTTGATATTTCCCTAAGACGATCCATACGAGTATTACTAATTTCCAATGTGCGCAGGAATTGAAAGAACTCGATACAGCTTCCGGTCATATGAGACGTGCCTAGATACACAAGATCTCGGGGAAAATCCAATTTAATGAAAAAGGCGCCTGAAAAATACAATTATTTAAAGTATTTATTCTCTATTGTTATCATACCGTGCGTGCCGACTAATTTCTCGTACTCAGTCCGTCACTGCTGACAACACAACTGACAATATGTGATAGCAAGGCTCCAAGGAAGCGGTCGTTTGTAATGAAATTTTTGTTATTCACGCACTGCGCTTCGGAATATTCTTGGTGTGTAAAGAACTGTTGAACTGTATATAAACTATACAATATTATTGCAGTATTCATGAAGGCTGCTTTTTTCAAAATATCTAATTTATTAGAATGCCATACGAGAGCTTTTTTCTTTATTCTCTTGAACAGTGTGCGTTCTATATTCTGGAAAACCATTTTGTGTGTTTTTTCTACGGCATTTTTTCTGGTGCAGTCACTAGTATTACATGAAATTCATTACCTTAAGTTTATTTTTCACCTTATGACTGGGATACTATACTAACCCGGAAGAAAAGTAGAAGTTGAGGAAGATGTGTAAATAGAAATTAGCATTCCAATTGACGTAACCACGAATAATGTTTGTAAAATGAATTCAAGACGAGAAAAACATTCAATGATGGGTTTGAATTTTTCTCAATAACAGAGGAGCGCCCTGTTTTTCAAGAAATAACAAATTAAACTTAATATAGGTGTTGTGGTGCGTTATCGTTGGCATCTTTCATGAAATAATTGTAAAGGTTGTCATTGCCAACAAAAGTATTTAATGTAATAGCAGCTTTCGATGGCTTAGCCATCATCATCAGTTGTCTGATACAAGTAGAAAACAAAACATTAGTACGTGAATACAACAAGATTATGATAAAGGTTACAAATAATTTACAAATTTTTGGAAATAAATTTAACATTCAAGAAACAGGAAGAATGACTTAACCCCCCCCAACTTTTTTCTTTCTTCCTGTTTCTTGAATGTTAAATTTATTTCCAAAAATTTGTAAATTATTTGTAACCTTTATCATAATCTTGTTGTATTCACGTACTAATGTTTTGTTTTCTACTTGTATCAGACAACTGATGATGATGGCTAAGCCATCGAAAGCTGCTATTACATTAAATACTTTTGTTGGCAATGACAACCTTTACAATTATTTAATTAAACTTAAATTGACATACGTACTCAATTTGTTTCACATTCATTTTAGGCTCAGGGATTTTCGTTTACATTATCAGTCTGGGATGGAAATTCACTTTTGTTGAATATTTTAATACAGTGCTAAAGAGAATTAAAGTGGTGGACGCTCTTTAAATTGATGTTCTAAAAATAGATAAGAGCAATTAGTTGCATCTAATAGAATTTTTTTCTTCGGAAGCTCGTTTAACACTTCGTTAGGTATATCGCGACCGACATCTTTCATTTTCATGTGTAAAATACGAAATTGAAAAATTTCAGTTTTCATTTTGCGTTTTATTGCACCGTAGCCTGACTAATTGTGTTTCATGACAATATATCTGGAAATGGTTTTAGATAAGTATCAATGACATTAATAATGTGATAATGGATTACAATGGAACTACACACCCTAACATAATACGAACTTGCATGCACAAAAAAAAAGATTTACACATCCCTACCAGAATATATACAGGTGGATTATTTATCACTTTTCTTCGGTTTCATTATGAAGTTAATTTTGGTCATTATTGCCTGTTGCCCGTTATATACTCCTAATTATAGAATAAACTCTAATGTAATTCAAAATTTATACGCCCTTGTCTAAGAGTATTCTACGTGATGCGTTTCTCTTATACGTTCTTATATATCTTAACTTAAATTTCCAGTTTATTTTGTCAATGTGCTCCTGGATCGGATCTTGGTGATTTGTATCACTTTCAAATACTAATCGGGTTGGGCGTAATTAAAACTACTTGTTCCACTGAACCACGCCCAAGGTACGAGAACACCTTCGGAACGTCGCATCCTCGAGCAGCCGCTGAGAGCTCGATGGCGTGGGCGCCCGCGTGGCGGCGCACGGCGGCGCCCTGCGCTCGCCCCGCAACCCCTTTCGCCTCCCCGCGGAGCGTGCGCGTAATGGCAGCCGCGTCCTCCGTCGCGCGGCGCGGCGCCTTGTGTGTGTGGAAATGAACGGCTAATTGACAATCATCTCGCGTAATGACGACCCAGCCTTCGGAAGTTGGAACGGCGACAAGAGAGAGGCGTGAGAGAAAACGCTGTTGGCAGGGCTGGCCGCGGCCCGCGAGCAACTTTCTTCGAGCGTGTCCAGCGGTTGTCATCGCGCCAGTGGCCGCCCCGCCCGCGCGCCGCCCATCGCCCGCGCATCGCCCCGTCCCAATTGATCGCCCCGCGCGGGCCGCCCGGCTCGTGCAACAGCAGCGCCGCGCACTCGGTCGCGCCTGCTCCGCAGCGCTGCGGCTGACAACGAGCCAAGATGCCGCGTTCCTTGTCGCTGTGTCACTCGCACGCGGGCTGGATTGGACGGTTCCTCGCCATGGCGATGGAAAGCGACGTTGATAGGGGGCGATTAGAATGAAACAATGATACGTATGTGTTGCCGGACAAGGCGCGTTCTATTGCTAATCTATCTCGCTGGTTTGCTTTCGCAGCCCTGGCGGGCGAGCGCGCTCCTTATCCGCCGGTGAAATACATACCCGAAACTACACAGCTCATATATATATATATATATATATATATATATATATATATATATATATATGTATATATATATGTATATATATATATATATATATATATATATATATATATATATATATATATAGGAGCAATCGGTACCGCTCTTTCTCGGCAGTTCTCGGCGAATTCGCTGGCCCAGTGTGCTGGTAGTTTCGGTGTGTTATGCTCGTGAGAAGCATTACGACCACTTTCAGGGAAGAAAAAATAAATTAATTCAGAATTTTAAATAATTTTAATAAACAAAAATAATTTTAAATCCACTTTTTAAAAATGACATATATATATATATCATATATATATATCATATATATATATCATATATATATATATCATATATATATGAATATATATATATATATCATATATATATGAATATATATCATTGAAAGTGGAATAAATAATGCGTTTAATAATGCGTTAATAGAAATACTTGAACCATAAACTGTGTCGAGAGATCCGGTGACGCCTTTAGCAGTCGTTACCCGTTGTTGCATTTTCGTCCAGCAATACGGAGGGTGCACGCCGATAACAGGCCTAATATCGGTATCGTTCGTTCTCGAACCGGCAGTGCCCGAACTAGCATTCTCGGATATAGCGGTGTCGGCGCGCTGGTCTCAAGGAGAACGACCGGAACCGAGTATCTTTGTGTCGTGCTCTAGTTGTATGTCACGGCCTTCCGCTTCTGTGGCACCCGATGGATATGGCGAAGCCGTGTTTGGATTCAAAGCGATGAATTTTTTGAATTGTTTTGTCATCGAAATACAGGAAGCTGTCTTTATCCTGAATAAATTCTGTCTAATTAATTCTGTGTAGATAAATTTCCACTTCTTAATAAGAATCAATATTCATCCCATATTTTTACGAGACGATGGGTACAAGCAATTGACTCCATAATTATTTTTAAAATGTGTGAAATACTTGTATGGAATGATTGGATACACGTATGTTTTCTAACAATTCATAATCCATAAAAGAAGTACAACATAAATTTCAACAAATCACAAAAATAATAACGTTGCATAAGATTGCTATTTGTTTTCAAATAATGTTAATAAAGGTTTGGAATTTTTTACATCTAATCATGAACACAAAACATCCACAGTTCCATTTTCTAATTACTTCTCGGACAAGTGCTTATAAATTACAAAAAAGTCGTATATCGAAAATTAACGTAATATCCACTTACTTAACAATAATTCGTGCGTGCTAGTTCTGAGAAAATTGTCTTTTAACGCACTTGATTTTCAACTAAACATTTGTTGAGTACCTTTCGATTTAGTTTTAAAAAATCTCTTCTCTTACATTAGAAACGTTATTAAATCTAGATATCACCACATAAGAAGCTTGACAACATCGATTTTACTTCTAAAAAATGGTTAGCACATCTACGAGTTTACATAATAATTGCACCCCTTCATTTACTACAGCAATGCTTCTTGCATCGGCTTCTTGTGCAACTGTCCATTGTTTTGCGCTGGAGTTCTCCAGGCGCATTGCGAAATAACTCTAATTACGAACCAAATTTGACGTTCTTGCATAATAGTTTTGGGAAGCAAAACACACTGTGCCACTTTTCATTTTCTCTTTGTAATGACATCAATGCAATAACGTCGCACTCCGTCATTCTCAGCGGTTTTATCCTTTGTGAAACAGTGATACCATACATTTTTGGGAAGATTATTATCCGGTTCCAGCAAACTGAACGCGTTTACGCATGTGATCATTTTCATTCAAATTCTAGTCTACCTTCTTTATGAGATTTGACTAAAAAATTAAAATGAGAATTGGCATGGACATTTATCCAAGATATTGTCAGGGTGACTACACATACCGTAAAGTGCCATAGCCTCTTCGATCGTCAGGTCTTCACCAATTCAAACAGGGTATGACTGGTTCACTGGAGGAGTGAGCCGGAATTCGTAAATTCAGCTTTCCAAGAATCGTTAAGGATGAATGGAATTAAAGTCGTTAAGAATGAATGGAAAGAAATCAATATATATCTTATTTTCTATCAATAATGTAGGTGACGCAAGGTAATGAGTTTTGTTCACAAACATTAGAATTAACAATGATGACATGTCAAAATTCGTTATTAAATACTAGAGAAGGCTTTAAAATTATTGTGAAGTATGATACATGTTTCATGTGCCCCAGTAAATGTTTCATGTCCGACACGGAATTACTAAATTTAAAGCTCAGAGCGTAATGAACAACAGATTGCATGATTCAGAATCAACGAAAGGTTTTTTAAAGTAATTTCATCTCTTTTATAAGATTTACGTAGATCAGCATTGCATAGAAATATACGTACAGTAGAACCTCGCTAATCGAAAGCCCGCATATTCGAAATTGCGGATATTCCGAACAAAATTCGAGGTGGGTGAAAAATAAAATGCTTATTTGTAGAGTAAAGTAAGGATTTTATAATTACTGTAAAACAACTAATTATTGAATCACAAGTTGTCGAAATAGAACTTTTATTACACTGATAACTACGGTGGTCATCACATGTTTATGTAGCAGTCATTTCCACTTACAGTTAAAGGAACTTGCAAAATCGATTATCTTCTTTTGCCGCAAGAACCTGAATCGCATGATGATGCGATGTGATGATGAGATGATGCGATCGCTGCGCTACGTTGCCATTTTCTCACATCGAACGCAACGTTGCATTGTCCCATAATTCTATAGATGTATTATTACACGAACGGTACATTTGTTCGGATAATTCAAACACTTCCGAATCTGAACAGAAAATACCCCCAATTAGTATGGGTTACCGGGGTTCTACTGTACTCGTATGTAGAGTTTGCTTAGTTTACTTTCCAATACTTCTACTTAAAAATCTTAAAACTGAACACGTTGAGAAATTCTAATGAGAAGCCTGTATAACAACTGTAGGTCAGCGAATTTGATGAGAATAATGTAAAATGGAAATAGGTTTTTGATTCTAGTTCTGTGATAAGAATTTTTGCAGAGTTTAAGGTGGAGATGAGGTGCGGTATCAAAGGCATGGTGTGATTGAAATGGATGGATATGTTATTTCGTGTCCAATGGGTTCTAACTGAAAATTGGGTATTTGTTGGGAGTTGGGTATTTGAATTTATTATACTTTTAAAATGTCTTTCTAATAATTACATATTTCCTCCTTCTCCACCTCCCATCTTTTCAAACATTTGTTTTTCTCCTTGTTAAGGCCAGCTTTGTAACTAGTGCCAATTTCCATTATTCATAATTTGGTGTTTCGTTTCCTATTTATACCACTTAATTATTATCATATTTGGTGGAGTGACAGATCGTGGGTGTGATGATAAACCTCTCGAAGAATATTCCGAGTGATGACAATGACGGGCCGGGAAGGGAGGATCGCCTGAGAAGTAAATAATGTTAAAATAAATTATGTTGATTTAACAAAAATATAATAATGGTATGAGACCCAGCTAAGGAAGAAACGCGAATATGCTTTATGCTATATGCTTCCACATAATTGTACCGAACGTTTTAACGACGGATAGCTAGCAGTCTGTCCACCGATATGCGGATCATCTTTCTTTCCTAAGCAGATAAATAGTCTCTAATAACACGTCTTTCTCAGTTGCTCTACAGCGATATGGACCGGGAGGTCCTAGGGTTCGAGTGTCCGACGATGGCGGATCTTTAACACTAGCTACAACACTAACTTGTATAGAGCCAGGTCGATATTAGCTGTTGTCTAGATGTGAATTCGAGCGGCCGGCTGCCAGGTCAATACCGAAGCAGTACCCTAAGGTCCCCATCCCACGGCGCGGCCGCAGCGCGCTTCGCAGCAGCGCGGCGCGTAGCAGAGCATTGGTTTGAATGGAGGCCTTCCCACGTGCAGCGGGTGGCGGCTGCTGCGGCAGCCGACGCCGAACTCCAGCTACGCGAAGCGGAGGAGGGGCCGCGCGCCACCGCTAGCAGAACACAGCTTTAAATGGGAGCGTTCCCACTGCGCCACGGCCGCAGCGTTCTACCTGTTCCGGTCCCTTTGTTCGTCGTCGCCGGAGGGTCGGCGAAACCTACCCCTCCAGACCCCCACCCCCTTCCACGGCGGGCGGCGGAGCGGCCGTGGCTCCGGCGGTGGCGGCGTCGGAAGAGCTCTGCTCCTTGAAGGAAGCGCGCTGCGGCCGCGCCGTGGGAAGGGGCCCTAAGACCACGAAACGCGCGCGATTTCTTTCCTCATTCTTGTCCCTTCGTCTCCCTCTATAGATATTCGCTTACACTTCCATGCACTCAAACACGTATCGGGACACCAGTCGGGAACTTAGAGCTTGTGGTCCCCCGCTGGGGGACCGCTCAAGACTGTGTAGGTCGGCGCCGGATCTCACATTTACGTGGGAAGGAACACTACTACCCCCTGGATTATTCCATGCTGTAGAGTTACGGTACAAATGACCATAGCAGTCGACGCGATATACTACATGCTCACTCGCTTCGCAGAGAGAAAGGACAGCTTATAATTGGAAGATGAGTAGGTCTTTTGAAGGAAGCGGGAGTGGTGGGCGCAGGCGAGCAAGCCCTGTGCTGCAGCGTGCTAAGGGCGCGTGCGCGCGGTGTGTGTGCGCAGGGCAGGTCTGCAGCTGCGGTGAGCCGGTGGCATGGCGGCCGGATGGAGCGTGAGTGCGGGCAGCGGCGAGGCGTGGGCGGGCGTGGCGCTGGCGGCGTGCGCGGCGGCGGCGGCGCTGGCGGCGTTGGCGCTGCTGTGCGCGGGCTGGCTCAAGGCGGTGCGGCTGGCGCGCGCGCTGCCGGGCCCGCCCACGGTGCCTCTGCTGGGCAACGCGCTCACCATCACCAACCACGAAGGTCAGTCCGTTCGCCTGCCGTATCGTAGATGTTTACGATAGCCCGGGGTCGTAAATTTCACCTGTTGATTGTAATCAGATGCAAACATTCCTGTTTTTCCTTCCACACAAATAACTACAGTGTCTCAAAAAACTGATCACCAACTCTATATGTTTACAGAAATAATACAATATTACAATTTACTACATGATTATTTACTATGATTATTACTACTTCATTATATTTTGAAACACTTTCTGGTTTTGTTATATCACTTTTTTTAAGAATTTTAATCTAAATGCACAAATGAAGGCTGGTCCATGGGGATTGGTCAGTGGAAAGAAAAGAGCTTTATAATTGTTTATCGACCTTTTGGAATATATACTTCCAACATCAGGGGTGTAGAGTACAGAAACAAAAACAATAAGGTGTTAATTAAACACGCCTGTTGTTTCTTTAACAATTACTGTAGATATCAAAACAATTACAAGCCGAAAGGAAATAATTCAATAGCACAATACCTTACAACGACAAAAAGCAACAAACAACCGGAGCTATTTAATCCTGTATGTGGTTAACCTCACGTGATGTTCAGCACATTTGCAAGCACCACACCACCACACAACGTGTTTGCTATTTGCACAGTGTAAGGAGGAGAAAAAAGTCGTCCATTATTTACTCTGTGAGGGAAACCAGCATACTTCAGGTAACAAACAGTCTTTTGAAGAAGCGAAAACCAATAGTGCTAACAAATGTTCAATTCAGGTGAAATATAAATAATTTATGAAATTTTGGAATTTTAGACATTGTTACTCTACACAAACAAGAATATAATAAACTGTATTCTTTATAACCAAGTTCAGAAAACCGGATGTAAAATCCTTGTGAAAAATAAAACAAAATATTTACAGCCTAAGATATTCCCTAAGCCCATTATAAACTAAATACAGTATATTATTAACATAGAACATTTTCTGCATTTCAATATTTTTGTAAATATTTTTGTGTATTTCATTGAAAATGAGCAAAACGTTACGTATTGACGTCAGTAGTGCGTGAAAACATAGTGGGGTGTTCTAAAAAATAAACGTTGCAATAAACTGTAATATTGTTTTATTTCCGTCTACATATCACTCTAAAGATCAATTTAGTGAGTCACTGCACTATTGATGCAAGATCACACTGCTTTTGCTAAGTGTACAATTGCTGCCATCCTCCTGAAAAATTCTTAATCTAGTCGTGCTCCTGAAAAAGTGCTGGTCTGCTCAAATGCTGTCGTCCTCCTGAAAGATTCTTAATCTAGAAAATATTAAAAATAAAAGGAATGAACGCCTTCCTTAATCACTATCATTTACGTTTAAAATCTCCAACCAAGGACAACCAGCTACAGTTTCTACGACAATTAGGCGATGTTCATCAAGATTTCAAAACTTTGTGTCCGGAGCTTCGAAACTACCTGAAAAACGATTAATAAGTAAAAGTCGGGCGTGCTGCAGAGGCTAATCATGATGTATTGTTCCGCATTAGAAATTGTAGTTATAAAAGACTTCTAAAAATGTCATAAATGTTTTTAATGATAATGGAAAATATTATCCTAGAGCTGTTTTTATTGCAGAGATATCTACACGCAATCCATTTTTAAAAAGAACATAGATTTTGTTAACCCATATGAACATGAGGAGACAAATTTATAAATATGCATATTGACCTATGTTAAATAATTTTTTTCAGAAATGTAGAGCTTTTACGATGCAAGCCTGTCGACTTAATAAATTTTCGTCACCAAACGCAGTAAACCGAGGAAATTCAGGTTATACAGTAATTATAAGACCCCTAATGCTCTAGGCCTGCCCTGAGTGGATTAATGGAGCAAAAACCAATATCCATAAAATACAGATCATACAGAATAAATTCCCACGAACAACAACCAATGCACCCTGGTTCTTCACAAACTAACAACTCCGTAAAGGAATTGAAATAAAACCTATTATTCACCATATCACTAAGTTATCCCATAATTTGTTTAACAATACGTTATCACATGACTATCCCAATACAATCTAGGCAAAGCACCCAAAAACACCACCAGAATAAAAAATATATTTCTCAAACATGTTTTCACATACAATTTGCAAATTTAAATGGTTTTTTGTGAGGTGCTCAGTGGATTTCCTCTCCCTAAAAATAGATGTAAAGAAGTATTAGTTAGTTTTTTTAAGTAGATAGTAAGTATAAAAAGCATGTGAACAAGTTTGCACTATTAATCTGAACCATGTATCCTTTTCAGAATAATAAATATAAAGAAACAAAAATATCCAGGCTGAAAGGCCATTCTCTTCTGTTGCGTTCGTCCTGCGGATACTGCAGGGATACAATAGTTGGACCATTTTTCTAGACAATACTTTAAATTAGGGCTGTAAAGGTTGCGAGCAAGGTAACTGGCCTTCTAGAACTCGCATCCAGAGAACCTGGCGCGATGTTTGAAAGTAAAGGTGTAAAAATTTACTTATGAGTACTTCACTGCATTCTTGGCCCATCAAAGTCTTTTGAGAGTTATTGCCCCCAATTTAGCGATAGTAACTTCCATTTCCTCTACTAAAGCAAATAAAATATCCTTTAAACTAAAATACATCAGTAATATTTGAAACTATTGATTGCGAGTTAAATTAAATATTGTGAATCGAAAATTTCTGATTCTTGCCTTTACATAAGAGTACAATAGTTGGACTAACTTCCAGTGTTCAAGTTAGGAACAAATAATCATTTATCTGTTAAAAATTGTGTCCGCCCTTAAGAGTGATGGTATTAATCCGAGATTTTACAGGAGGAGATAAACTACATAGAGACTTCTAAAAGTCACATTATTGCTATATACCACAAACAAAACATAAAAGAAACCGAAAACTGGTAAAGAATATGCCATTCAAACATATTCCTGCCCCTTGGCAAAATAATTTTACATGGAAAATTTTTAAAAGAAAATAAACATGTTATAAAATGATAAGTGATTAAATATATAAATATTTTACAAACCTCAGCTGATTGATAGGAAACATCCGGCAAACATGGTTTTGTATAAAGGAACCGTAGTGATAATTCTATCGTGCTTCGCGCATACCGTCCTCACTAGTTTGCGTTTGTATACCCTTTGAGAATTTCGAGGGCAGCGAGAGTGAAGTAAGGTTTCGGTGGTATAATGGTTAGCGTACCGGGATGTTATACCATAGTTTGCGGGTTCAATTCCGATCGAATCCGTGGAATTTAAGGGCGCGAAAATATCTCGGACGACGTCCTTCGGAAGGGAAGTAAAGCCGACTATCCCATACTGTAGATTTACTGCATGTAAACCACTTTCAAACCTAAAAGATACCCCTGAGCTTATTACAAAATCGCCTGTTTCGTCGCTCGAGTGTTATCTTCTTTCTCCGTTAGATAGTGAAAGGAGGCATGGCGAAATGTGCGTGGTCAGACGAAAGAGCGGACCTGACGGCCTGACTCTCGCCATGTAAAATGAATCATAATTGACTGAATTGAAGTCAGTGGACGTGGCTCGTGCTCGCAGGAGCGCAGGGCTTCCCAAGTGGGCAAGTAGCGCGTGCGCATACAGGTTTACATGCCTGCTTGAAATGAAAATGACACGCGGAGTTTCACACCTGCATCCTCCAAACACTTCTTGCAAACATACCACTGCATACACGTCAAAACATTCTGTTTAAGTTCAGTGCATATCCTGAGCAATTCTAATACGTGGCAATAAAACAATGTTTCGCTGAAATACATAAAAACGGAAATACATAAAATGTATGGCTTCGTTGTTCAAGAAAAACTATATATATATATATATATATATATATATATATATATATATATATATATATATATATATATATATATATATATATATATATATGATATTATGTTTTATTCTTATTTTGGGTTCCATAGCACGATATTTCACCGCAGTAAATTGAATAATAGTAAAATAAACAATATTTCAAATCAATTTATTTTTACAATCAATATATGTTTCACTACAACAATATACATCTTCAAACTCAAAACAGGAGCACTTTTATGTAATTACATTAACCGAAAACGAAACACTTGAATATAATATTCATTACCGCAATATTATTTGAATTGGAATTGATGAATTGTGATTCGACTGGGATCAATGTGACGTTTTGTTCAGAAAGCAATCTTAGAAAAATATTTTATTCCTTTCCCTTGCATTTCTGTAATCAAATTGTTTTATCAGAATTTCTTAAACGCCCCTCAATTTCTTAGCTCAATTGCTTAGCAACTCTTGCTGCTTGAGGCCTGTAGTGATGTTTGAACGCTGTGTCGTCATTGCCACTTGCCCCTGCTGGGAAGCGTGGAGCGCGCAGCCTCGCCCCCGGGCGGGCAGCGCCGCGCGCGGTGTTTGCGCCCCCGCTTAGGAGGCGGCCAGCGGCTGTGTGCTCCGGCACACGCGGGATCATTCGCGCGGCGGCGCTAATTCCTGCCGTTCGCACGTTCACGGAGCGTCGTTCAGAAGGATGCGGATCTTGTGAAGTATTGATATTATTCATTCTCAACAGTGGTGTGCGCTATTCAAGCAAACTCGTTTTATTGTTGATGGATGTTTGTCGAAGCACAACGTGTGTATGTTCAAAATTTACTTTCAGCCGAGTACATTCTACGATATAGCAGTTCACAAGGTTTGAGTCAGACGACAAAGATGTAAACACTTAGCTGATAATTGACAAAAGTAAAACAGTTACTGCGTAGTAATGAAATGTCACTGAACTCTGTTGTAGTTGTCTGTCTCACTACGTATGAAACAAAATCCTTTATTTCAAATAAAAAACGTGCTACAGACACAATTCTCATTGAAAAATCATATCAATTATGCATAGCAATCACTGAACCCCCAAAACATTCCTCCTGAATAAAAATAAGAGCAACGTTAATTAGGACAAATGCGGGAACTATCACATGATACTGTGGGACTAGATCTAACACAATATCCATGAGAATATTTAGGTATTATTTTATGTTATAGGCGTGTTGTATTTAATGAAATATATTTCTTATTATTTTAAATCACATTGTTTTACATTCAAATTCGCCTTCGGCAGATGGGTCGAGGGTTTACATGTCATGTATTGAATATTTTTCTTGGATTGCCCAGAGCCTAGCGTGTGCTCGGCATGCATGAAGTGTCAGTACTATGGTCCACGAAAATAAACTTAGCCAGAATTAATGGTAACTATTTTAATCTGAAAAACTCCTACGAACATAAAAGCATATCTACAATACAACATACAAAGACTTTACTGCCGGTTGGCCGAGACTTTACTTTTGGTTGGTCGATTAATATTGGAGAAACAAAATAAGAAAGGGGCAAATGGTGTTCCCCTTCCTGAAAGGATATTGTCGTGTTTGGAGCCTTCACCCAAGGTTTGTTCAAGGTGTCAGTACAAGAAAGAAATTAAGAGTAGTAGAAGAGGAATAGAAAGGACTGGGCTGGAATTAGGTTGGCGAGAATGCAATGCCGTCTTCCTGGCTCGTTCGGGGCAGCCCGTGCCATGTCCGCCTCCCGCGCTCGTGCGTCGTTCAAGGTTTCTCGGCCCTGGAGACAATCGCGGTGCCCGAGGATCGTGCGCCCGCGCGCCGCTTTGTCTTCCGCGTGCACTTCGTTTGCATGCTGCACACTGCACCGCTTTGCATGCTGGAAATGACTGCAGCATTGGCGTCGGGCGATGAGATTCTCTGGATATGAGTTGAATGATACTCGCAACAGATGCATACGGAATCGACTGGGACATGGAAAGTGACCCAGATGGGTCGTTAAGGCCTGTTTTTTTTATATCAGATATATATTCACATTTGGTTTGGTATATGAACAATCTGTGAATGATAGCAAAATAAAATGGAACAGGAGTAAAGTATTGTCCTGGGACAACACTTTTCGTTCACAAAGTCAGTGGTAGTGAATGCAATAATTGCAAATTTGTAATGATGAATTACAATTTTACGTAGTCTGTCAATTTTTGTTCAAGTTCGTTTGTAAATTACTTTTACAATCGTGAATCAATGACTTAGGTCTATGGGGTGGTTCCAGTCTTCTCATGACTTCATTATTGTCCAGGATGTACTATACTGCAAATAATCTGCGTCGTTTTCGTATCTTCTGCTGCGTTCAACGGTAGACGGAAGGATGGTTGGAATCTTCAAATCATATTGTAGAGTATTATTCGAAGCATACCATTTCTTAGGCATCGTAGGATGTTTTACTGAAATTTCGATGTTTGAATAGGTAACTCTTCCCCCGAGTTGCAATATCTACGTTCATACGCTGTTTTAATGCCCTCGTACAGTCCACTATAGAGATCTGGTCTGTTTGAAGCATAATTAATTTAAAAATATTTAGATTAATAAGGAAAACAAAATAAAAATAGTTCAAAATTTCTGTCACTTGAATGTAGGCTGATAGTCTTGCCATAAAGCTACCAATTTTTCCATCGACACCAGCCTTGAAATTTATTCCTATGCGCGTGATTCTTTTTCGAAGTGGGCCCGAGGAATAATCTTCTGTAACGTTCTTTTAGCTTTGGAGCTACTAATAAATATTATCGAGAAGATCCACAATATAACAAATGCTATACAATGGAACCTCGATAAGTGGAAGATTTCAATATTTCGAATTTTATTAATTCCCCTTCACCTTCCCGACACACATCCGCAATCATGTAATTGGAATATTGCGAAAGCAGAACCTCACTCACTCAAACTTCTTATACTTCTTGAATGCACTTGTGAACCTGTACCTCAAGTGATGTTAATGAATCAACTGGCCTTTAGAGATAGTCTTCAAAATTGAAAAAATGTTGGTGTACAAGCAAGTTACATACTTACGCAATTCTCATTTTTAGTTAAGTCAAGAAATATATTTAGAACATAGTCCACTGTTATTAGTAAAAATTCATAAAGATACGACAGCCAGTATTCGTACACAAAACAGGTGTGTCAAAATACAAAATAAGGAATCTAATAAATGTGTTAAGCGTATCATACACAATATTAAATTAATCTATAGTTTATGTAGGGAAACCTCCAAAATACAACTGTAATCTTTAAAAATAAATTAAAATGCTTAAGAAGACATGCAGTCGTGGAACAGAAAGTGATAGTACAATCGAGTAGAGAAATGAAGTAGCCTCTACTGTATTTGTGAATCTTCTGATACACGTAACTCGGCTTAGCTCTAGTAAGAAGCACAGCATGGTCATTCCTCAGTAGAAGGTTGCATCGTAAAAGCTGAAAATGGGCAGCAACCACAGAATCTATTGACACTACAAGTGAAGTTATTTCAAAATTGCTCACTAAAAGTAAATTTTTGCCAACGATTTCTCAACTTGTAAACCGACCCCATGGAAAAGAGTAATGTGTGATCAATAATTCATAGATCGTGTGCCTATTAAACAGTAAGAAATCAGACCACAACGGGGTACCAGAAGTGTTCAGTGAAGCAGGTATACAATTTATTATTCGGGGAAAAAAAGAAAGACCCTTAAATCATTATTATGAAGTTGAGAGAAGAATTGACAAAATGTCAGGTTGAAGTATTAGCTAGAACAGTGCATAAAATGTGTGAGCAAAAAAGGGTATCATGCCCGAAAAACGTTCTAGGTATAGCACGGACGGACGGTACGGATGGAATTTTTTAAAAGTTGCTTTCATTGTTTCCCGTAAGGATTCAAATAGGCCATGACGGCCAGGATGGGACGATTCGCATGTTCCGACATTTGCGAAAAGATCTTTGGACCTTCCAACGTGAAGGTGAATAGGTGCTCCAACATGAACACCTAACTGACTGTGGACATCTTGATTCTTGCAATCCCTTCAAAGCAATCTTGTTCTGTTTTTAATGCGATTGAAAAGGAATTCTTGTTTCTTTTTGTTTCCTGAAAATAATTTCCTGATATTTTGTGATTCATTAACGTCCTTGTAATTTCTCTATTGGACATGCCTTCTAAATTGAGTGACGATTTATTTATCTACGTGCTCGCAGTTATGTCTATCATCTTCACCAAAACCCAAAACTTTTATATCAATAACTAAATATCCTTCCTAATTTTACTGATATATAGAAGTATGTTATAGTATAAAGGAACACAACAATAGTTAACTTTACATTTTCTTTTTCTTTTGTTCAAACACAATTTTCAAACCACTCAGTTATATTATGGGATGATGTTTCACCGTAAAACACTTAAATGATAGCTAGTAGCAAAACGTACTACTGTTTGTTTGTGTCTCTTTGTTTTAATCCCTCCAAATATCGAAAAAATTAAATGAGTTAACATAGTGAAATTCGGTCATATCCAGGCGTACAGAGGTACGTAATGAGACGTACAGAGTACGTAACTGAGTTGCTCAGATTTACGAGGCAGAGAATATACTAACTAGAAAAGTTACTAAAATGTTACTTATGTAATATGTTTCTACGCCCTGACATTGTTTACAATGAGTTACCCGATATAGACCGGCATCCGGCCTTTCTATTGGGAAATGTTAAGAAAGAAGATATTTTATAACATAGACCAAGGATATATAATATACCACAATCATTCGTTTACAAAATAAGGGAATTCAATCGTCCTTGAGAACAGATGGCAGAGAACATTAGGCAATGGCACCGATGCGCTATTCCTGCCGACACGCATTTCATGTGTCTGCTAACTGCAGCGCACGAGAAACAGCCAAACTACGTTTACCATACCGCCACGAGCTTCGTTATGAAATTGGCCCAACTTTTCGGGGATGTGGCATTCATTTATCTTGCTCGTGAACCAGGAAAGCGAAAGGAAGAGTATATTTTGAACTACAAAAAATGGGTACTCAAGGTTATTTCTCGCTACCTTTATGTCCCAGAAGCACTGTGTAGAGTGTTTTGCAAAAACCACCATTTCGGAATGCATTCCTTGCGGAAGAAGTAAGTGCATCATGGCAGCCCCTAGGATTACTCCAAGTTATAATAATTTGCTTGGTTGGTTCGAAGTGTTCGTCAAATATCTACTGTCCCTTCTTTGTTTTATTTGAGGATGATTCAAACTTTATGAAGGAAATAATACTGATATCTATCAATTATCACAACTGAAGGTAAGAAAATCTACATGCTAACTCGCGTTCAATCATTTATCGCGTTATCTAAAGTTATCGGGTTACCCATCGTTATTCTATGGCTGTACAAAATGAGGTCTGATTCATCAGTTCAAACTACAGTCTAAAGGAAACTATCATTTATGTGAATATCTAAAGCTCCAAACAATATCTCTTTAAAAAAATATTTTCCTCGAAATTGTATCTTAATGGTTAAGTCAATCTTATATCCAACTCCTCAATTTGTGTCTGTTGTAGTTTTGCTTTTTCTAATAAACTCAAGAGTGTGTTACCTCAGTTCACCAAGTCCTGCCTAATATTTCGGCAATCGACATGTTTAACTCTCTTATACAATATTTTCAATTAAATACAGTATTGTGCTGCCAGCAATAATTATTAGAAAAATTAGTTACGTATCTACTTCCTTTGTAAAAATATCGTTAATTACGCTTTTAGCGTAAAAAACTGATTCATTCCAAGTCTGAATACAAATTCCATTCTAAATGAAGGAGTAAGTCAATTTTCTTGTTGGAGATAACTTTTTGGGGAAGGCTGTACTTATACCAAGGAAAGACACCGGACATGAACTTTTAATTTCTAACATGTACAACCAGTAAATGCAATTCTTGTTGAATCATCTTGTTCTTTGTTAAACAGCAACTTGATGTGCTCTATGTCCTAAATAATCCTCTCTTTTCCTCATGAGTGACTGTGCGAGCGAAGAAACGAAGAAATGATTGATTAAGCCTCCAAGGCCTTGTGCAAACTCCGCAGGGACGAATAGGAGGAAATTCGTGGCTCCAACCTTGTAGGGGTAAACGCGTTGACGGCATGCTGGTGACGGCGCTGCTGGCATATTCGACACATCACTGCGGAGCAAAAACAAGTTTCTGAGTCCACTGCAGAACTTCACAATCCTCTCCGACAACGTTTGACATTAAGATTTCTAATTTGGCAATAAACAATTGATGGGGAAAATGTTTTGTACAGTGTTATTTTTCAAAATGTATGACCGTGCGGGGGCCTGCATGTCCGGCCCAATGATCATCGTATCGCGCGCAGTTAGCAGTGGGGCATGTTTTTCCACAAACCTTGATGCGGTGTCCGGTTATGTCTCAGATCGGTGCTCTACAGCTTGTAGAATGAACCACCCTTTTTATTCCACCATGCGTCTGTACCTGGCAGATACGCAACTCAGACAATTACAGTATAAATTTCACCACGTTATTTCATATTCATTATTATTATTTCCTGTATTTTGGTTTCTTATTTCTTGTGTAACTTGCCTGCAACTGAGCAAGACCGGATGTGTTACGCTCAATAATTTCTGCGTAAGATGAGCACAAGGCGTTCCCGTGTTTTATATGTAAATTTCAAATTGGTACCGTCTGTTTGGGGAGTTGAACACCGTGGGACAAATATACTGCATGGCCTGCAATGCTGGCAAAACACAAAACTGATGATAAACATGGGCAGATTTTTGTAGACATATCTGTAACGGTTAGGTAAAATTATGATAATTGTATTGCAATTCACTATCTTCTATGAGAATTTTAGCCATCTCTTAAATAACTCGCCTTATCGACCAGAACACAATACACAACTAAGTCACACATTAACATTAACACATTAATATTAAGTCACACATTAACACATTAACATCTTCTAAAGCTCACTTATAATAACATTTGAACGTATTTCCTGCAGGATTTATTTTACAAGTACCAATGCCACTATCTTATTCATGTACTTCAAGATATTACTGCATGACGACATACCACCGTTGAGAATTCTAGTTTTTATGCGAACGTAATTGTCTGGTCATAGAATGTTGTTTAATGTCGCTCAAGGTTTGAAATGAAATTGGAAGACTCTAGTACATTGTAGTAAGTACATTGACTTAATACAATGTACTTACCGCACTCAAGGAATAATGTTACCTTTTACATGTTTTATGGTATTTTTCACAGAACAACGGTAATTGCAAAGTTATTTTTAAAGTAATCTTATTCCTTTGTGCAAAATTCATAGCAGAGGAAATTGTGTTTTATTTCATCGGTATACTATCTCATAGAAGCGATCAACACAGATCTGCTTACGAACAACCTTTGTGATTTCCACTCAAAGCCAGGTTGCAGGCTCACAGACTGGCAAACCTTCTCATTTCCAGCTGAAACCCATCACATTTCTTTAGCAGTCACTTGGAAGACTTTGCAATAATTTGAGGTTATTTGGTTCACAAAAATATCCTTCTTCCCTAATGTAGTATGTATCTCCTGTTTACAGGACAATAAAGGCCAGGACAGAATTGTCAGTACTACAAACGAATTGAAAGACATTGAGAGTGTCAGGATATTTGCGTGATCTAACCCTTTCATTTAGCCTACTGGTTTGGCCTTCCCTCAGGCACACGTGCTTTCGCCCGCAGCGACACTCTGACACAGCAATCGCCCGGTCCCCCACACAGCCGTGACCCACATCCCTCTTGAAGGCCAATGCTTCCCTCACCGAGTTTATCCTGCTTCGTCAGGAATTATACCAGGCACCGTACTAACAGCATCAATGCGAAATATACGAATGATTGAGTTAACAATGGGGCTATAAACACGTGGGTCATTCTACAACAAGTAACATGATAAGTAGCTATTTCAAACATAATATTCAGACTAAACGCATTCGTATTGAGACCAACCACTTTCAAAGTGAAACAAATCAATTTCAAGCTGAGAAATAACAATGTCTTATTGTTTTAATATATTGAATAATACGTAATAAACCACCTTTGTTTTCGAAATTATCAGCATGTGAGGTTAAGATGCCTTGAATAAAATAACATGATGCTAACAGTACAAAAAGGCAAATTTGTGTTGTCCGTAATAACAAATGTGGCTGGAGAGAGCTGGCTAATACGTTCGCTGTGAAAAAAAACGACCGAATATCGTTGAGTAAAGAATTAGAATCAATTTCCAAAACCACGGGGTGGTAATAAGAGGAGGATAAACTTGCGGAGGAACATTGAGCCCTCATGGTTCAATACACTGAAAATAATTCAAGACTTACATTAAAAGATCTGAAACGAAATTTTAAAATCATCAAATTACAGTTTCACATAATGTTTGCGGAACATGGTGATGTTTTGAAGCATAGGCTCAAAGATATTCGTAGAGAGCCAGAAAAAATGAATTGTGTGCGGACCAAAGCAACTGACGGATGAATATGCACACAGATAGGCGGGCAGACAGACGGACAGACGGACAGACAGACGGACAGACAGACGGACAGACAGACGGACAGACAGACGGACAGACAGACGGACAGACAGACGGACAGACAGACGGACAGACAGACAGACGGACAGACAGACGGACAGACAGACGGACAGACAGACGGACAGACAGACGGACAGACAGACGGACAGACGGACAGACGGACAGACGGATAGACGGACAGACGGATAGACGGACAGACGGACAGAAGGACGGACAGAAGGACGGACAGAAGGACGGACAGAAGGACGGACAGCAGGACGGACAGCAGGACGGACAGAAGGACGGACAGAAGGACGGACAGACGGACTGACAGACGGACTGACAGACGGACTGGCAGACGGTCCGGCAGACGGACTGGCAGACGGACTGACAGACGGACTGACAGACGGACTGACAGACGGACTGACAGACGGACTGACAGACGGACTCACAGACGGACTCACAGACGGACTCACAGACGGACTCACAGACGGACTCACAGACGGACTCACAGACGGACTCACAGACGGACTCACAGACGGACTGGCAGACGGACTGGCAGACGGACTGACAGACGGACTGACAGACGGACTGACAGACGGACTCACAGACGGACTCACAGACGGACTCACAGACGGACTCACAGACGGACTCACAGACGGACTCACAGACGGACTCACAGACGGACTCACAGACGGACTCACAGACGGACTCACAGACGGACTGACAGACGGACTGACAGACGGACTGACAGACGGACTGACAGACGGACTGACAGACGGACTGACAGACGGACTGACAGACGGACTGACAGACGGACCGACAGACGGACCGACAGACGGACTGACAGACGGACTGACAGACGGACTGACAGACGGACTGACAGACGGACTGACAGACGGACTGACAGACGGACTGACAGACGGACTCACAGACGGACTCACAGACGGATTCACAGACGGACTCACAGACGGACTCACAGACGGACTCACAGACGGACTCACAGACGGACTCACAGACGGACTCACAGACGGACTCACAGACGGACTCACAGACGGACTCACAGACGGATTCACAGACGGACTCACAGACGGACTCACAGACGGAAGGACAGACGGAAGGACAGACGGAAGGACAGAACTTTGACTCTGGCTACACAACGAGTTAGAGGAAGTAGTTTACTGCACTTTTATGTATGTATGTATGTACTTGGCGCGACAGCCCGTGAACGGACGGACGGACGGACACAGCAACGGTGAGTAAACTGCACTTAGGAACAAAAATTATCGACATTTCTGGTATCAGCGACCTACAATACAAACTTTTCGGCCAATGAATAGCCAGTTTTTCTTTGCAACATTGCATAACTTTCTATACACTACGTAGATATTATGCGAGCAAGTAAAAAGCTAGAAATTAATCACATTTTACTGCTTCTTTCACATTACCTAGGGCGTATCAATCCAGTGACACAAACTTCTTAAATATTATAACAGTACTACTGGAAAATTTGCTTATCTCTTTTTACAGAAATGTAAATGAACTGAGATAGAATTTTCTTAAACCACAGTTTCATAGGAAGGAAAGAGAGGTTTGCTATATAAGTAGTTGGCTTTATGCCACCTTTACCATGTTACATATACCTTCACCGCTGCTAGTGAAAAAATATAAGAATATTGAAAGATACTAAATAAAGGGAAATCTAAAAATTATATCCGTTGAAAATTTAACCTGAGAATGTTCAGCATGTGTAAGGTTTATTACACATGTAACCTCGGGATGCAGGAGGTAGTAAGGGGGGTTCCCATGAATGAGTTAAAATCTTTAAAATTTACAAATTGGGTAGGACCAGATTCGAGTTATTTGGCAATCAACACCTTAATAACATCTTGAGTAATGACACATGAGAACTATAAATTCAACCATAAAAAATCTTATGTATACAATAAGTGGCTCAGTTTGAAAGGTGATAGCTTGTTTCTGCGAGAGATAGCGGACACACGAAAGAGTGAAAGTGGCCCTCGCATGAGAATGATCTGTTCCAGGTTGACCACTTTTAGTTTCCGAAGCTGATTCACATAATGCGCTATTTACCAAATGCAAGTGATTTATCCACGTCCGCTTGCGCTCCTCTTTGCTCAATTATCACTACATTTTATCTCGTTGGCAGACGTAATGAAATACTTCAAGATATTTTGCACTAATGATAATTACAGGAGTATAGAAAACGACGCAGAATGGAGATTGTACTTCCTTGAGAAGACGTGTTTAAACGCAACACGCCACAAAATAAAATACCAAGAATAGAAAACCGGTCTCTTTCTATCGAACACGACCTTCTGCATTTGAACAATAATCGCGGAATCTACTGGCCGAATCTCGATTTTGGATTTGAAAGTTTTGTGTTTTAAAATAAGTATCATTTTTAGGTCTCTACCGCCTTCATGACTGAGCCACTCCTACTCCGGCTACCTTCTCCCGTACGCACGGAGTTCCCGCGCTCTTCTTGCACCAGTTCCCAAATGCACCCACCTCACCCACCCTCTGCTCCATTCTCTAATACAGGTAGTTTTTGTCTATATATTTCGAAGTGTCTTAAGGACTAGAAAACTATGTTCATAATAAATGTATTGATAATAGAATTTTTGCAGATTAATGAACAAAGCCCAAAATAAGCAGAGTGTGGTCTGGAATGCCAAAGACTATACTTCTCCTTTGAATAAAACTAATGTTGTACATAGTATTGAATGCAATGATTGCAATTAAATATATTCAGTCCAAATAGTCATTAAGTTCTAACTAGAATGAAAGAAGATAACAGGAACATCAGAGAGATTCCTCAAAGTCAAACTTATTAGACTTTTAATTTCATTAACGTACTAGAACGTTCAATTTACTACATATAGGAGCAAAAATGATTTCATTTTTACAATCACAATGCGAATTGCCTGACACAAACTCGTCACTGTCTACTGCAGCATTACAATATACTCTATTTACTAGATAATTTCGTAGTAGGAGGGTTAATAAAATTTCAAGTCATTTTGTAATAAAATGTTCTTTATATATATATATATATATATATATATATGTGTGTGTGTGTGTGTGTGTGTGTGTGTGTGTGTGTGTATGTGTGTGTATTTTTAATCTCAGTTTTTGAGAAAAATTAACTTGATTCAAGCGTTAAGGAATAAAACTTCAATTTTAAAGAACAGATTTCATTGTGGGAAATATAGGTTTATTTAATACTGGTATATCTACGTATCGTATCCTTGATGATGTGCTATTGTCTTAATGTACTGTGGCACTCGTTGACGACCTTCATGCGACCTAAAATAAAATTTAAAAAAATATATCTACCTTCAATAACGGATTTGTAAGAGTGGTTCCAAAAACTTTTAATTTTTTGAAAGTCAGAGGTTTTAATAAATATCGATCCGGTGCCTAGGCGTGCGCAGAGAGAGAGAGAGAGAGAGCCAGGTGAGCTGTCTCCTCCTCAATATTTTGAAAGGGCCTCATTGGCATAAGTAATAAACATTTTATGTTAATATATATGATCAATCCCTGATTTTACCTGTTTGATCAAATAAGAGGCGTAGAAATGTTGTAAGTTCATCTTGTTTTTGGCTGCCTATGGCCCGGTGGACATTTTTGTAAGGTCACAGTTTTGTATGGAAGCACACACTAGGGGTACTACTTTATTGCATTATTTGTAATGCCTGCACAATATTATACTAACATTGAGCCTGCAAAAGGTTTTCCGAACAACAATTTGGTTTTCTACGTTGCAAATCAAACTCAGGTT
This sequence comes from Gryllus longicercus, assembly GCA_038098605.1. Classification (NCBI taxonomy): domain Eukaryota; kingdom Metazoa; phylum Arthropoda; class Insecta; order Orthoptera; family Gryllidae; genus Gryllus; species Gryllus longicercus. The sequence goes on along the minus strand of JAZDUA010000898.1, from coordinate 262,137 downwards.
CTTAGGTTCGCGTTACCCCTACATCATCAGCGCTAGTGATAAACCATCCTTCAATGTTCTTATGTTCCTACCTCTAACGTTCTCGCCACTTTAAAATATTTAGAGAATTTATGTCATTATTTCACGATATAATTTTGAAGATCAGATATCATTAAGAAACACGAGCTCTTATCCCTTATCGTAACGAACGAGATAGACTCGACTCACTTCCGCGAGAACAGGCGAACTTCACCTCCACCGCGCCGCGCAAGCGCAGTGACGCTTCAACAGACGCAGTGCGTAGCGCGTGATGCGCGTGACATGTTTGACTCACTGACTAATTAATCCGCAAACAAATTAAAATATTCCTAGTTATCTTTTCAGTCAGATATATATATATATATATATATATATATATATATATATATATGTGTGTGTGTGTGTGGGTGTGGGTGTGGGTGTGTACTTGACACCACAGCCCGTGAACGGGCTTAGGCATACCGGCGACGTCCCTGCCTCGCGGCCATGGGTTAAGGGGGTACTTATAGTTAGCACGTAGACATCCCCACGCCGTATTCCGGTCTTCTCTACCTAAAAAGTGAATTTTCTCATTGTCACACCGCAACATATACTGGAAAATTGCAAGGAAAACACACACGCAATAATCTTGCCTGACCGGGAATCGACCCCGTGGCAGCGTAGTGGAAAGCAAGCAGCTGACCAAGAGCTAGCCACGAAGCTGAAATACAAGTAGAAATTCCTATTTTGTAGTGCCTATATATTCCTATTTCAAGTACAGAATTTTGTAGGATTTTTTATTCATAAAAACTGCAATCCGGTCAGATGGCCGAGATCGTTAGGGCAATAGTGCCATAGCGGTCTCGGACCAGAATATCGTGGGGTTGAGTCCCGCCTCGGACAAATGGGTGTATTGTGTATGTCTATATGTGTGTGCCGTCCTTTCATCCCTCACGATCATCATCATCTCATCGTCCTTACCTCCAGGATTAACAACCTTCTGGGATAAAAATCGGGATTCAGCTAAAATGCTGTACACCCCCTCCCCCACAGATAAAGGAACTAGCGCCAGCTGAAGCAGGATACACGCGTGGTCCGAGTTGGCCTACACGCGGGAAAAAATAAAACCGCAATCAGTTTTCTGTTTTTGATTTTACTGACTTAATAATTCGTAGGGAATGAACTTATATTACGTTTATATTCAACATTTTTTTGTATGATTACAGAGCTAATGCACCTGGGACGAACGGCATACGAACTTTTCGGAGGTGTCTTTCGCGCTTGGGTGACGATTTTCCCTATGTTCGTTGTTCTGGAACCGGAAGCCATTCAGGTGAGTTCTAGATTTATTCTGCTTCCTAAACATTTTCTCACGACTTAGAAATTAATCAATTTATTGAAGACAGTCTTCAATAAATATCTTTTATCCATAAAGGTAACTTGCATGAATGCTTATTCTATTCAAACATTTATGCACTTCCGTTTAATTCTCAAACAATTCTCTGTAGTTGTTTTAAATCTGTTTAACAGAAACATGATCCGGTATTAATAAGTATCCGGAAAGTATCAAACTGGAGATGTAGAATTTATCCGACCATGTTTTTGTGATTCCAACAGCAAAATGTTGAAATGAATATTCTTAAATAGAAGTTTTAGAAATAATATAATGTGTACAAGATTGCCTTGTGGCATTTCTTTAGAGGCCGTCCATATATTACGTAGTATTTTCAATACCCCCTCTCCCCCCTTGTAACGCACTCATAACGCGCTCTTGAACCCCTCTAAATTATTAAGTAAAGCTTGGGACAACGCCCCATCCGCTTGTAGCACGATAAAAACAATTTGTATTTATTTTACTTGTATTGTGTATTTAAGTAATTAATGATAATTAAAGTAGAAATTAGTTGGAAATACTGACTGCACGTAACAATAAGACTCGGGCAAGTTGTAAGTGAAGGAAGAATGCTTGGGCGAGAAATGGTTGATCACAAGCTGTGCACACATGCTATGAGCGAGAGTCTACAGCGCCAATTTAAATGAATTCTAGAATATATTTCATATCAGTTTTGAATATTTTCTTCCTAATCTAACAGATTCAAAAATAATGTTGAAAAAATATTTCATGTATTGTAACAATTTACAAATAATAACTTTAGTTAATTTATGTTTTTAAAACAAATTAAGCAGTGAATATTGTAATGTTTTAGTACAAAATTCAAAAACGGAATTATTTCAGCAAATGTTGAAAAATGTAAAAATTAAATATCAATGTTACGTTAACACTTAACTAATACCCTCTTACACCTATGTAACGCAGCGTAACGCTGCCCCAGACCCCCTCCCCCCTCTTTAGCACTATGTAATTTATGGACGATCCCTTAAGACTTTCGCCCGTAGACATTGTACAATATCAGCTCGAAATTGCTTACTCATTGAAATCCATTGTCGAAAATGTAATTTTCATTTCACAAAATATCTGTCTTTCTTTGAGGCAAGATGATACGCATGATGGATATAAACAGAATCTAAATTAAAATGTGACATCAATCCTTTGTTTTATATGGATCGTAAATTCAATAATTTCTCTTAACCTATTTAATCTGTAAGTTATTCAAAATCTAGTGAAATCTGAAGAATTAACAAAACCATTTTTTGTCGGGTAACAGTAACAGTTAGGTCTTGACGTTTTTGAGCCCAAATACCTTGCGTACTCGATATTTAACATCAAACCAGGATTAAGTCATTGCACGTGATCAGTATTTTGCTACCCCTGCTATACATGAACTTTTTTTATTTTGAAACATGGATTGCTGCAGATGCATATGAATAGATTGGTTGGACGGATTGAAATACTTCATTTAATTGAACACATGGTATAATCTCTAAATAAAGTCGGTGGTTTACACAGAAATATTGTATATTGAAAAATGTTATTCATATTGGAATATTAAACACATGTCTCGAGTTCTTTTTCTCATTTTCAGAGTTTCCTATCAGAAGTTAAAATAACCCCCAAAATGAACTAGTAGTGTTACAATAGCACACACTTTCTCGCATTATTCCTACATTTTATCACATTCAAAAACTCAGAGAGTTCAACGAGACTGAGACCTGCGGCACTCTTTTAAGCGTCCCTTGTTCTATTCGTGAAAAAAATTGGAGTGGGTTTTCAGAAAATGTTCGTTGATAAATTGCATTAATTTTACTCTTTCATTAATTTAACTAATGTTTTTAATAAATTGCATTAAATGTGCATGACTCTCTTTTTGAGATCTGATTTTTTAAACAGAGTTTGTTTAAGACAAAAATATCTATCTTCAATATTGTATTTTTACAAGCTAACTTTTCGCAGTTTTCGAAAATATGGACGACCCCGAGGACGCTTTACGACATGCCTGACTGTCCCACTTTTTTACTGCCCTTTCATAGATGCGAGGAGAAAATTTTAAGAACATATTAGAAGCGGTTTTTTAGAAAAAAATTTAAATATTGGTTACATTTCACGCAAAATTACGTAGAAACTACTTATATTTTTAAAAAATGTACATGACTTTATTTCAAGAGTTTGTCTTTAAAGAACATATTTTATTAACGAAAAAATCTCTATCTTCAATATTGTAGTTGTAGGAAGACGCCAAAAACAATTTTGAACTTACACAATTTTGGAAAAATCAGGTATTTTAACGAAATTGAGACATGCACCATTCTTTTAAGCGTCCTTTATGCTCTCCGAAGACAAAAAATGGAGCTATTTTGACACAATTGGTGTCAAAATAGCTCCATAGTGTTGGTGACGATTCATGTTAAGTGACACCGAAAATCAAAATATTCGTTTGTAACTCAAAGGCCCTTGAGTTACAAACGAATATTTAATCATTTAAATCGTCGTTTAAACCAACGTTTGAATCGTCGGGAAATATCTATTTTGGAGAAAATTGGGTGAACAGTTTGAGGCCACAGACGGACATACGGACGAACGACGTTTCGCCGTAAAGCGATTTTTCGGTGTCAAGATACCCCAAAACATGGATTACACAACGTGTTATGGTCAGCAATTTACTGCGTATAGGAACAAAATTTATCTACTTCACCAGTGCCTGGCAATATGAATTTTCTGTCGAAAATTGACCGTTATGCGGCGCAAGATTACAATACTTTCTCTACTTACGAAGTAAGAGCGAGAAAGTAAAAATGTAAAAACATGAGGAATAATGTGTAATAAGGTACAATACTTTTCCAAGTGGTTTGCTAAACATGAGTTGGCAATTTCGCACAGGCAACCTTGAGAGGGCAACTTTGTGCACTGAGATTTGGATTAGGTGAGGTGTAACAGAAATTTAAACGAATCTAAAAAAATAACATATTGTACATAAGTTCGGTCATTGATGCAGGAGGCTGAAGGATTTTCCACTAATTTTTATATTTCAACATTTTCTAAGATATTGTATTTTTAACATAAAAGAATATATTTTTAAATATACATTATAAATAAAACTTAGTATGTCATTAGTCTCATAGATGTAGTGCATGCTATATTCTAGCAGGAGGCGATGTTCCATCACTGCTGGAAAGTGAGTTTCGATTCCTCTGATTGATATTTTTCCGTGGTATCTCCGAACAACACCAGGCTAACGGCGGAGCAGTACCTTAACAAAAGGGCCAGGGACACGTATGATATTTCCTTCATCATCGCTCCCTGGTCTCCCCTTACAACCCACGCACCCTTACATGTACTACTACCACACATCTCGATAGACCAATCGGGCGATTAGAGCTTGTGCCCGCTGGAACGGGGTGCTCCATTGGCAGAGATACCTGTAGGGAAGAAACCGTCGCAAGCCAACATGCAGGTAGCGTAGAATCAAACGTTCTGGCGGGAGAGCAACATCGCCCCTTCTCGAGGTATGAAATATACTGCACTATCGGGATTAATAACGAACATAGTTGTCGCGCTCGGAAGCAGGAAGTAATCAATCTTCATGAAAACAATATTCTAAAAGTAGGTGACTAATTGTTATGTAAATTTACAGAAACAGGAGATAGAACGTATTCAAATTGAATACATATGTATATTAATTTTCAAATTTGTACCTTGTTTCTTTTTCAGAAAATTCTTAGTAGCCAAAAACACACGGAGAAAATATCTCTGTACAGGTTGCTGCACAATTTCTTGGGTCAAGGACTTATAACAAGCAGTGGTAAGAATTTAATATGAATTGTATTTTTCATTAACAACGGCAGTATTCGAGTTATTGTGTATTGGCGTATTCTGGTTTAAATATAATATAGTTATTCAATTTTACTAGGAACTAGGTAATTAATGTAAATAATTGACGGTAACTAGTTTACCAATTAATGTTTGCATTAGCAATGACATTCTAATCACATCTTTTTATAATATTTTTATTAAGAATATACTTTAAATCATATTATACCCTAAACAAAGTTTTTGTTAACAGGTGAAGAATGGCATACGCATCGGAAATTAATACAACCCAGTTTTCACATTAATATACTCGAAGGGTTTGTGACGACATTTTACGATTGTGCCAACATATTTGTGAATCGTTTACAACCAACTGGCCCAAAAGGAGTGAACATAACATCATATATTAACAACTGCGTCCTTAACATTCTTAATGGTTAGTGTTTTATCTGATATTTTAGTACAGTATTTGTTTTACTCTTGTCATTAATACTGTAATGAATTAATGCAATGAGATACTGATGTAGTCAATGAAGCAATGTGAAGCCTATGCTTTAAGCTTTAAAATTCATGTAATGGGTGTCTAAAAAGCTACCCTAATTAGGGCATGGTTCCATCGTCTTGCTGCGGTGCTCCGCGGCGGGTCTTTTAATGGGTCGAGAGCGACCATGACAGTTTTAATTGCTGTCATTTATTTCTAGTTTGGGTTATTTTGATATTTATGTGTTCGTTACATTTTAACTTTGGATTCATGTGAAGGCCTAAGTATTTGATCGGCATGTGCGGGGGTGTCCAGTTCAAGGGTTGATTGTTGGTTAAGAGGAGGTGGGGAAGAGCATGGTCTTAGTGAGAATTTTTTGATTGATAATTTCAAGGGGTTTAGCTGAATTTTAAGACTAAAGCCAGTTGCCTAAGAGACTGATGTATATTTGCAATTAGTTTCTAATATCAAGTATGAATGGCTTGTTACGTTAATATTTAATTGGCTGTCCGGGTGACGCCGTGTCCATGGCAAAGGTGCCGACGTTCCGGTCGCCGTACTGCGACCTTCTTCAGGGCGTAATGCTGAGGAAGGTCGCAGAATGGCGACTGAAACGTCAGCACCCTTGCCGTGGACGCCACACCGCCGCGTCACCTGGACAGCCATTAAATACTGACTCCGGCCGCGGAAGCCTATGCTCTCACTGTTAGGTTAAATTGCCGTGTCGTCAACATATTTTGCGGTTTGAACGTTGTTTACATTTGGAAGGTTGGATACGTATATGGAAACCATTGTTGCTGAAAAAAGGGAGTTCTGTGTCTAAGGCTATTTCATCCTACAGAGAACGATGAAGGTCAAGGATGTCACCTGATAGTATTGTACGACCTGACATAAAAACACTAACATGAGTACATTTGATAAGATCGCATTAAAATATCGTGTAACAACCTCAGAAGCCTATTATGAAAAAGGGAAATGCAATATGATATTAATACGATGTATTTTGTATATTTGTAGAATCCGTTTTGGGGATTCCTGTAGACGAAAAAGAAACCAAAGCTGTCTCTGAAACACCGTTTCGAAAGTAAGTAGTAGAAACTTTAACAATTCATCAAAACTCGCTACGTCATTAAAAACTTATTTTCTAATATTTTTACAATATTTTCAACGAAAATACCTTATGGCATTTATACCGAAAATACATTGGCAAATGGTTTCAGCGTTTGTAATATACATTCCTTATCACAAGTTTCATTTAATATATACTTCTAACTAATAAAATCATTTCTGTGTCCACAGAGGAAAAGTTGTAGTACCCCATCGGCTGGTGAGGCCCTGGTTGTTACTGAACTGGGTGTACAAACTTACTGAAGATGCCAGAAAAGAGATGCAACATAAGAATGATATTATTGAGTTTGCAAAAAAGGTGAGCGAACCACAGGAATTTTTTTCTTGAAATATAGAACAATCTCACGTAAATTGTTTTTTGTAACGCTGAATGGTTTAGATTAGTTTAAGAAACATCAAACCAGATAATTTTATTGTTCAAAATTATTAGAAAGAATAACGAAATATTTATTCAGATAGATTAACTGAGAACCTTTCGATGAACTTTGTAAAGTAGTTAAAAAAAATGAATGTTATTTATTTTAATGAGAAAAAAAGCATACTACAAAATGTTTCTATATATTGAATGGAAACTTTAAAATTCAATTTTTATTAATTATTTATTACATATCTATAACAACTAGAACAGTCTTGATGTAATACATTTCACATTCATGTTTGCCGTAAAATGACGTCTATGAATGCACATTTAATTAATTTCAGGCCCTGGAAGAAAGACGAAAATTGAGGAAAGAAGCCAATGTATCGCCGACAGGTTAGTATTTACAACTAGTATATATTTCGATTATTTGAATATTTGTCCAACTAGTCGAAAATATTGTGTCCGAGATAATACTGTACTTGAAATGCTGTTGGCCATATATCTCACAATAAGAGTAGGAATTAACACTGGTCTAGATATTTTCCTCTTCAACAATTTACTTGATGCAAATTCGAAACTACAGCAAATCTTGCCGAAAATAATACACATATATGATATTCCGAGTACGAATTAGAGACGTGCGAATATCATGTACTAGACTATGAAACCTACAGATCAGAGTTACAAGATAATAGTGTATAATGATAGGAAGTAACGATAAGTATTAACACATGAGTATTTTAGGACAAGAACGAGGGTCGTGTCTGTTGCGCCCAGACACATTGACGACACACAGTTTTTTGTTTCGACACAAACAAAGAAAGAGCGAGTGCAAAATTCCATACGAGAGTATTAGGGTCATTTACAAAAAAGTTTGGTTCGCAGTCTCTCGAATGTAAACATGTGTCACGTGAAAACTATAGTATTTTTTTAAGAGCTGATGAGTGGAACGTGGGTTATAGTCTTGGCGTGTATAGGATGATCCATTATACCCGCCCACAAAGAACACTACAATCAAGGCCGAGAAACAAGTCAACAACTAAGATTAAAAATTTCGACACGCTAGTTTCGAAGAGAAAAGTGGCACCCTGCCATAAACTGCGCGAACTCGCGTAAGAGGAGCTCACGAAAGGATTATCATTCCGTGAATAATGTTTCTCAGAAGGTCAGGCAATGACTTACATTAACCTCAGGGCACCGGGAAAAATATTTATTTAATAACTTCTTCCTAGTCTAGTCATACGCTTCGACCGACCACCAAACTCGTCGTGAATAGGTACAACATTGCCAGTCATTCTTGTACAATCTCTTAAAACTGCTACAGAACACAATGTAACACGCCTGAGATGAGACAGAGCATATTCTTCACTCGCGACGAAAGCATTACAATGGCAATCACTGAAAGTAAGACCTGTCCTGTCCTAAAGCTCGACAGCCCGCTACGTGCCTTGGCCTACCAGCGGTGACCCAGCCATAAATATCGAAAATAACATAAAAGACCAGCATCACAATATTCATTTATGATGAAGTAGTGCAACCTATTTTTAATCCAGACAATTTAATGATTTGTTCGCAGCCAACCCTGAAAAAAAATGTCTCCTGGATTTCCTTATTGGAATTAATGAAAATAATGAAGATTTCACAGATGAAGATATAGTCAATGAAGTGTGTACTTTCATGCTTGCGGTAAGTACTGACAATGTACTAACGGATTTTAATGCAATTTTGTACGCCGAGTCCCAGATGTTTCAGAGGAACTTCTGTGCAGGTGTAGCTTTAGAGCTGAATCCGTTTTTTAGATATAGCGGTTTGTGTAACCCACTGCAGCGACTTTGTACAGTACGACAATCCTATTTTCGCAACTTTGGGAAACAATATTTACTTTTGTGTTATTTCCAAATCAATTAAAATGATGTTTTTGTACAATTTTTTTGCTATATTCAATGGACAATTATTGATTTTTCATTTATTAATACACAATGAGTAAATTACAGCAAAATACAACATCCACCTTTCTTCGTTCGGCAGTGAAGTCCTTTATTTATTGGTAGTTGTGCAGATACAAATTACTTATTATTTATGACTTTCTAAAGCATATGTATGTGTGAGTGGGTGTATGTACGGGCCTTCATTTTCGAATTCGCCAGTAGCCTCAGAAGTTCTAAAACCGGCCTTGCTGAGATGGGTTGAATAACACCTCGCTTGCTCCGAATGGTGGACCGGAAGCGCTCTAAACGGACACACGAACTCACCAATTACTATAAGTAAACTATAATGTAGAAACCGTGAGGGTACATCAATAACGTCATTTTTACAGTGCTAACGTTTCCGCCATTTATTTGGCCTACTTCAGGGCTATAAATATACAATAACATACTAGATAAATATACAAATAGAGCAATAGTAAAGTCTACGTAGAATACAATATTATATGAAATTATGAATTTTCTTGAAATAAAATATAGATTTTAAAAACTAATCCGTGTTAAATTAATAATTTTAACAATAAAGATGACGCTTAACAAATACTAAGTGGTACGAAACGTGAAGTATTGCAATCAATGCGTTAGTTGTTGCACATTTAAATTACTAATTTTCAATGCACGCAGAAATTGAGAGAAAACCATGCAGCCAAGGGCCGTGAAAGAGTTGTTTTTTGGTTTTCTTAGATACCTAGGAACCCTGGAAAAACTTCAAAACATAGAAGGAGTTTTGAGTTTGACCAAAAAATGTAAATATGTACAAGGAGCGTTCCGAAAGTAATGCAATTGAATTTCCCGCGTCGCTCCTATTGGTCGGACCACTTGCAGTAGGTGGGGGAGACGATTAGCTTTGCTATGAAACCGGCCTCAGTGCTCTGCAAGCTGTGCAAGCGGCAGGACGTCAGTTATCGTGAATCTCTGCGTGCCGACCGTGTCACGGATAGAAATGGAATCGACGACCAAGCAACGTTACGCGATTAAGTTTTGTGCTAAACTGAAAAAGTCTCTTGAGGAGACTTACAAGATGATTCGTGAGGCTTATGGGGACTCTGCTCTGACCTACTCTCAAGTTTCGAGGTGGTTAAAGGCCTTTAAGGAGGGCCGGGAAGAGGTTCACGATGAACAACGTTCTGGGCGTCCGTCAACCAGCAAAACCGACAACAATGTCTTTTTCGACAGCAAAGGAATGATCCATATGGAGTTCGATCCTCAAGGACAAACAGTTAACGCTGCCTACTACGTGGATGTGCTGGAAAGACTCCGAAAAAGGGCCGTCAGGACGAGAAAAGACATCTCCACTACCTGGCAACTCCATCACGACAACGCGCCTTGCCATAACGCGCTACGAGTCCATGAGTTCCTGGTCAAACATCGGGTGCCAACGCTTCCCCATCCTCCCTACAGTCCTGCCCTAGTCCCAGCAGACTTCTTTTTGGTCCCTCTGCTTAAGGCGGCCCTGAAAGGAACCCGTTTTTCGTCCATAGAAGAGATCCAATCAGCCGTGACGAAGACCTTGCGAGAGGTCCCCGAAAACGCCTTCCAGAGCGCCTACCGTTCATGGCAGAGTCGCTGGAAAAAATGTGTAGAGGCCCAAGGACAGTATTTTGAAGAATTTTAAGTGTTTGTGAAAATATGTTCAATAAATTAATTTAAAAAATAATAATTGCATTACTTTCGGAACGCTCCTTGTAATTGCGTTATTCCACTTATTCTCATACTGTGCGTACTGAGTGCATTCTCATATTCAATACGTCACTGCTCACGACACTGTGACATGTGATAGCTAGGTTCCAAGAAATTGGTCACACGTCACTAACTGTTGTGTTAAAGATCGGCAATTTTTTTTATAGTATTGGCATGTAAATTTTCTTATGATATTCTTGATATGATAATATACTATAATATATTATAATACAATACTATTGCAGTATTCATGAAGGCTATTTTTGTTAAAACACTTAATTTGTTACTAGGTTATACGATAGTATTTTAATTGTTATTGGTGAGCAGTGTGCATGCTACGTTTTGGGTAAAGATTTTGTGAGGTTTTGTTGTGCTGCTAAAGGTCATTAGTATTTTACTAATTTTCTTACAATTATATTAAAAAATAATACAAAGAATCATTCAGGCTCTTGTGTCACGCAAATTTAATTATTTTTCTGAGAATTAGAGGGCCCTCAAATTGCCTTTCTGAATTTTCTCAGTCATCATGAAAGTCATACAGTCTAGAACTAATACGATCTAGTAATCGTATATCCAGGAACCTTTTGAATGAAATGAAAAACCATTCTGTTTGATGTGTACGCTAATACAGGTTGTTTCACTGTAGAACATTGATACATTGACCTAAAGGACATTGACTCGAAGGACATTGACTCGAAGGACATTGACTCGAAGGACATTGACACGAAGGACATTGACCTAAAGGTAATTGACCCAAAGAACATTGACCAAAGGACATTGACCAAAGGTCTTTTTTTTTTCTAGAACAAAAATTATTTTAAACGTTACGTTAAATGGATCATTAAAAAATACTTTATTTAAAATATGAAATGTAACAAGCAAGAATTCTGGTACCTACATATTACACTATTTTTATGATATTTATACTTTAGTTATAATAAAACATCTCTAGAAATTTTAGATTCAACTTGGAAATCAATCTAAAATAAAGCTCATTTGATTAATAAAATTCTCAATTCAAAGGCTATTCTCGTCAGAAAATAATTTAGTATTCCAAAATATGACGTAGGTATATGAAAAAATAGACTTTGTCGTATGCATGCCATAAAGAAGTCATGACCATATAAAAAAACTGGGTAGTGAAAAGTAAAAAACACTGGGGAAAATATTGTCATATTGTAAAGTTCCATTTTTAAATCAATAAAGCATTGTTACATTTTCGTTCCTGGTCTTAATATTTCTAAACCAAAATGAAAATAGCGACTTCAATGTGACACCAATTACACAAAACAATGTTCATTTAGAGAGATTGATAGGTAGATAGATAGATAGATAGATAGATAGATAGATAGATAGATAGATAGATAGATAGATAGATAGATAGATAGATAGATTTACTATATCTACAGGTAGGTTTATACAACCTGGTGGCAGAACACTATAGTTAATATATTATAATTAGGAATATTGACACAATGTAATTTTAAATCATTTTAAGACATTAATAGTAACAATAATAATAATATGATAACAATCAAGACAATAATAACTATACCAGCATTTACTCTACATTTTATGACTTCTGCACAGATATTTTAACTAATAAATACACTTTTGAAATACACTGCACTCCACTTTACCTCACTTCACTACACTTCTCTTTCTACGCCTCTATTGCACTACACTTCACAAAAGGTCACGATACTCCTATTCATCTACTACTTTAAATATAATTATATATTTAATAATGCAATGCATTTAATAGTAATTATCACAATACAAATAATTACAATATCAATAGTAATAAAATAAAAACTATGAGCTAACTTACTAATTAATGAATTTTACAATTATCTTAGTTAATATACTTTTAAATCTTTGTACACCCAGGGGAAATAGTTCCATGGCAGTCGCTGGCAACTTCTTCCAGTTCTACTTTTAATATCTTTCTACCAAATGCAAATTTGAATGAAAAGATGTAGAGAAAATAGAAAGGCCAGGTTCAAACAAATTCTTTCAATAAATTCTGCAAATTGATTCTATTGAATTGGTTGGTAGAACATATATATTGAGAGGCATATATTATTTGATATTTAGGTACATGTATGAAATATAGCCGACCTAGATGGCCGAGGAAGCTAAGAGCGTGTACCGACTCAGCGCTTCGGTCTTAAGTGTCGTGGGTTTGAATCCCGCCTTGGGCATGGTTATTTGTCCCTTGTCTCTCATGTATGTGTTGTCGCAGAGGGTCTCGCGTTCTGCTGACCCCAGATCAGAGGAGCCCGCAAGTGTGTTGGTGTCTAGTGTATGGTCCAATATGCGTCCCATCGGGACATAAAGGGGTAACCGGCTGTTGGTTGGATGGAAGTCTGAGGGAAAAATGATTTACTATGACAATAATAATAATAATAATAATAATAATAATAATAATAATAATAATAATATAAAGGGTCGTTTATAATTTGATTCACAGGGCCAGGATTCAGTAGGTGCAGCGCTGGCGTTTGCTGTCATAATGCTAGCCAAGCATCAGGAAGAACAAGAGAGAGTAGTGGAAGAACTGGAAAGCATCTTCAATGGTTCGGATCGTATTCCAACTCGTCAAGACCTCGCCGCGATGCGTTATTTGGAACAGTGCCTCAAGGAAACACTTCGGCTTTACCCTAGTGTGCCGATAATGGCCCGTCGGTTGGGACACGACGTCACAATAGGTATCCGTATTTCGCACTAATGCTCACTTTAAAATATTAAGAATATTCCTTCAATGTTGACCCTCCCAAAATGCTATGCGATGATGAGAAGTAAATTGCGATTATGTGTTCTACATTTGTTTGTTTCACAGGCAAGCATACTCTTCCTAAGGGCGCGGAAATTCTCATCAGCCCATTTGCCGTTCATCGCCTAAAGCACATATATGCAAATCCAGAAACGTTTGATCCTTCTCGTTTCTGTCAAGAAAATGTGGAAGGAAGAAATCCTTATGCTTACATACCATTCAGTGCAGGCCCTCGAAATTGCATTGGTAAGTATCTTCCATAATATAACATTGTTCTTACTTTTTAGTTATTTTTTGACCAGGAGGCATTGGGTTCGAGTCCCGACGGATTTTTCTATTCCAGCTACAGAACTGGGTGGAATTAAGCCCATATGGAAGATAATCTAGCGGCCAGTTGCTCTGGTAAACGTTTTCCGTGCTTTTGTGATTAATGCCAGAAGAATGCCGGAGCGGTACCCTGACAAACGGGCTACGGACCACGTGCGATCTTTCCTTCCTCATCTTTGTCTCCTCCTCTCCCTTTACACACACACACATACATGTAAATGCATTATACTAAGATACATGTCAGGCGCTTAGAGGTTGATCCGAATGGGGCGGCGCCTCTCGGCGGAAGATACTTCGAGGAGGAAACCCCGCACGCCGACGTGCAGGTCAGCACCGGATCATTCGTTTAAGCGGGGAAGTAATACCATCCCTTCCTGTAATATAATATACACTAGACTTACGGGACTAATTACCACAGCTGTTAACGCGCCCGGGATCACTTACCAATACAATGTGTAAGCCGCGCATGAATACTCCCTTTAGGCGCGGGGCAGACTCCGGTGTGCCTCATGAACTCCTCGGCCAGAAGGGCCGGAAAGGAAAACGGCACATTTTTATCTTGCATTAAAGATTCTTTAGTGACCGGCATCTGGTTGTCGTCCTAATACGCCAGTTGGCTTCTTACGTTTATAGCTCATCACTTTTATCTGATATTTTCGCCATTTTCTTCCTCAAAAATGTTTTCTTTTACTGTTTTAGTAATTTCTTCTCACACAAATAATTTTAAAATTGAAAAATACTGTAGCTTACAATTTTCTTGCAGGTTATAAATTTTCCATGATGGAAATGAAAACAGTATTGTCGGTATTACTTCGGAAGTACAAACTGGAGCCTGTGCCGGGAAAAGACGTTGTGGATCTGAAGTACCGCCTTACGCTGCGCAGCAAAGGCGGCGTGTGGGTGAAACTGAGTCCTCGGGAGCCCCTGCAATAGGAAGAAGCAACAGGTGGTGACCAAGAGGAGCGGAGCAGCCACCAGTGAAACCAGTCAGCCATTCCAGTCACCTGTAGTGTTCCAGATTTATTCAGCATTTCATACGACAAACATTCTTGTATCACGAGCAACTTCTGATATGGAATGTTGCTCCCGGATTTCCTCTTCGTATTTATGTCGTTTTCTATTATCCTACAAGAAACCGGTTGAATAATTCATCTTCAATTTACATGATAGAATTTTCGGACACAACATATGTCACGCCCGCGTTAATGGTGGGTTAGAACCTCAGTAAAAATATCAAATAAGATCACCATACATTTGATAGTTTTAATATTTTGTTTTAAAATATTTTCAATGGAGGATCCATAGTTAATGTTTTCATATGGTTCCATTGTTCAACATATCACTTCGGGGACGTCGTAATTATGTATTAATATGGCTTGGTAGCCCTCAACTCGCTGAAAATTTGAAAGAGGAGCTCACTGAAAAGCCGGGAGATCAATGAACAAAGTGTAAAAATTATCTGCTACCTTAAAATTGACTTGCGTTATTTTCTAATTAACGATTATTTTAAAACCAGAGAAAAATATCTCAAATGACAGTCGTGATGCCGTTGTTATATTTCCCACTCTCATTGCGAGGATTCCCGATGTCTCTTTTTATTATTTTTTTGAACGCCATCGCTTAAAATGTGATTTGGCAGTGCCGATGCCGTGTTTCATTCACTAAAAAGGTCTACTGTATTCTTATTCTAGTCTTCGAATTCTAATTTTAACATTCATACAGAGAGAATGTTTATTAATAATTTCATAATGATGTAAATAACACTCATTATCTTGAACCAAATACTTCCATTTTGTTTTAATTTGCACTCCTTTACTATTTAAGGTCTACGGCATGCTTATATATTCAAAACATACTATGGTAAAATAAGGGTTAAAAGCAAATAATTGGAGAAAGATTGACTGATTGAATGCATAAAGTTCGAATGAGTGTCATGATTAAATTTCAAAATGATTTCTGTTATGGTTGATACAAATGAATGATTATTTATATTCAGAAGTTATCAATACAAAAATGACAAATTGTCAATTTAACAATTATTCAATTTACAATTATTATTTGTCACGGTCTCTTAATATAAATCCAACAATAAATATATTTTAGTGTGATTTTAGTAAAGAGTAATGGATTGCAACACAAATGGAGGGCAGTCAGACCTTTCAAACACCTATGCAAGAGCAGCTTTGAAGTGTATGAAGAATCCCATGACAAATAGAAAACATCTGCAAAACACTTGTAATCGAAATCACTACAGAATCACATGGAAGAAGGATTCAGTTACGATACATCATTAGTAATGGTTTTTGGAGTGTAGACAGTGGTGTTTATTACTCTCTAAATAATAAAATAAACGTTTTATTGAAAAATTTGCAATGAAAAATAATTAATTTAATCAATATTAGTAGCAATAAAATAAAACTAAGGGTGATGCATTCAATATTTATTACAATTTCATCTGATTTATTTAAACATAATGAACTATTTAACTAAATTGTGAACTTTATCATTTCTCAAGCCCCGGCAATAACAAATTAGTCTTCTGTGATATCTTCATCTCCAATGTTGGTATTTGCTTTCGTGTGAAAGATCAGCAACGATAGTCTACAAGGCAATCTTATTCATAAAAATATGTAGACTTAATGGAAATATTAGTGAAATGTGCATGATAGAATTGTACATTAAATGAATATGTTATACAGTATTTTACAAATTAATGTTGAAAGTATTTCATATCTTCTGTAGAAAAAAGTGTATAAGTTATTTAATTGTAGACCATCAATTATAAATAATTGCATATATTTATAATGTCGATATATTAGAGATAAATAAATTAATAATATATATTTGAAGCATATTCTACCTTCTTTTACTGAAATTATATAATTTTCCTAATATATTGCCCCATAGTAAATAAAATTTCGTAATGTAGTACATACTAAATCTGAATATGTGTGTATATATATATATATATATATATATATATATATATATATATATATATATATATTGTGACGTACCTGATTGTCGGCACTTTCCACTGCAAATAAAAGTTGTAACGGACGGGTGTCTTACTCGTGAATGGGTCCCTTAAAGGAATCGACATTACATTGGAAAATCAAAGTAATAAGTTTGCATGAACACAAATACAATTTATTCATGAACTAACACGTTATATACATGATTAAACATATGATTACACTCCGTCTTGGTACCAAGGTTCGGTATACAATGTGATTTCATCATACCTGGGGCCCCAATGAATACCTCGTTTGTCGCGGCTGGTCGCCAACGGCGGGAGCGGCCGATGACCTTCACGGCGGCCCGGCGCGCGGCGGCGGCAACGCGAATTCCTCGGTTCTGACGATGGTTGCTCAACGTACAGTTATGCTTACACACTCACGGCCCCTCGATGATGTCCACGTCGCCCTAGCGATGTACTTCTAATTATATCGCCACACCTTTCATTAGTTCTTTTCCACTTCCCTATTGTCACTACGGAGCACGTGGCTACTATTCGCACCGGCGTCAGTTCCACGATGCACAGTTTTATTGTTATCTTCACTACGTTTGATGTCACGGATACAATCTATAGTTTCTGCATACCGACCTATACCAACGTTCCATTTACCGGCTTCTAATCTGCATTTCCATGAACATTACATTGAATCTCATTTCCTTCGCCGCGAACACTGTCTTACGCTTCTTCTGCAATCAGCGGTCAATTCTCAACTGCCAAACTGCCGCTCTCTGCTCGTAACGGCCGAAATCCCCCCCCCTCGCTGGGCCACGGCGGCGGCAACGTTCACTAGTCCCCCCACCGCCGATCGCCGCACCTGCCGCTATGCCGCGCAGTTCAAAATTAGTTGTAATTATATTCTTGTACTTTTTGTCTTTAATTGCGTATAGAAACGCTTCCGCGTTTCATCACCCCCTCCCTCCCTTTTTCGGATTTTTTCTACCAAAAAAAAATCCCAATACACAACTGTAGCCCCTGCCAACAGTTATACAATCTTATACAATAAATGATACCTTACATACAATTGTTTTCATAAAGTCAGATTTGCACATGATCGTTTTGTGCTGAACCCTATGCTTACATCTACAAATATACAAAATGAAAATCTCTTACTTACTAAATACTTATCCACTAAGGTACATCAATACATTTTTCGCACAATACTATAAAATAATACAAGTTCAGTTCCTCACAATCAGGATAACTCTAATAATCATTTAGTTTCTGTACAACATTATTAATAAACCTTACCTAATCTTAAACGTTGTCCTCACTTGTAGGACATGGTCTCAGGTTGTGAAAGTTATACTGTCCTACCACCTCTTGCCTGTCGTTTAACAGTCTAGCCACATTCTTGTCCGTTACCTGGTCTATAATGTACGGCCCCTCGTATAACGGGAAAAATTTTGCAAACAATTTTAGGCTCGGGTTCGATACCCTGGGGACCCGTAACAGTACCGATTGCCCCTCACTAAATTGGTAGGTCTTCTTCTTCTTCTTCAATTTCGCCTTCCTTTCCTTTCCCGATTTTACCAGTGCTTGGTATATTTGTTCCTTTGTTTTCGGTGGTTCTTGAGATATTTCCGGTCTCTCCAGAGCATACAAAATGTGAGTCGGTTTCTGTTGAAAATGTGCCTCCCACCGTGTAATACCAGTGCTGTTGTGAGGGATTTGATTCAACCAACGGTTAATATCGGGGATTAAACTGTTCCATGTTGTATGGTCGTTCCTACAATACGTTCTAAACAATCTTGACAATTCTCTCATTATACGCTCCGATGGATTAGACTGAGGGTGTCTCACTGTTGAATGTATGGGAATTGCCCCTATTCTTTGTATCCCTTCTTCCCACCTTTCGCTGGTAAACATTGTCCCATGGTCGGATAATATCCTCTTGAATGGCCAGGCAATCTGAACAAACCTTTCAACTAATTTCAAACAATTTCTTGAATTAACTTTATTGACTGGATATACTTGAACGAATTTTGAAAACACATCTAAAATCACAAATATATATTTGTTGCCTTGATTCGTGCGAGGCAAAGGCCCGTACACGTCCAATGCGGCCAAATCATTTTTCTCTTCCGGTATTATATGCTGCATCGGTCCATCATACTTTCTGTTCGGATGCTTGGCTTTCAGGCATGTGATACATGAATTTACTACCTTCCTGATTTGTTTTCTCATTCCCTTCCAGTAGCATAAAGATTGTATTATTTGATGAATCTTCTTCTCACCGAAATGCGCCAGTGATGCGTGTGCAAACCCAATCAACTCGTTGGTACAATCTCGGGGCACCCAAATTCTCCATGTTTCCGGATTTTCCTTGGTCTTGATTAACACTGCTTCTTGCACTATTTTCCACCGATCCTCTTTTTGCCTTAGAGCTGCAAATTCTGCGTCATCTTCAGACATATGTCCTTGCTTAAATTGTTTGATTTTACGAATCTCGTCGTCTCTTTCCTGCAATGTTACGAGATCGTCCCAGTCAAATAGTGGTGATCTGGAAATTCCTAAGTCGATTGCCATTACTTGAAATTCCTTGGCGTTGGCGTATTTGCTTTCCTTACCTGGTTCTCTTCTACTTAATAAGTCTGGCAGGTGGTTCTGAGTTCCTTTACAATGTTCTATCTCGAAAGAAAATTCCTGCAATGCTAATACCCAGCGGTGCAATCTATCATTTTGCAGGTGGCATCTACTTAAGAATGTCAATGCTTGGTGGTCTGTCCTTATTATGAAATGTCTACCTTTCAAATATGGTTTAAATTTTGATACTGCCCAGATTATAGCGTTTGCTTCCTTTTCCGTTGCTGAGAACCGGAGTTCAGATCCTTTAAGTGTTCTGCTGATTATGGACACGATTTTCTCCTGGTCGTCAACAATCTGATATAACATTGCTCCCATGCCAAAGTCGCTGCTATCCGTCTGAACGATACACGTTTTTGAGAAATCAGGATGTGCTATGAAACAACAGTTGTAGAACATTTCTTTCACTTTGTCAAATGCTTCCTGGTAGTTCTCGTCCCATTTCCATTTGCGGTCCCTTTTTAACAGATGGTAAAATGGATACATCGCCTCCGCAAATCGCGGGCAAAATCTCGCGTAGTAATTACACGTACCTATAAATCTACGTACTTGTTTGACTGATTTCGGCGGCGGTATGTTTCTAATCTCTTCAATGGTTTCCGGCTTCAAGCTGATCCCTTCTGTAGATATCGCATAGCCCAGAAACTCTATCTTCTTGGTGAACCATGTTGATTTCTTTAAATTGAGCACCAAGTTATTTTCTTTTAGTATGTGGAACAATTCTTGCAAATCTTCAAAATGCTGCTCTATAGACTTTGCTTGCAGGACTATGTCATCAACGTATGTTGTGACTCTGGTTTGCATCTTCCCTTGCAAGATTTCATCCACGCACCGAATCAATGCTGCTCCACTGTTACGTAGTCCGAATGGCACCCTACAAAAGACGTAACAAATCCCCTCAAATGAAAAACCTGTGTATTTCTGGTCTTCTTCCGCCACCCGCATCTGCCAATATGCTTTGCTGAAGTCTGTGCTAGAGAAAATCAGGCTCCCTCCAAACCTTTGTAGGGCTTCTTCCACTGACAATGGAGCGTCCCTATATGGTAGCGTCACTGCATTCAATCTTCGAGCATCTAAGCACAACCGTAGTCCTCCATCTTTCTTTTTCACAATTACAATCGGGTTCGTGTATGATGTCTGTGCTTTCTTGATGATACCGTCGTTCACCATTGATGCCAGTAGCTCGGTCACGTCTTGTTTCAAAGCTGAGGGTATTGGGTAGTTTCGCTGCCGAAACGGGGTGTAGTCCGTGAGTTGAATGCGAAACTGAAATCCCTTGATTGGGGCACGGTTCTTTTGAAATACGTCTTTATTTTCTATCAGCAAACGCAACAACTGATCTTTCTGTCGTCTGTTTAATATTTCTACCTGCTCCGTCTGCTGCTTTAACCGATCTTCTATGGACTCTTCAGACACTATACCCGTGCACATTTCATACCCCTCCTCAATCCCCAAATCGAACTCTATCGCCTGGCTCCCTAATTCCACCACTTGACGTTCCAGATCAATAATTGCTCTTTGATCAGATAAGAAATCCGTCCCTATAATCATCGGATGCAATAGTTTATTCACTACCAGGGCTACTACTTCGTAAGTTTGATCACCAATCGTGGCGTTGAACATTATCTGTTTCGTGATGGGGCTTGACTTCTTCTGTGTGGCTCCGATCACGTACGCCCTATTCATAGGCAAGCACATTACTTGTTTTCCCTTCGCTTTCAATTCTTCATAAAAATCCTCCGACACCACTGTCTTCGTACACCCTGTATCCACTAATGCTTCCGTTTCCACTCCTTCACACTCCATCTTGATCGTGGGACACTTTCTAATTCTGACCTCTGAACTCTTACGTCTCTGCCACGGCTGGGCGTCATGGGTCACCGGCTGAATAGTATTAATGGGGACCACATTTGAGTTGTCGTTCTCTGTGTCCGCGATGGGGCCACCTTTCATCACGGACTCTATTGGTTTAAATGACTTCCCTGTCCTCTGCTTGTGCTGGGTCGCGATGACTGGTCGGGTGCATTTCCTCCTCCGCTTTTAGCTGTTTCTGTGCGATTTGGGTTAGACCCACTCCATTCCGGTCTTTGATTTCTTGGTTCCGGTTGCCATCCGTCTCCCCCTCTTCCGCGTTGATTCCACTGGTTGCCGGTGCCACTATCATTCCCTCGCCCCTGGCTTCGCTCCATTCTCAACATATTTACATTGCCCTCATTTCTATTCTTCGGGGCGCCTGCGAATGTAAGATCAAACCCTCCCAGTACATTCTGAAATCTCTCTAAATCTGTGTGATTTGCGCTGCGCAATAAGTTCTGCACGGTAACAGGAAACTGTCGCGTTAATAATCTCTTGATCATTCATCGGAGGAGATAATGTTTTGTACTCCATAATACGCTTCGTTGCGTATTCACGTAAGCTTCCCATGGAATAATTGTAGTGACTATTCATCAAATTTATTTTGAAATTCATTTGGATTTCCTCGTTCCAATATCGTTCGAAAAATCGATCTTTGAATTCCTTCAAAGATTCAGGAAATACATCAAAGGTATCTGCCCACGTCCGGGCGTTCCCCTCTAACATTAGATATAGGAATTGGATCTTGCATCTTTCCGATGTGTTAATCATTGCTAAATGCCGTTCTGTCGCCCGCATGAAGGCGCAAGGATTTTCCCTGCCGTCTCCCGAGAACTTCAATGACCTTGGAGGGGTAAATGGCGCCATTCCACTCGCTGTAATCGGGGATGCTTTGCATTATTTTATCTGTTCAACATCGGCTCGTAATGATAAAACTTTCTCTTCGCACTCCCGCCTATTCTCCTTAATTTCTTCCTTAACTGTTAACTGTAGCTTCTTCGCATCTTCTTCCACTCTGCGAACATCGTCCACGACTTTGACCTGGAAATTCGCCATTTTATCCTCCACCATCCTGATTTCTTCTCGACATTGTTTTTGTACCCCCTCAATTTTCTCATCCTGTGCGGCGATCCTAGCATCCAATTGCTGGTGTAACTGGTTCTCCAATTCCCCACCCAATCTAATTACTTGAGACTAATTCCTTTTTCTGTTTCATAAATCCGTCGGAAATTAATTGCTCTTGAATTTCCACTCGATCGGCAATTTTAGACATCTCACTCCTGGTTAACTCGATTTGTTCTTCCAATTTTCGATTCTGTTCTTCCAACTTCCCGTTCAATTCTTCCCTCATTCTCTTCTGTTCTTCCAATATCTTCCTACTCTGTTTATCCGCTTTCCCATTCTGTTCCTCCAATTTCCCATTCAATTCTTCCCTCGTTCTTTTTTGTTCTTCCACTAATTTCCTATTCTGTTCCTCCGATTTGCTCTGTCCTTCCAATACCTTCATTATCATCTGCATTAGATCTGGATGGGTATCTTCTCCACCCCCCCGATTTGGATTTCCTGCTGCCTGGTTCATCGGCGTTGACGTAACTTTTACTTTTTCATTAAAACTATCTCCCGGCATGTCGTCTAATTGGCTTCCAATTGCACTATCCCTGCTTTCCAATAATATGCTTCTACCAATTCCTTCATCTGTATTATTTGCTTGTCCCACCTTCTCGTCCTGATCCAATATTATGCTTTGTGCCTCCATTTCGTTACCTTGAACCTCACGTTCGTCCCCAGCTGCTCCGAAATGTTCACACAATCTTTCTATTTGCCTATTTCAACAATAGTACAATAGTTACCCTATTACTTAATTAAGCCAGCACGGCAATACATGCTCTTCACTACTGTCCTAATACACTATTACCCCAGATATTGAATAACAACAACAGATCCTCATTCACCACAAAATGCACAATTACACAAATTCTGTAAAAACATAATTTTCCAATCACATAAACATTACACAAAAATATCCTTCACAATACATAATACCACTATCACATGAACCAACATATGCTGCTAATGAACTCCCAAAATTATCAATATCATGAATTCAAAATTATGCAAATCCACTATTTGCTTTTGGACTAATTAGCATTTCTCAATTACCTCATATATTTTTCTACAACAATCACACCCAATTAGTTTTGATACTTTCTTTTTAACATTCCCTCAATAATAATGCATGAATATTCAAAATGCACGTTTAAAATGCTACACAAGAAACTTCACAGAACAATATCATTTCCATTGAATTTTGACCTTTCCCACCAACAACCAATGAATACTGCACTTCTGAACATGTATTCAAAATAAGTGATATGCACAACTTACACAAACACATCCAATACTACTTGTGTTTTCACAAAAAATTATTTCCATTTCACAAATTCTTTGGTTTCCATGCCATGAAGAAAAAAACAACCAAATTGACACTGACCTGCATTACAAATTCTTATAGGTTATGCTACTCTTCATCACTTAAAATATACACACTATTTGTTTCCGTCTACCCAGTCAATATCCTATCAATTGTTCTAGAGCCCTATTAATACATGAATATTGCCACCATAATTCCTCAACATACATCTTCTGCCCTTGTTCATGCAATAGTAACAAATTAATGCTAATCACTTTCCCAAATAATCACATACATATGCCCACTGTTAATTTAAAATTATATAATCATCAAGTCATCATTATACTTTCTTAAATCTTTACACATAATTGTCAGTGCATATACTGTTACTCTTATTCCCTCCAAAATAATAAATTCTCTTACTGCCTGCAAATTACTCTCACATCTACTTTGTTGCAAAATTACATTATCATACGCTTCACATACATTAATATTCATATCCTCAATTCAATTATATACATAGTGATTTTCAATGTTTTATCGAATTCCTTAGAGCCACAATTCTTAAATACACGAGTCCATACTGTTCGGGCGCCAGCTGTGACGTACCTGATTGTCGGCACTTTCCACTGCAAATAAAAGTTGTAACGGACGGGTGTCTTACTCGTGAATGGGTCCCTTAAAGGAATCGACATTACATTGGAAAATCAAAGTAATAAGTTTGCATGAACACAAATACAATTTATTCATGAACTAACACGTTATATACATGATTAAACATATGATTACTCTCCGTCTTGGTACCAAGGTTCGGTATACAATGTGATTTCATCATACCTGGGGCCCCAATGAATACCTCGTTTGTCGCGGCTGGTCGCCAACGGCGGGAGCGGCCGATGACCTTCACGGCGGCCCGGCGCGCGGCGGCGGCAACGCGAATTCCTCGGTTCTGACGATGGTTGCTCAACGTACAGTTATGCTTACACACTCACGGCCCCTCGATGATGTCCACGTCGCCCTAGCGATGTACTTCTAATTATAAAGCCACACCTTTCATTAGTTCTTTTCCACTTCCCTATTGTCACTACGAAGCACGTGGCTACTATTCGCACCGGCGTCAGTTCCACGATGCACAGTTTTATTGTTATCTTCACTACGTTTGATGTCACGGATACAATCTATAGTTTCTGCATACCGACCTATACCAACGTTCCATTTACCGGCTTCTAATCTGCATTTCCATGAACATTACATTGAATCTCATTTCCTTCACCGCGAACACTGTCTTACGCTTCTTCTGCAATCAGCGGTCAATTCTCAACTGCCAAACTGCCGCTCTCTGCTCGTAACGGCCGAAATCACCCCCCCCCTCGCTGGGCCACGGCGGCGGCAACGTTCACTAGTCCCCCCACCGCCGATCGCCGCACCTGCCGCTATGCCGCGCAGTTCAAAATTAGTTGTAATTATATTCTTGTACTTTTTGTCTTTAATTGCGTGTAGAAACGCTTCCGCGTTTCAACATATATATATATATATATATATATATATATATATATATATATATATATATATATATATATATATATATATATATATATATATATATATATATATATTAGCCGATCAGATGGCCGAGATCGCTAAGGCAGTAGTGCCGGAGTGGTTTCGGACCAGAAGATCGCGGGTTCGAGTCCCGCCTCGGGCATGGGTGTATTTGTGTGTGTTTGTATAAGTGTGTTGTCCTTTCACCCCTCATTATCATCATTTCATCTTTCATACCCCCAGGACTAACAACCCTGGGGGATAAAAATCGGATCCAGCTTAATGCTGGTCCCCCCAAAGAAGTGTTCGCAAGCACCTGCCACCGTGATATTAAATGAAAAACTGAGCCACGGTAATTGCAGGTTGCTTGCCCTGCGTGGTCCTAGTTGGCCGAAACGAAAATAATTATATATACATATATATATATATATATATATATATATATATATATATATATATATATATATATATATATATATATATATATTGTAGCGATGTTTACAGCACTATATTGGCCGATTATCATCACTCAGTTTATAACTGATCACATCATTAATTTTATAAATCCATTAATAACAACAATTATACAGAATATCCAACAATCAATTGTCATTTAGAAACAATTATGGATAGTATAATGATATAATTATATTAAATTGGAATGTCAATGGCATTATCAACAAAAAAAGCCGAATTACAACGCTTCCTACGTGCTAACAGAATTGATATAGCATGCATCACAGAAACACATCTCAACCAAGAATCCTCATTTTTTATTCAGGGATACACAACAATCAAAGCAGACAGACAAAACTCGAAAGGTGAAGGAGTATTAATACTAATAAAATGCTGTATAGCACATCCCCAGATTACTCTACCACACACGCCCGGACTCGAAACAGTAAGTAGCAGTAAGTAACAGTAAGTAGCAATAAATGTAAAGTATAATAATAACAGGACAATAATAATAGTAACTGCTTACCAACCTCCAAATATAAAAATCAATAATAGCAACATCTCCACATTATTACAATTACCAAATCCATTCATTACTCAAATATCTAGTATTTGTTATCCTTAGCTATATAACAAATAGAACATTTTCAGTTTCAGTCGAAGGCCACTGCTCCAATCCATGGAAAATTTCTGCCTGGGTTCCCCACGGTTCACCACTTTCCCCCACGTTGTTCAATTTATACACATCAGGTCTTCCTACTTCAGCACATGTAAACACCGCTCAATTTGCCGATGACACTGCACTGTATATCTCAGGGAACTCTTTAACAACTCTTCAAACACAGCTTTAGAACCACCTAAATTTACCAGCAAATTGGGATAATGTCTGGAAAATAAAGTTGAACCCAACAAAATCTGTAGCAAAAATATTCACATTAAAACCATTCACACACCCTCTTCCATTCTTCATAAATAACGACATCATCAATTGGACACTAACTAATAAAACAATAAAATACTTGGGCTTAAACTCCGATACCCCACTCAACTGGAAGCAACATTTAGAGGTAAAAACTCAGCAAACCAAAACTAAACTAATTCAACTACGACCCTTACTGAATCAACAGTCAACTGTCCAAATCCAATGCTCTATTACTCTACAAAACGATAATCCGGCCGACAGTACTCTATGCTTGTCCCATGTTGACCAATGCTGCCAATACCAATCTAAACAAAATACAAATTATCCAAAATAAATGTTTAAGATTTATTACTAAAGTACCATGGTTCATCAGTAACAATCAATTACACAATGATTTAAATATAAACACAATAAAAAATTAAATAGTCTACCTCGCACACAATTTTTACACTAACGTTTCCCTAATTCAAGCATCATCCTTCTATAAACTAGGCTGAAACCCCAATTATCAAACGAGAATTTACAACAGATATCCCCTCCATTTATTTTATAAAATGTTCGCAAACTTGGAATAATACTAATCTGAGGTGCTTCCTACTTCCTCGCCCAGTATATTTTTTATATAATTGTAATGTATAATTTTAAGTTAGTGTAAGTTAGTATAAGATAGATAAGATCAAATATTAGCAGTTAATATGTAAACTAAACAATCTAATGTCTAACAAAAATAAAATTACAATAATAATTAAAAACTACTGTATGTACTGTATAATACCAGATAATAAAAGATAGCTCCAACTGTTATAATGTCCGCTTGTAAGAATGTCCTTGGCGCGACAGCCCGTGAACGGGCTCAGGCCTACCGGCGACGACCCTGCCTTGCGTCCATGGTTTAAGGGGGTTTGTGTGGTTAGCACGTAGGCATCCCCACGCAGTATTCTGGTCTTCTCAACCTCAGAAGTGAATTTTCTCACCGTCACACACAGCAACATACACTGGGACATAGCAAGGGAAATGCACGCAATAGTCTTGGCTCGACCGGTAATCGAACCCGTGGTCGCATACTATAATAATGATATTAGTAATATCATATTACTCATCAGATCAGGTGGCTACAAGTATATCGGTTTTATCTCGAGTGTGACCAATACATTTTTGCATTTTTATTAGAAACAATACCGTAGTTAATGCACAAAAATATTCTTAATAATTCTAATATGGAAGAGGGTTAATGACGCAAGTAAAGTGGTATGGAATGAAATTTTGAAGCAATGAATGATGGAGAAATATATCGTTTAGGTGAGTGCGATCGTACTTGGAAAGCGACAAGTCTGGAGATTATAGAAGGCGTCAACGTCATCCTATTTATCTTTTTTCGTTACCCAAGTCATTAATTAATACTTGAATTTACGTAAAGTGCCTGTTTTGGTCAATCTCGATTTGAAGCGAGTCGAATCTAATTGAAGTGACAAAGCGTGTTCCCTGAATTATAATTCCCGCCTAATATTTTATAAAGTAGCAGAGAGTAAAGTAATATTCTTATTGAGAGTAAGCATATATTCGTGTATATGCTATGTGCTTATACTTTTAGATTAGATTTATTAATAATTCTGCAATTAAGTTTGAAAACTTGGTGGCAGAATACACTAACTTAACATTACAGACCTTAACAACTTTACAAAATATACAAACTTTACAAATTAACGTGAACATTTCACTGTGCAATATTTCTTAGCAATCCACTTCACCGCACTGCGAAACACTAAGCTGTAATGTCTTTCTTACACACTCGTTTCCCTCAGTTTCACAACCCCACTGCACTTCACATAATTAATAATGATAATGATAATGATAATAATAATGATGATAATAATAATGATAATAATAATGATAATAATAAGAATGATAATAATAATAATGATAATAATAATAATGATAATAATAATAATAATAATAATAATACTTAAGTACATAGACGACATAGTTACTTACACTGAATAATATTAAATATATTTATAACACACATATCAACATTCAGGAAATTAATTTATTTTTAAATTTGCTCAGGCTTTGAGGAAAGGGATCGATGATTGTCACAGGCAAACCGTTCCAGTCTCTAATAGTTCGATTCGCGAATGAATATTTTCCAACGTCCGTTTTCTTAATTCTTGTCTGAATTTTGTGCATATGATCCACTCTGCCGAAATATGTAGGTTTCCCTAATCGACTTCGAATTACCTTCCACGCCCAAAGGCCTGTGTACACTGTATACATTGCATAGAGACGTGACTTAATCTCCTCCTTTCGAGTGACTCCCACACCCCTTTATTCTTGGTACTCCTGAAAGTAAATTTTGATGCTCTACGCAGGACCTTTCCTAGATTCCTTTGCTGCAAAATTCTGTATGGGTCCCAACATACCTCGCTATATTCTAATATGGGTCGCACTAATGACATATATGCTAGTTCTTTGATTCTCACCGTACTCTTTTTCAGTATCCGCATAACAAAATGTAAAGATTTCCAAGCTTTCCCTACAACGACATTTACTTGATTTTCCCAGCTCAATTTACTGTCTAGCTGTATTCCTAGGTATTTGCAAGACGTGACTCGAGGTATAACATTATTGTTCAGTTTGTACGCAGATTCATTGTAACTTCGACCCCTACCAAAAGTGATGGACTTGCTCTTTGAACTGTTTATTTCCATGCCGTTTGTTTCTGCCCAGATGTGTAATTTGTCTCAGTCTATCTGCAAAATATCCTCGTCCTTCTCCAAGTTAATAATCCTATAAATTACGCAGTCATCTGCAAAGAGTCGTACATATGAAGCTAAATTAGTCGGCAATTCATTCACGAAGGCCAGAAACATGAGTGGTCCGATGACACTTCCTTGTGGAATTCCTAACGTGACGTTCCTTGAGGTTGATAAGTAACTACCAATTCGAACTTTCTGTTTCCTGTTCCAAAGAAGTTCGTTTATCCACGCTACCACTCTACTGTCTACACCCGAATCAATTAATTTCTTTATAAGACGATCATGTGGAACAACATCAAAGGCTTTGGAAAAATCTATTACTATCGCATGGACCCTTTTCCCTTAATCAACTACGTCGGCTAGTTTCAGTAGATGTGAGACTAGCTGACTTTCGCATGAGAAACCATTTCTGAAACCGTGCTGACCATGATAAAGCCACTCCGTGCCCTCCCATTCTTTCCTGATATAGCTTGAATTTAGATGTTCCATAAGTTTGCATACGACTGATGTAAGGCTTACCCAACTATAGTTACTAAGTATTGTCTTGTCGCCACTTTTAAAAATAGGTACTACGAGAGCCAGCTTCCAATCTTCCGGTACGCAAGCGTTGTTAATTGATACATTAAATAAATAAACATATATACCACGTGAAACTTATGTTGTAATCCTGATGCCATGTTGGTCAGAAGAAACGTGGTATAATATTTGATTCTTAAGAGATTCGTGCGTCCTCAAATGATGGTGGGCGTTAATGTAATAATTTATTATTACAATGTTTCTGCTATTAACCCCGAAAATTGTCTATGCTCTGTATCCATTACATTTTCGAAATCAATTTTGTGTTTTTAGTTTATCCTTTGATTTGAAATTTAATTTAATTTGTGAGGTATTTCTAAAATGTTTTTTTTTCTAAGTTCTTCCATTCGTTTCTTTTTTGTAGTTGTTTTTATTTATTTTTTAATTTCCTCTTCGTTTGCCCAATATAGTTCTGTGGGCAATCGTGAAATACACTCTGGTAAACAACAGGTATTGTACTTTGAACCGATCAAAAGTATAACACTTTGACTGGATTCAAGATACAACAATTTGTCGTATTTTAAATTAATTTTGTCATACTGTCAAGTTAGACTTAACTCTGTTTTGAAGTCAGAGCTTTGAAACAAAGGGGATGCTTCGAATGATTGGACTAGTATTATTAAACAATAAAATAGAGGGAGTATAGAAAGAGAAAAAGTAGAAGTAAAATGTGTAAAAACTAGTTTGTTTGTTTTTTGTTGTTGTTTTTTTTTTCAAGAAAAACTCTATGACTCTTGTCAACCTGAAGCCCATGTGTTTCTCTACTGGCAAATTGACAAATTACAGTGAGGCCAACACGTGAAGCCAAAATCACCGCCGGTAGAAGGTACACATGCGAGAACATTCAAGGTACTACGCCTTCCGCAATAGTGAAAAAGTTGGGTATCAATTCTCAAGATAATTTAAGCCTGGAGGTTTCACTGTTCTAGTGGTAGAGAAATTAAGCCTACTGCGTCTTAGAGAATTTTAAACTTCATTCCAAAAATGAAGCAATTTGTTGTAATTAATTAAGTAATACGATGGCCAATCAGAAGAAACTTATTGAAATAATATTATCTAATTAACACTTCCGTAATAACATTTTTTCCTCTTTAAAATAGTTTCTCTGTAATAGGGGTAAGTACAATATTAATGTGTATCCTTTGTTGTAGAATATTTTAATGGAGAAGACCATTGTTCCTCCATTATTAAACCTACTAAAATTATGTCAAGAGTAAGAAATTGAACATTTTATTTCTTAAAATAATATAATTCTTTAAATTTTGACACATAGCTTAAAACCTAAGATAGGGAAAAATAACTCCCAAAACGTCATTTTGAGAAAACATTATAAAGAAATATACAATGTGAATTATACACTTGAATTTCTGCTGAATTTAATTTGGATGTTTTCCCATTTCGATTGCAATAAAAAGCGAACTTCTATTATAAGAATTGGATGGTATGAAATTCATTTTCAAATTAAATGTTGAATACTATCACTTTTAAATTATTTTATAGGCCTTTTGTCTAATTCATTTGCAATAAAAAGCGAACTTCTATTATAAGAATTGGATGGTATGAAATTCATTTTCAAATTAAATGTTGAATACTATCACTTTTAAATTATTTTATAGGCCATTTTGTCTAATTCATTTTCGAGATGTGTCAGTGCAGATATAACTTGAACGAAAATTGGAAGTTTGTGGACCATTTCAAATCGTTGGAAATACAGAGCCATTATTCAATCAAAAATAATTACTCTTTGAAAAAGGTGATTTGCGTATAATTTCATAAAAGTTCACTAGCAGAAATCCACATAAAATACATGTACGTTATTTTACAACGCATTGCCAGATGACAATAAACAATTGAAGTCTGTTCAAAAATTTAAGTTAAAAGTAAAACTTTTCTGCTGCATAACAATTTGAATGTAATTACAGACTATATTGATCATCAAAAAGAAAGATAATGTTTATTTTAACAAAACTGATATATAATTAATTAGTTTACATTTGTATTGTATTTTTTTAAACTTAGTATGTTTGTAACAAATAATGTACTTTAGCTTCCGGGTCAATGACCCCCATCTCGATTAGGTTTTTGTCCAGTTTTCCTGATACATTGGGAAAATGGTGAGATGGCTCCTTGTTTTGCTTCTGAACGTAAATGTAGCTTCACTATGCGCGCGTTTAGTTGAACTCTCCTTTTGCTAGAAGTGGTAGGAGTTGAGGTAAGGGTGAGTTACTATTTAGTTAGCAATACAAAGAAATCAAACCTGCAGTTCGTTTACCGTTGCAAAGATGTTTTCTATAACTCGGGAACAAAAATGTCTAATTTTTCAAATGTTGCTAATTTCGCGCTTTTTTATTTTTATATTTTTATTTATCTTTAACTTTTACTCATTCTTCAATTATTTATAGGTAAAATGATGGGAAGGGATTTTAAGAACTCAAAAAAAGTGCGCAGATGATTTTCTCCCCTATACACGTCACATACAGTTTTTACTGTGTTTTTACTAAATAAATCTAAATCTAAAGTCAGGTGATGATCAACATATTGAAAATAGCGCAACTCAATATTTTATATACTAAATTATCAATTATTGGCTACGTTTTACCTTTGATGTGATAAATACGTCAAAGAAAATAGTATTGGACTGATTGTCATTAAAAGTTATTATTATTATTATTATTATTATTATTATTATTATTATTATTATTATTATTGTACTAACATTATCCTAAAACGTATACGTACGTTTAGTGTGATATCCGTCCTTTAGAGGGAGATATAAATCGCGTGGCGTGGAGTGGAGTGGATAAATCCCAGGTGATGTACACAGAAAGAGTAAATCTTTCTTCTTCTCGATGAAAATATCAACAAAATCGTAGGCGACAGAGAGCGTTCAATATCCTAATTTTCATCAATATTAATTGCTTTTAAACCGTCTGAGCCCGTAAGTTGTATACACAAAATTCAAATGATGATTAATGGGCTGTGTTTACCCACCATAAGTCTTCCAACGGTTTCGTAGGCAATAATTTAATGTGACCTCTTTTTCCGCTGCTGTCGCGAACGGGAAAAGTTAATTGACTTCTCATATAAAAGGAGTTAATTATTGCTTTCGCCCTTTGATCACATTGAACGAAGTGTGACAGTGGAAAGCAGGGATGGATCGACCTGGCCCAGCACTTCTCCGTTCGTCTTCCACGCTGGAAATCCCACGCGCCGCCTGCTCCTGATTTTCTAAACCGCGTACATGCAAAATAGTCTTTAATATCGAATTCCCATTATACGGTCCGACGGACAATCGAGGAAATCGAGTGGACGGATTTCAACCTAGTGAAGCATGTAAAAGTTTTAAAAAACGTTTTTAAAATTACCTTTAAGTTAGTTAACCATCGTGAGGTAATCCAGTCTATAATAAAACAAGAGGAAGAAAAATTAATAAATCCCCCATTGCGTTTCAGTTTCCTAAACTGATTATACACTGAAATGTCATAAGACATACTCGCCTCTTCTAATATTAGATTAATTCGATGACCGCTGTTTCTTTTAATTCGCCAATGATAGTCAAAAAATACTAAACATTAATTTGAACATGTCGATTTATATACAATGCTCAATATTACATCAGAATGGGTTCACAGTATCCCCAAAACAGTTACAAAATAATTTTCTTTATTGTGATTTGTGGTATATTTTGAAGATTTGATGAAGTGTATTTTTACTGAATATAAATTACGTACATTTAAGCAACAATCTGGTTCAGATATGTTTTTCCAGATAATTATCAGGGATTAATCGCAATTATTACAATAATAAATTATTTTATACGATAAATAATACGATACAATAAAAACAAAGTAATTATATTTAATACGATTAATCTATGCATAAATTAAAACGTACGATTATAATTCGATTATTTCAATTAAATTTTATTCTTCAAAATTTCTTATGTTATATTTAAATTTAATTTAAAAACTACTGCTATTTCCACAAAAATCGAGCCTAATCAGAAGCACCCATTGTCAGTATATAATATTCGTCAAGGCGACATTGAGCAGTTTCGATGGCGATGATTAATTCAATGATTATAATCATTTAAATCAACCAATCATGGCTTTCAACTTTCGTATTTTTCAGTAATTTCCAGTGCATGACGGTAGCTGAATGTTTCACATCACATAGAAATAGTCTATATAACAATAACCAGGGCCAAGACGACAATGTGGTGTCGGAAGTAAGAAGGCAGAAGCAATTATAAAGTATATTGCTTCATTAGGAACACATGTCGACCACAAATCTTCTCCAGCTCTTGTGGTGCTCGGGATGGGAAGTAATTCACTCCAAATGTGGAGGTAATTTCTTTTTACGACTGATCGTCACCACTGGCTGCTTAGTGACCTTACGCTCTGGCCGTGCGATTTCCTTTTCTGAGCAGATTACCTATATCTACTTAGCGAGAACTGTATATTCGAGCGCTCTTCTCCTAATTTACGAAAAAGTGAGTTATATTCTTGTTACATAACCGTTCAAAATATTATTTTGCTTGCTCCTCTTAGTCGATGAATTTTGAGGGCTATAGCTACACTATTTTAATATTAACCTCAGATTCTTATAGGAGATTGGCCGACGCTATATGTATCGCTTAGGCGCATGTTTTAACGTTACTATCAGAATATTTTCTTATTTTACATTGTTGGTGGTGGAACCCGTGCACAAGAAGAAGAATCATGTTTAAATTTATCGAGAGTTTATTTTGCATTTTTAATCTTTATTTTGAAATAATTGCTCTTGAAACTCTTCTAAATTATTACTTCACTTATTTATTGCTTGCTTCACATTGATTGATAGCAGAAGTTCGTAACACATAATACTTATTTTTATAAAGTCAACTTCAATGAAATACTTCGCATCTTAGTGAAATTGAAAAAAGTTGTTTTTTTAATAAAGCATTTTAGCTTTTTTCTCTAATAAAGCATTTATTTTGTTAAATCTAGTACTTATTTACGCCGGTAGGTTTCTTAATCGTCTACAGCTGGAAAAGTGGACTACAAATGGTCTACAAAATCATATATGAATTTACAATAAGAATGGTTTGGTATCGAAGCATGCAGAATAACTTCAATTAAATTATGTGGTAAAAATACAATACGTTATACGCTATCCATCTCCAAAAAGGACGAAGAAGTATTGGTCTTTTAATACTTTTTCAAAAGCTTACAACAGAAAGAATGAAAGAAGATATACCTTGGGACTGCATGAAAAATACATCATTTAATATTAATTATTGAATTTGCTGGAGATAGACAGTGTCATAGAATGATGTAGTGTGATTTCTGCCCATAGCAAGATCAAAATAAATCGTAAATATAGTAAGATAAATATGAATTACTTTTAATCACCCAGGCATTATCCCTTAGATCACTGCGATTGGTTGCGAATTGTTTCTACTTTAGCCTTACATTTTGTTAAAAGAGAGTACCTTCTGTTTTTCTGCATTGAATACGATAAGTGTGTTTCAGAAATATCACTACGTACGCGGAGTGATGGTCAAAAGCCTCTGATGTATTTGTCTTTTTCATTGATATTTTCTGAGATCTTTCAGATCAAGCCTGGGTATGTATACATCAATTTAGATCTGAATGGTTAATGGTTCACAAAACTACCCATTACCTTTCCCTGCATTCACAGAGAAAAAGAGCGAATGAGAAAGAAGAAATTAAACCATTGTGGAAGATGGTATATAATTAAATATTTCTCTACTGATCCAAATCGACGAAATGGACAAACTAAGAAAACCATTCCAAACAGCTTGTTATCGCCTCCAAAAGACCTGAACTGGGTTCTAAAGAACGACATTGAAAAGCCATAAAGCTTATAGGAAGCCTTCATTTAATCATTACTTTTCAACTCCAAGACAAATACTTTGAGGCACAGGATTCTCAGTTATTTATCAGCATATTTTTTTGAGGTTTTAAGTTTTGAGATTGGACTTTCACGAATTCAACTAAAGCGGGGAACCTGGAACGATGGAAGGTTACGGCACGAGTTTGAATGGCAATGGCGCGTATCGCGCGTGTGAATTGCTTCCTTCCGCATGTCTCGGCTTCCATTTCATTCGCTGTAAACCGCGATCGAAAACCGTCGATCGAAAACCGCTTGCGTATAAAAAAGTTCACGAGTTAATCCGTCCTTCCTCTGATTGGTGCCCCTCGGTTGCGCCCTCGCCGAGTAGCGCGGGGTGGAGAGAGGGCGACGGTTGCGGCAGCGCTTAGAGCGAAATTCAAAAGAATATGCGTGAATATGGCGGACATTATCAGGAATAACGATGGGCAGCCCGGTAGGGAGATTGAGGGAAGAGCAGGTGGAAGCAGACAGCGAGGATAACATCCTTCTGCCCCCGCAGGGCGAGCGGCCGAGCGCCGGCGCGGGGCGGGGAGTGAGGGCGGGGGGCGGGGGGGACGGCCGGGCCGAGCCCAGCGATGCGCGCGCGGGCTCGGAGGGCGGGCAGAAGGCGAGGAAGGGACATTGGGAGAGGCGGGCGCGGAGGGCCGTGCGTGGGAGGGGCGATTAGAGGGCGGTCGGAGGCGCGCGCTCGCGCCGGAGGCTCCGAGGGAGGAAAGGTTGAGCGAACGCGGTGGCGGGGCGGGGGCGGGGCGGTCAGTGCCGAGTGGCGCGGGGCGAGGGCGGCGCACCTTGCGCGCGTGGGCGGGACGCGAGGGTGGCGTTGGCGCCAGGTTATAAAAGCGCAGGGCTGCCTGCCGCGTCCAATCCACCTGTGGCTTGCAGCGTCGCCACCCATCTGCGGTAGAAGCGGCCCGGGAGCCTCTCCAAAGCTACTCCGCAACTCATGGCTTCCTGGTGAGTAGCGCGGCGGACCTGGTCAGCTTCTTCATAGTTTGCCTGTGGACATTTCAGATCCTCCAGATCACCTTGGACTACATGTATTCTCTACTGTAACTATTTCCCATTGGCGATAGTTTGAAAAATATGCATCGCAACCAGTTAAAATGCGTATTTTTAGCAAATAATTTATTTTGCATTTCTAAAAAGATTGGAATGTAACGTGCGGGAAATCAATTTCGTGCCTAGTCATAAAAAGAAGTGTAAATTTAAAAGATTTGCCAATATTGTTTTGCCTATGATAGTGGGCGTCACAACTTTAAAATGGATGTTAGGATTCCACAACCAGCTAAACCTATAATAAGGCAAAACAGAAGATATCAATTCAATGTGGTGACAGTTGTGGCTTTCTGGAATTGCCTGAATCTAGATTGGACCAGGTTTTTCCTCCAAGTCATCAAGTCTTCAATGTAGTATTTCCTCCGCGTGCAGGCAATAAATCTTCTTGCAGTTTTACGAATGTGCTCAACAGTTAGGACAAATCGAATCAGTCACCGTATCTACTAATGTAATCTAAATTTACACTTTACATTCATTGTTTGTTTTAAACCGTTTATCGTCTCCTATCTTGTCATTCGTGTTATACATGCTTCATATATTCAAAAATTCACGATATTTTTTGTGTTTCTGAATTTTTAAAATGAATTGTACTACAAGAATACATCAAATGAAAATATCTTAAATAGCGCAAAATTAAGATATCATTATAGTATTTAATTTACAAAATGAAGATATTATTTTAGTTTTATATTTATGTAAATGTATGTATTTATTTTTCCGAAATATACTCTTAAACACTGAAGTTGCGGTTTATCATAAATGATGGGCTGTAACTACATGTTTTCTTTGTCAACATAAGCCACGAACATATTTTGAGTGTTAGGAGAGTATGGAGATCCCGTAACTCCTCCGAACAAAACATAATCTAAGGGTATTTGGAGTCACAAAAGCTTGATGCATAATTATAAGTGAATTTATGATGCATTTTAGCCCTTGTTTAACATTCTAATTTAATTCTTAAAAATTCAAAAGAATCTTTTCCGAAGACAGTACAGAATTGTTCTTTTTAATTGAAAATGTATACGTAGGAGGTAGGTACGGTAGAAGATGTAGAATTGAAGAAATGTTTGCATAGAGCACAATTTATTAAACATAATAATAGATATCAAAATTTTTCAGTATACATGCGGGTTCTTTACATTTATACGAAGGGCTACAGAATGGTTTCACAATCTTCAACAATTATATCATAATATCTTCAGTACTTTTCAAACGATGGTAGTAAAATAGTTTATGTCCATCCTTGTTAAGTATAATAATTTTTCATTGTGTAATTTTATTATTAAACGTGAAATTACTTTATTTATTCATTGTAAAGAAGTTAAAAAATTTTGTGACGAATGGAGAAGTACTTTATTGGACAAACTTGTTATTTTGGATTATTTTCGGACAATTCTTGTATGTCAGTAATTTGATAATATTGTGACAATATTTAAAAAACATATTGTCTTGTACGTTTAAAAATGTATATGTTAAGCGTAAAAATCTTTTTTTGTTCCAAATGTTCTCAAAAACATCTTGTTAAGGACAAATATCTAGAATCTACCGTTCTTGTACGGTCTTGATTTGTAACTACAGAATAAATATGCAATGCAAAGCTACATTCTGAGTCCAGTGGATGAATAAGAGTGCCCATTGGACAATAGAATTTTTCTCGGGTAGAGCTTTTTAGAATAATACCCGTTTATGCATTAAGTGACAAGAGTTAACTTCCTAAGACAATGGGACTTTCTTTTTATTTAAGGTCACATCAACATCTAGGTCATTAGCGACCACTATTGCATTGAACGGTATGGTAACTGTGAAGATAAACATCATGTGGTGTTGATAGGGGGTGATAAAACAAACATAAACCGAGTCGAGACTCGAACCAGTGATCCTTCGGTCCGAGATCGCTACGGCACTACTGCCTTAACGACCCTCGGTCATCCGGACCGGCAATGGAATTTTATAAATCCTCTGTTCGTTCTTCTCCGTATAAACAATTTTTTAGTTTATTTAAAAAGTGAAATGCACTTAAATCGAAAATACTTCAATCGCATCCCTTGAAATAATATGTACTCGATACAAAACGGAAAAAGTAGGTACAAACAAACATTTTGAGACGACTGTGAAGGTGCAATCTTAAAAAGTAAAATATTTCATCTTTCTCTTCTTTACAAACAATACACTTAATTTCTATTCACTTTTCAAAAATGATGGCAATAAATGTTCGGAGTATGATTTACGGCACTTTCAATTGAGAAAATGAAACTTAGCAATCTATTTTCGTTATTATTCCTTTTGTAAGGTAATTAACCGAGGCCTCTCAAAAGCGTTTGATCAAATCCAATCGTTCTTGAACAGAAGCAAGAGAAAGGTCGTCTTTAGGTAAGATAGGAAACAATTTTTATGCTTTTCAAAAATACTTGTTCACAATCTTCCGTATGGGCCAGATCAAGGCTAATATCATTTGACGACATGATCCGTCAGGCTAGTAGACAAATTCCCTTAGTCTACGGATTGCATCAAAAGATTCGAAAGCTGGCCTTTTGCAATTTTCTTAATTTTAAAGGATATAAATAAACGAAGACACGGCTTCTTTATTTGCTCAATTTGTTGTATTTAATCAAGAAGAAAAGAGACGCACGTTTTTCAGAAATGTTTGAAAATTTCTTCGAGCTAGCGGCTAAAATAAAAATTAAAAATTTGAATCAAGAAACTGGTGAGGAGAGATTTATTTGAAGAAATGAAATAATTACCATTAAATACAATACTAAAATGTACTATTCTTCAGACACTTCAATTTCATTGCACAGAGGATCTACGATCATCGTAACACAACAAAGTTTACCGGTTAATATTACACAAAAAAATTAAACAAGCAATAAATAGGCGACTCTCCTCACAGCCAGCTCTGCAGTCACGACCCTCATTTCAAGGCTCGTACAGGCATTTCGAGACATGGAACGCCCTATTTCTAGTGTGCGGTCGCAGCGGTACGGGCTTGATTTGCCACTTTTCTCGCAACGAGGGTAGGACTTACCTACAAGCAAACCACGCATTATTTAGAGCATTCGTCAACGGATGGTCCCGTGCCTCGGTAACATTTCAAAAAAAATATTCGAAAATCTGTCATAAAATATGTTCATATCTGTAAAATAATTGTTAATCAAATAGTCTCAAAATACTATATATGATTTGTTAATTTTCATTTGTATTTATACTATTAGTTATTCCAATATAATTAATGTTTGTTTTTTTGTTTTTTGCGGAGGGGGTCCCCAACACTATTTTGTGCTTGGACGCCCCGCAGTAACTAAATCTAGCTCTGCACGCAACGCATCTCTCGGTGTCGGGTGTAGCAGGTAGCGCTCAGGGAGATACAAAAAAGTTGTATGAGTGATTTCATACAGAATTCGATCCACAAATGTACGTGACAATCTCTTCCAAGGATGTACTTGTACTTGCCAAGGCATACCTTCCCGACTTGCCGGTGTGCACAGGGGGCGCCCGCTGGGCCGCGCGCTGCTGTGCGGCGCCGCCGTGCTGCTGGTGCTGGCGTGCGCGGCGCGCGCGCAGATCACCTTCTCCAGGGACTGGAACGCCGGCAAGCGCGCCGGCCCCGCGCCCGGCCCCGCGCCCGCGCCGCCGCTCGGCGACCAGTGCGGGCCCGTCGCCAAGTCCGCCAGCGCCCTCTGCCAGATGCTGCTGGTGAGTGCCGCCACCCCCGCCACGCCACGCCACGACACGATCCTCCGCCATTCCCCGTCTCTCCCGACCCTGCCCCGCCCCGCCCCACCCCACACCGCCTCCCTTCGCCCCTTCCGGCCCCTCCCCGACACGCTCCACCCCGACCCGCCCCGACACGCCAAGCCCCATATTCCGTCCCGCCCCACTCCATCCCTCTCTGTCCTGCTTCTCTAAGCTCCACCCAGCTTCGTACCGCTCCTCCCCGCCCCGCTCCACCCCACCAAACTTCGCCTCGTCCATCCACGCTCCCCTCTCCCGCCCCGCTCCGTCCCACTCATCTCCGTCCCGTCCCCTTTTCGCCACGTCCCGTCAAGCTTCGCCACGCGCCGGTATGCATCGCTTTGCCCGCCCCGCCCCGCTCAGCCATGCCCCGCCCCTTCCTCTCTCCCGGGTTCATGCTCGTGCGTGCCAGAGATCAGAGCGAACAGCTAGGATTGCGGAAATCCATTGCTACTGTAGTGTTCGATATCTTAATCTTGATCTGTTCAACGAGCTGGAAGAAGGGCATCGTCAGGAACACTTCCCCCTTATCCCTCTGTCCCTTCTCTCTGCACATTCCATTCTGCGAGCGACCGCCGCGCTCAAATGGCGATTTCTTCCTCCGTTTGAGGAGCGTAGGACAATCAGAGCACATTTACGCGGATTCTTTACAAAATTGTCCTGATTTTGCGGTTTTGATTTTTGAAATCTTATACGGTTTAGTATAAAGTTGTTATTAAAGTATCATTTTGTAGGTATACTAATAATTTATATTTAATCGCGTAAAAACCCTTGAAATATGCCCATATCGAGTGCCTAAGCCTACGCCGGGTAGAGACAGGTTTACGTATCTACGCAAATCATAATGTACCTAGGGAAGAAGTTTGAGTTTGTACTAAAGGGCAATGTTTCGGGGAATTACCATTATTTGTCCCCTTAATCAGGCAAAAATAAATAAATGGAACACATTTTAATCTTGGTCGATAGTTCGCCACCGCCGGGACTAGACTCCAATGGTCCTGGTAAATGTCGCTGCAGAGCCAACGGCAATGCTGGCTACAGCTGATCTAAACTCAGTATTTATGTGAGTTGAATTGATGAAGTTTATTCTAAAGAGAAGTTATATGTTGTGTAATTGATAAGTATATTAGATTGTCTTGTAGCAAGTCAAATTTTAG
Source organism: Gryllus longicercus (assembly GCA_038098605.1). Taxonomy (NCBI): domain Eukaryota; kingdom Metazoa; phylum Arthropoda; class Insecta; order Orthoptera; family Gryllidae; genus Gryllus; species Gryllus longicercus. Next base: position 220,235 of record JAZDUA010000898.1, on the reverse strand, counting down.
AAGACTCGCGTCGAAGGTCACATTGTGTCTTACGTACAAACGTGTCTTTCAATGTAGTCTTTTCTAATAAATACGTTTACTTGAATTTTTCATTCTGAGCGTTCGTAAAAAATGAAATATTGTTTGTTGTTTGTTTGAAACCGGACACTGAGAATTTTCCATTGGTCCTCCAATGACATAAGCTGAAATTGCTGGATTTTTTTTATTTGGCACCCTAAGGCTTACAGTGTTGCTGGTAAACTTTGACACATATTTACCGCCAGGGAACGCCACAACAACGGTCTCAGCAGTATTCATCCATTTTTAGACGCTCCCCGCAGTATCTAAATCTAGTGAATGTGGTATCTGATTACGACTGGTTTTTTGGACAATTTTGGCGAGAAAATTTTAGAGAATTTTACATTGCCACTTCCCTTCTAAAATCCACATCTCTCAGCATTGTCGAGTCAGCGATCTGGGGGTAAGGAGTCAATAAAATACACTTATAATCACTCTCCCACTGAGGACAATGAAATATTGCGCCATTTTTGTTAATTGCAATAATTATATAAATTCCCTAATAAATAAAAGTTTGAACTTATTTTACTTTGCCATCCCTAGGTATTTTTTGAGGAACAGAATAAACTTCAACATTTCAATTTGGGTAATAAAGTAAGTACCCTTTTGCGTGTCAGACCCGCATAGAACGGGTCTACCCGTATGATAGGATAGCATTAATGGTACTACCCGTATGAGACCTTATGAAATGAGGCGAACAGTTTTAACGGGTACCCGTATGAAACGGTTCTTGCAATATTTTACAAATGCTGGCAAACCTGCCTTTTATTTTCAAAATTTAGCGTTAACTTTTTCAAAATTTAGCGTTTTTATTCTTCGAGCACTCGCGCCTATTTTTGAGACAATATGATTCGCGCGTTGTATTTTTTACAATATCCTAAATTTTAACATTTCAATATTTAATAATTTTCCTTTCTAATAACATTTATTTCAGTGTTTTATATAACTTTGAATAACAATGAGAGAACATAAACATGAAAACATTTCCTTATATCACAATATATCTTTAAGGAACAGATTTCATTAAGGGATAAAAATCTCTATCTTCGTAATTATTATAATGGTAGAAAGACGCTAAACAAACTTCCAATGTTTGCAATTTTCGAAAAGTCAGGGTTTTCAATGACAATGAAACCTGCAAAATTCTATTAAACATTCTACACACTATCCAACAAAAAAAATGTAATCAAAAACGATATAGCTATTTTTTTTATTTTGATAATGTCCGAGGGACTTCATGCAAAATACCCCCTAAAATTAAAATATCAGTTTCAAATTCATGAGGCAGCGACATCATTCAGTTCAATTGGGGTATATCAATTTTGGAGAAAATCAGCTGAACGGTTTAGCGGAACAGCTAGCGTTGTTCACAGACGTAAAGACAGACACGTTTTGCCGATATTCGATTTTTCGGTATCAAGGACACACACACCAAATTTAGCAACTAGATTTATCCACTTTTTCGCTACTTTTTCTTACTTAAAGGACCTGTTGGAAAAATTAACACCAGAACTTGCGCGTTGTAAAATGAACAGCAGACACATTTTTACTCTCACGTTTATCTCTCAGAACTCATCAAACAGTTTAGGTAATCTCTGTTTGTGCTATAATAAGGAACAAGTATCAATAAACGAATACCAAAAAGGAATTCTGAAGCGCAACATTTCATGTAACTATGAAAAATGTTGCATTGTTGTACTTTTTACAACAGTGCGAAAGGTTGAATTTCTTTTTTATGTGAAGAAATAAATTTAATTCCAAAATCAAATTTTCGCGACGATTTAAATATTCGTGATGAAATAGTGAGCTCGTTATGAGAGAAAACAGATTACCTGATAGGATAGATGCCATGACTCACTTTTCACTTGTTTTTGCAAGAAGCACTTTTCCACTTAATAAAATCATTACATCAAGAGACACGGTAGGGTCTCTGTCCAACTACAAACATGCTACAGTGTTTCTCATCCCGAGAGAACAAGTGCCGTTTTTACTTTCTCTTTATCGCTTACGCATTTTAGAGAACGGTACGTAATGCTGCGCAAACTAACGGCGAAAATTTTAAACAGAAAAACTATTACAGGGCCTTGGTAACGAAACAGTGGATAAAGCCAGTTTCTAAATTTATTTAAAAAATCCTCTAACACGTGGTGTGGCCATAACCCATGTATTTTGGGTCCTTGATACCGAAAAATCGATCGACGGCAAAACGCCTGTCTGTCCTTCTGTAGACAACGCTATTGGCTAAACCGTTCAGCCGTTGTCTCACAAATTGATATTCCCCAATCGATTAGGCTAATTCTAGCCCCGCGAATTTAAACAGATATTTCAATTTTGGGGGATACTTTATATGAAGCCCCTGGGGTGATTTCAAAATTTTTAAAAAATGGCTTCATAGTTTTTTATTAAATTTTGATGTTGGATATTGTGAAGACGTTTAAGATAATGATGCACGTCTCATTTTAGTTGAAAACTCTGATTTTTCGAAAATTGAAAAACTTCAAAATTTGTTCGGAGTCTTCCTACAACTACAATTATGAATACAGAGATTTTCCTCGGAATTAAATCTGTTCTTTAAAGATATATTTTTGAAATAAGGCCAGGTACAATTTTTCGTAAATGTGAGTACTTTTGCCTGAAAGTACGGGCTGTTTTAGCACCACTAGTTTGGTATTGAGAATATTGTGACGTAGTGAAATGAGAATAAATTCAAATAACAAAAATAAAAATAGTATATTGAAAAGTTACAGACTAGTTACAATAAATTGCTAATTTTAAACACTCCGGCAACATTTTCCTTCCAGTACCCTGCTTTACCGCAGAAAAAAAAGCCACGCGTGATGCGAGCTGTCGGACTTCCGTCCCGTGACAATTACCGTCACATGGCCTGATGCCAAAATTTAAACCGGTCGCCGTCTGGCGGACCGCGTGCAAAAAGCACCCGAGATCGTCTGGCCCTTACACTCCTACGCTCCCTGTACTTACAAGTACTAGGCTCTCTGATGTAAACTGAATGAGAACGCGGGCGCAGATGGCGCCGCGTTAAATAGTTGAGGGCTACACCCCCACCTCACAATCTCCCTAGATAGGCTCGCCTGCCGTCGGCAAGCGAGGCTCGCTAGCCAGCTTCCTAGGAGTTTACAGCCTAAGGTTATTTTTGGCTCTGCCACGCTGTCTGCGTCAACTGCCAGGGCGCAAAATCCCGGAAGTTCAGGCTCAACCCCTTCCTCCCCCGCAGCGCACTTTCACCGACCTAACGGTTCTGGCCCTCGTGTTAACGACGCCACAATATGTTGAAAAATACAAAAAAAATATATTTATGACAGTGTTCCCATCATGATGCAGAATGCACAGTGAAAATTCATCTTATTTAGTTCCACCCATTACCGAGAAATATGTAAGTAAAAATGATTTATTCTAAAATACAGAAACGTCATCTAATTGTTCTTGATTTACAGACACTTGAGACTTACTTCTTTCTGAGATTTTTTCTATTATAGCTACTATGATAACGGATTATAAAACATTTAATTAAAAAAGAAACAAGTAGTTTACGGATTTCCCTTACGGATAGAGTTTCCTTGTGTTTATTACTGTCTGCCTCTGGTGGGTTCTCTATGTACTCTTATGGATTCTTTGGTATTCTCGAGGGTTTTTATGGGTTCTTAGGAGTTCGTAAGATTTTTTATGAGTAATGAATTTCTATGGGTTCTTATGGTTCTTAGGAATAAAAAGGGATTTCTAAGAGTTTTTAGAGGTGTTTATTTTTGGAGGGTTTATTATAAATTCTTATGGGTTCTTGTCAGTTCTTATCATATCGCACATTGGACCGTATGAAAACTCAACTCTAAAAGTCTCAATTTTCCGTCTCTGGATATCAGATTTGTCATTAGAATGTCAACGTATTTATTATCCATAATTTCATCTACTATGTTTGAAAACCCTTAAAATGATTATTAATTATATTGTACTCCTTTTCTCCTATTTATTTGGTCATGATTTTCTCCTGATATTTTTACAATACGATTCAGTCAATACATTTGTTTTTATTTAGAAGATGATTCTATTTTGAGTATTATATCAATTATATTCTTCAAAATTGTGGTGATTTTACTCAAATTTGATACATGAAACTGGGGCACCGAAAGTACTATCGCTCAGTCAACCATATTATTGAGGCCTACCACTGAATTCTTCTTTACCGTAGGGTGTTTTCAAAGGATGTTAATGGTTGAACCTGAATAAACAGCTTTAGTTACAAACTCTTAAGCGGAGGATTACTTTTCCTCGATGGAGGACCATTTCATGAGATCTAACAGTTTTTTGTAGATATGAAAACTGAATCATTAAATAAATTTGTAAAACTCGTAGAATGTATAATGAAACGATTGCGAGATGTATCACGATAAAGAAAAAGAAAATAGAAATGATTCTATGGTTTAAACAGAAATTGTAATATACATCAATTATTTTATTTATTTGTTTAATTAACAAATTAAATAAATATTTTAAATATTCAAAGAAATATTTTAAATGAAAAATTAATCAATATGCTAATGAATAAATAATCTAATAAGCATGTTCATCTAATAAGTACGCAGTAAAAGAGCCCAGAGAGACCTTAAGGCATTTCCTCGATTTGTCCTTCCGTTCCGCTACTTTCCTTCTCCGTTTATTATGTGATAACATGAGCATAAATAGACAATTTTACAATCTTAAACGGAACCCCTTGTGTTATTCAATGTTAAAAACTCGAATGGTTCCGGTGACCAGTTATAATGGGCGACCCGTACTATACGTATAATCCGTGTATGATAAGGGTGACCGGAATGAAACGGGTACCTGTATGTATGCGAGTGGATTTGCCATGTTAATACCCGCATGTACGCGCCCCGGATCACCGTAAGACCAAATACTCGTTAAACTCCAAGACCTCTATTTCTAACGACTCCGCAATATTACACCACTACACGATCCTTCTAGTGCTTTCAACGTGCAAAATTCTTTTTCCGCACGAACACTCACACTCAGATCCTCCGTCGTCCTCGCCGTGCGCCTTACCTGAACGCCATGAAACGGCCAAACGCTCCAACTCGGCCGACGCTTAAAAATCTAATTGTCTCAACCAAATAGCGACGGTGGCAAGATTTTTGACACTACTTGTCAGCTAGGTCGAATTCGGTTAGTTATCCAACCGTGACAAATCTTCAAATACGATAATAGAGATACACAAGGAGCACAATCAAATAAAACCAAATTTATAATTAAATATACATTCAAAAATAATTTATTACTCTAAACAGAAATTTATTACTGTTGCTCTTAAATAAATTTAGTTGAAAACTGCATATTTAAGCAACCACGCATGACATTCGAATATTAAATTAGAGAGTACAAACAGGCTCAAACAACTAGCACAATCGCATTTATTTCATAAACGGTAAGAGTACTAATTATTCCATTTGGTTTGACGTGATTGTGCTATAATGGTTGTGCCAGCTTGACACACCACTTATGACCACTCTATCCGTTGGAATTAAACGAGATACATCACGCTGTGTTCAGACTAATTGCTCAAGTGAATCATGTATAGTAAAATACATTACAATGGATGACACGACTCGTTGTAACAGCTGAAACGTAACTGTGCTACATGCTATTTGGTACATTTAATTAATTTATGTAATCGTCTTATATTCATGTAAGTTCCTTCTATAACTTTTGAACGGTGAAGTTATTGCAATGCAGTTTCTACAGAACTGCATGAGGGAATGATACTAATTGATGCGTGTTTTCATTTCTATTTTATTACTTGTATTTTACGAGATTTTTGAGATAACTTTGGTTTTTCGAATAAAACAATACATATTTTTCAGTCTATCATGACAAGCGCAAAAAGCTGAATCCATTATATTATCACATGTTAGATAAGCATTTGTTAGTAATTTTGATTTTTGGCGACTAGTGTTTAACGGATATTTTAAATGTAACTGTCCACCACACAAGGTCACGCAAAGTTTCCCTGCTACCATGCGCTCGGGGAAGCGAAGGGATCTTAGTATTTGAAGACACGAAACATATTCCAAATACTCACAAACCTGTTGCAGTGTGTTTAGTTTCAAGATTTCATGATCCCAGTAATGTACTGTGGTATGACTCCCCTTTAAATGAAGTTGAAATAACAATCTTATTTCAATACATACTACTTATGACCAATCCGTATTTTCAATCCTTAATTAATACAAAAACCATGAAAACACCGAAGGAATACGAAGAAGGAAGGCCGCCGAAGGAATAATACAAAAACCATGAAACGCCCGCAAAGTTCAGGAAAAAAAATTGCAAACTGAAAAATCATTAAATTTACCTTTTTACGCTCGTCATGTATAGTTCCATTTAAAAACAACAAAGTTACCTCAAATAATTCGTAAAATACAAGGGATAAAATACATATGAATATACGTATCAATTAGTCCCATTCCCTCATCCACTTCTGAGAAAACTGCATTGCAATAACTTCAACCATTCAAAAGTTACAGGAGGTGTTAAAGTTACGTGACTCACTCTGTACATCAAAGTTTGTGGTAATTATTTGAAGATGACATGAAGATGGAGACCTTCATTCCCCGAAATGTCGCGAGAAAACTGTGTATTGTTTTAATAAATAATGGTTTTAGTTATTATTTTTACCTGTCAATAATTTCCAATAATAACATGTATTAAATATATTGATTTAACAATGCATATTGTAATAATACTATCAATAAATAATATGAGACCAATAAAATGTTGAGAATAACATCAGCAAATAGTATGAGTATTTCAAAAAGTAAGTTTTAAATTTCTGAATGTAGCATTGAACCGAAGCCTTGTGAATGGAATGTGGGAGATACGCATTACGCGATAATACGCATTGAAATTGTATCAAAATAACAATAATTCTCTTGTTTTAATGACACCTTTAACATGTCCACAGTCTGAAATCCGGCAAATGGCCTCTTGTGAACTCCGCAGTCTGCTCCATTACTCATCTGACGAAAACTCAAATCCATCTGATCTCTTCATGGACTTACACGGACGAAGATAAAGTTTTCCTGTTAAAGTCTGCTTTGCACTTTAGAAGAAATTATTCATACAAAAATTCTTTAAGCAAACTGACTTAACAATCACAATTCTCATGAGTCAGTGGCATGTATTACTGCGACATTAGTCATATAATAAATTGAAAGAGAACTTGATATGTTTTCTGTGTTTTATTCTCCTAATTGAATCAAACCCAACCTTACATTTACACATTTCCATTTAGAGTAGTCATTTAATGTAAATGAGCTGAATCATCGATAAGGAAATGATTGATATTACACCGTAACAAGGATCATATCGAACTTTTGGGATGTTTCATATCCAATCGTTTTGTGTGTCATTTTTCATTTAATTCCTTGCATTAAAATTGTTTTATGAAGTTATTTTCTACATTTATTATGAGAAAAGGTTGTATCTTTGAACATTTTAATAACTTTTTAAGTACAAATCACTTTAATTTTATTTTTATGTTTTCAAAATATATAATTTCATTAAGAAGCATATTTAATATCGAATCATTTCCTTTGTACGTACAAAATGACACACTTTCGAACAAGAAAATTTAGAAAAGCATTCAGTGGTACTTGTTGGTCATGTACCAATGAACACCATCTCGTGTGCCAGTGAAAACAGTTTTTTAGGGTATTAAAAAAACACTGAGGTAAATTGTTTACTTTGCAAAATAACACACCTAAGATTCACGAAAATCATGCCTTCCCATTGAAATTATTAAACTACTATTTACCTCACCCCAGTGAACTTGGCTGGAAAAAATTTCAAAATTTTAAATTTTCTTCTGCATTTGTTTGCCCATCATTTTTAAAGTCATTCGTTTGCGTAAACGAATGCAAATTAAAAGTTTTTAATTTCTATTTGTTCGTTGCCAATTTGACGATTTTGAGAAATAGTGGAAAACGATTAATAATTCTTGGCAATCATTTTTTAACCTTAGCTGGTAAAAATTTTGTAATAGATGAGCAAAAATGGGCAAACGATGGACAAACGAATCCATACAAAAATTTGCATTTCTCAATTTTTTCGGGTCAGGGTCACGCTTTTCGGGTGCTTTGGAATACGTTTTCACCAATATTTGCTAGAAGAAACTTGGTAAAAATAATGTAGTTCGTGGTTAAAGGTGGGCAAACGATGGACAAACGAAAGCGCACTTCAAATTTGGGTATTTTTAATATTTTAGGCAAAATCTTGTAATTTCGTAAAAGCGTGAAGTTGGCCCGAAAATTTTGTTTTCGCTCTAATTTGTGAACGGGGGCTGGTAAAAATTTTCTAAAGTGTGGGCAAACGTGGTCAAACAATAGGCAAACGAATACACAAGAAAATTCAAATTTTTTTCGGGCCAAGTTCACGGGGATATTTACCTTATTCTTTTCAAAACACTTTTTTTTATTTGTCTACATCACACAATTATTTTACACACTTCGGGGTATAGCAGAAATAAACTCAAAAAATTGTTCATTCTGCCGTCGTAATTCATATAGAATATGGATATCCTATTTTACTGGTTTTCGGAGTTTCAAAACCACCAATTTTCCATTTTACGAACGGTAAATATATTCTCACTGACAAAGTTTATTTCTGCAAGCCGTTTCAAATACTTCACTTGATATTTAGAACCTACGTTATCAACATCTATATTTTTTCCTATGTAACCGGCATTATTTTTCTACTTTAAAACTCAACAAATACATAAAATAGTGTGTTTCTTTGTCTAGCTGTAAAGTAAGCATGCTGTCAACACGGTTAATTAAGATAAATTCCTCTTTCTTTTAGAGTAATTACAGCAGATTTCTGTATTGGCGAATTTTCATGGTGACATGCACGACTTTCTCCATTTTCCATTCATTGAAACCTAATGTGTTGTCAAATTATGATCGTTTTTTAGTGTTAATCACAAAACACGATTCACGAAAAATAATCCCTTTTTTAAAGAAAACCATTCATTTCCTTTCACGAAATTCTCAATTTTTATATTTCCGTTCAAAGAGAGATTTAGACAAATAACTCGTTTGATCTTTGCACATGTTTCAGCTGTTAGTGAAATCTAATCCTACGTTTTGGTCAAATCCATTTTTTGCTATTAGATCTCTTGTAACATCATTGATTATCCACAATGTGGGATCCTTATTTAATGAGGTTGATAATGTTGGCTCTTTATATTCTTTTGAAGATGGACTTTCAACATCAAATCTATCAGGTTCAATCTAAAAGTGAGAACTTACTTGTATTGCAGTAGGTTCTGATAACAACATGGCTATTTTGGAACAACTCGTTTCAGCGAAAACATTGTCGTTCCCAACAGAACCATCACAAACAGCTTGATCACTTTCAGGTTCCCCTTCATCTCCTTTATCGTTCTTTTCGTACACTAGCAAACTATTAGTTTTAAAAAACAAATTAGTGTTTTTTTTTGTTTCAAAACACGTTCTTGATCTTGAAGTTTGTTTCGATCGTTTTATGTATTCAGCGTCTGTGAGTCTCTTCCTACCGTCACTCATAGTCGTTAGTAGAGAGAAACCTACTTATTCAAAACTACGTTCTGTAATAGAATGCTCTAAAATAGTAGTTACAATCGTAACAACATAAACACGCCTCGCTCAACACAATAACATCATCGTTCCCGTTGTGCACACCGATAGACATAAGTGACAGTGACAGACTAGACCAACACTAGACTATTGACAGTGGAGCGTCACTAGGCCTTCGGCTTCAGTGTTGTCTGATCGAATCGCTGCGCTTGCGCCTTCCGTCATGCCGTGTTGTCAAACCAAACTAGATTACACTATAAGAAAGTTAGATCGCACGATTACGTGCTGTTAATTTGTATTGTGTTACAGTTTTAGAACGTATGTAGAAAGTCTAAAACATGTGCTCTTAAATTCGTACAGAAAATATTGTTAACGTCTGAAATATCCTTTGTTAACTTTTGAATAATTGCGAAATTGCCGTCCCTAAAATTTTGCCACTCTATGCTGCAGTCTACTCAGCCTATTTAGAAATTCGACCTTGACAACACTAACTTTGAATACCATGTGGGTTTTACATGGTGTTCTACTAGCTGGCGAAGTGTTGAGAATGTTTCGCTTCCAACACCGGATGTCCCGCGACAGGAGAGCTGTCTTCCCACGGACGCCTGACATCGACATCTCAGGGTTTCGCCAGTCTGTGAGCGTGAAGGACACGGAGGACAAAGTTATTTTTCCTACTGTTGTATTACGAGTAATACGAAAGACATGGGGTTTCAACATACGATTTTGGCATGGGGTTTCAACCTTTCTTCAGATCTTATGTACCACCTACAAGCCTGAAGAAAATTTGCCTGAAGATGGCTTAATATTAGAAATATTTTTTTATAATAAAAGATGTTTTGAAACATATTTGAAATATCAATAACAAAACAAGTCCAACTCCATGGGAAACATTGTTTATCCAACACAAACGAGGCTTGAATTGTTGTTTCGCGCGAATGACGGCATCGACATAAACGTTCAATATTGCTAATTTTCATTTCCAAGTCATTTTACACACCCACACTTCTTTTTTTATTTTAATGTAAAATAAAGAGAAAATGTCCATTCACAAAGGTGAGATGACATGGATGGTATCAGATACGGCAAGGCATTGTGCGGACAGTGCAGAATATTCATTTCGAACATTCAGCATAAAAATTCGCCATATCTTTGCATTTGAAAGAATATTTGAAAGAATTACTGGTTGAATGACTTTAGCGTTAATATTGTTAACTGTAAAATTTCTATTTCATTTTTAGATATGTTTATGTTCATTTCATTGTTTTTAATACGTAAAAATAAAAAATACTCAATTTTTCCTTCCACATCGCCCGGCAAGAATCGCTGAGAAGTATCCAAGATCACTGAACGACATGAGATGTTCGTTCTGAGCGCAATGAATATTGTTTTTATTACCGTCTAAGTGAAGAACCATGATCCATACAGAAATGTGGTTGGTCTCTGATATGAGGCCAATAAAGAACACTGTAACTAATTTAAATAGATAAACTTTAATGTGGATTAAGATGGATACAAAATAGTGTCTAATATCACAACTGAACACTGAACATAAATTCAACTGGCTACAACTGATTCGCAACGACAATCTAGTAACACAGTGTTGACAACCTAACAACGTCAAGGCGCACTTACAATATAACCCCATAACATCTTCCCCTGAAGTTACATTGTATAATCATTCAAATACGAAGGTTTTTTAGTAATTCTTTTAGGTCTACCAACTGGACTTGATTTTACAATGTTTCTTTCATTACTATGGTCAACAACAATATTTTCAGCATTTACATTGTTCGGCGAATTATCATTCGTTATAACTTTGTCTACTTTAACATTTGCTTCCGATGTAGGACTACTCACACTATCTTCAATTTCAACATTCTCTTCATTAGCAACATTATTTTCAGAAATATCATTATATCTATTTTTATCAACAACCACAGCACTATCTTTTCGAAGAAATCTGCGGTTCCTCTCTAACACCGATCCCGACTCAAGCTCTACCTTATATGATCGCGGTCTACTCATTGTCTCTCGTACCACACCTGGTTTCCAATTTCTCTTGCCTGTTTGCAAAAGAACCCTGTCTCCTACCTGCAACGGAACTAGATCTTTCGCTTGTTTGTCATAATAATATTTCTGAATGTATTGTTTATTTTGCGCTTTTATTACAATATCCTTTTGAATCTCAGGTTTTAGTAATTTATCTGTATAAGGCAACATACTTCTAAATCTACGATTGAATGACAATTGCGCCGGCGATGGCGAATTACTATCTAACGGCGTATTTCTATACTCCAGCAGTATTAAATAAATATCTTTATTATCTTTGAGTGATTTTTTAAGCAAATTTTTAATCGTTTGGACATGCCGTTCTATAAACCCGTTTGACTGTGAATAACCTGCTGACGAAGTCGTACACTCAAATTCCCATTCCTTAGCAAAATTTCGAAATTCTCTACTCACAAAGTTTGTCCCGTTGTCTGAATAGACTTTCTCAGGCTTGCCATGTCTAGCAAAAACAGCTTTACATTCATTTACCACCGATTTTGACGACATATTTCTAAGTTGCGCGACTTCTGGGTATTTTGAGTACAGATCAACTATCAGCAGGTATTCTTTTTTTTTTCAAATTGAAATATATCCATCGCTACAATTTCCCACGGTTTCGTAGGAAGATCCCTATTTACAAGGGTTTCTTTTTGATTAGATTTCGAATTACAAAGGCAGACAGAACAACTATCAACTTTATCTTTAATTTCCTTAAACATCATTGGCCAGTACATACAATCACGTGCTCTATTTGTCGTCTTTTCAACGCCCATATGATTATAATGTGCTCTGTCGATCATTTCACGTCTCAGTAGTCGCGGTATTACAATCTGTAGCCCCTTTACTATTAAGCCATTATAAACGCTCAATTCTGACCTTACTGACCAATATGGAGTTAATTCCGGCGGAACATATCGTTTTTCTACAGGCCACCCATTTTGTATTACTTCTTTTAGTTTTTGTAACTCATCTTTTTCTGTATATTTAATTATTTTGTTCAACTTTTCATCAGTTACGTTATACATTACATTCAACAAATTAACTCGTAAATCAGACTCGTCATTCAACCGGAAATTTCCATCATCAATACTCGCACGCGATAAAGCATCAGCGATATATAACAATTTTCCCGGTTTATAACGAACATCTAAATCATAACCCTGTAGCCTAAGTCTCAATCGTTGAAGTCTAAAAGGAACCTTGTCCAATGGTTTTTGAAATATAGAAACCAATGGCTTGTGATCGGTCTCCACCACAACCTTTTGACCATAAATGAATTGATGGAATCTCTCACAGCCATGAACAATCGCTAAAGTTTCCTTTTCAATTTGGGCATACTTTTGCTGAGTATCAGTTAATGTTTTAGAAGCATAAATCACTGGACAACCATCCTGTAGTAAGACTGCTCCAAGACCATTCTGCGAACTATCAACTGAAAGTGTTGCCGGTTTATTGGCGTCAAAATAATGCAATACCGGTGCCTGTGATAAACACTCTTTCAGCTTGTCAAAATCTGTTTGACACTGATTCGACCAGTTCCAAGTTACGTCTTTTTTCAACAATCCGCGCAAAGTACAAGTCAAATAAGTCATATTCGGTATAAATCTTGATACAAATGTCACCATACCCAAAAATCTGCTCAGATCCGCTTTATTGCCTGGTACCGGTATTTCCAATATTGCTTTTATTCTATCTTTATCAATTTGAATACCATCTTGGCTCAAAATGTGTCCCATAAATTTAACCAAACTGACTCCAAATATACATTTTTCTTTATTAAATTTCACTCCTACTTCCTTTGCCCTATCCAATACTTGTTTTAATATTTTATCATGTTCTATTTGAGTTTTTGCTGCAATTAAAATGTCATCAATATAAATCTTTACTCCTTCGATATCTTTAAAAATATCAGTAAAAGTGGCGTGAAACATTTCAGGAGCACAAGATAGGCCAAAAGGTAATCTTAAGAATTTATACCGACCAAAAGGAGTATTAAAAGTCGTTAAATCCGAACTTTCGTCCTCCAAACGAATTTGGTAGAACCCTTTATGAGCGTCAAGCGTCGAAAAAAATCTTGCTCCGTTCAAATCAGCCGTTAATTCCTCAAATGTTGGTAGTTTAAAATGTTCCCTTTTAATCGCGTTATTCAATTCAAACGGATCTAAGCAAATTCTGACATTCTTATCAGGTTTGTTTACAACAACTATAGGATTAACCCAATCTGTAGGCGCTGTCACTTTTTGTATAATGTTTAATTTTTCCATTCTATTTAACTCATCTTTTACTTTATCTCGTAGTTTAAATGGGATCTTCCTACACGCGGACACTTTCGGTACGGCATCATCTTTCAACACAATTTTACATTTTTTTATTGATATATCTCCAATACCCCGAAATAAATCCCGATGCGTGGAAAAAACAGTTTCTAGTTTGATTTCACTCACACTCCTTTGCAATAAATCTAACTTTTCGATTCCTTTCAAACCTAAAATTGGAAAACTTTTATCAAAATCTACAACCTGAAACTCTAAATTTTTAATACGGTCATTTGCTTTGCATTGCAAAGTGATTTTACCAACAACTGGTATCTTTGTGTTGGCAAAGGTTCTCAACGTTACATTACTATGAACTATGTTTTGTTCCACTTTCATTTGCTTTAATTTAGACATAGGCAACACATTAACTTGTGCCCCCGTGTCTAGTTTGAACTTCACTCTCTTGTCACAATCAGTTAACTCCACAATCCGATACCAGTCGTTTTTATTGTAATCAATGCTATTTACTGTTTTTTCTACTTGAATTGAACCCATGAAACAATCTCCGTCGTCCTCACTGTCTGTGTTTACTTCATACACTAGTTTACTTTTACACATTCTCGCAAAATTATTTAACGCTTCACACTTTCGACACGTCTTACCAAATGCCGGACACTGTCCCCACTCATGTTTAAGTCCGCATTTACCACATCCTCTGCCTGGTGTTGAAGTTGACCCCTTCTTTTGATAGGCTTTACTCGTTGACGGCTGCTGTACCTTGTTTCCCTGCCAGGAGCTTCCCGTGGACTTCCTCGCGTATTGCTCATTATTCTTCTGAATGGTCTCGACAGATAATGACTGTCTTTCCATTGTCTCCAATTGTTGTTGTGTCTGCTCTGCTGCTCTACCCATCTCAACTGCGCTGGCTAAGGTTAAGTTTGCCTCAGCAAGCAATTTTCGTTTTAGATTTTGGTCACATACACCTTGCACTATTTTGTCCTTTATGAGTCTGTCACGTGCATTACCAAAATCACAAAGTGCACTCATTCTCTTCAGATCCGTAACAAAACTGTCAAAAGTTTCTGACTGTCCTTGCACACGACAGTTAAACTTATACGTCTCTACACTGGTATTAACTTGAGGTGCAAAATAGTTGTTAATTTTCGTCATAACTGTGGCATAAACCTTTTTTTCTTCTTCCGTAATGTCAAGCGTATCATAAATACGCATTGTCTCTTCACCTAAAACGTGTAAAAGAATAGCAATCTTCACCAAATCACTTTTTTCATTGCCACCGGATGCCACCATATACGTCTCAAAACTTTGTTTCCAAATTTTCCACTCCTCTGACATATTGGAAGAGTTCAAATTTAAACACCGTGGCGGCTTCAAACCTTCCATTATAGCTTTATATCAATATACGTCTCTCATATATATTAATATCAGACACCTATTAACGAATGCTGTACTCATTCGCAATCCACAATTCAACTCGTGTTCATATAACCTCACTTTTCACAGAGATATTGATATCATCAATTGCCGAATATATCTCCACATTTCAGTATATAAATAAAATATTTCCAGACTGCGCCATGTTATGAGGCCAATAAAGAACACTGTAACTAATTTAAATAGATAAACTTTAATGTGGATTAAGATGGATACAAAATAGTGTCTAATATCACAACTGAACACTGAACATAAATTCAACTGGCTACAACTGATTCGCAACGACAATCTAGTAACACAGTGTTGACAACCTAACAACGTCAAGGCGCACTTACAATATAACCCCATAACAGTCTCATATCAAAATTCGGACTTCCTGTGCAATTTCATTCGCGGTTGCGGCTTGCTCCATGGTAATATATCTTGTTAAAATGCAGTGGCCGACGGTGGGTTCAAAACTTGGGGTGGCCCAGACAAATTCAGGCAGGTAATCGTAATGTGAAATTGAAAGTCAATCACCTTTAGTTTATTGGTAAACTGTTACTGGCAACTTTACAAATAAAAAAAAAATAGAATTAACATTTCTCTTCTTTTAGGACCACTTCTCGAAAACGGCATTTTCAATAAAGATTTTATTGCGTCCACTGAAATACTGGGTCTGACACACATTACATTTGCAATTGATCTACCCACGGTTGTGAGTCGTCGCATCCACAGAGCACTCACTATCTATGACCGCAATAAGCCTTCACAGGAGGGGGCCAGGCGCGCGAGAGTCTCCGTGCCAAACCAACTCCAAAGCTGGACAAAATGAAACTACTGCTTTATTATTGGTTGACGAGCGTTGTCATGGCAACAGGGAGGCGCCCGTCAACGTGGGCCGCTGGTATCGTACAGGCCCAAGTAGTGGTGGTGCTACCTATGTGTAACGCATAGAACTGCTTGGCTCTGTCTTGACTTGCAACACTGTCGCAATGTTTGCAGCTAGAGAAAAGACTTCTTTTTAAGTGTTTATTCGCCGGCCGTAAATATTTTTGTCAATTGTAGACAGTTAATTCTAACAATTTTTACGTTACAAAAATATGTATCTTTTTATGTTGTTAATCAATTTTGTGGGGAGTCCTGGCCTCCCTTGAAAATCCGCCAGTGAGAATAAAGAAAGATCCCTACAGATCTATGTGCTACTAACTCTAATACTTCTTGGGAGTAACAGTTTTTGCAAATAGTAAAATGCGTATCAGTACTTGCTCAGAACAAATTTAGTATGTATCTTGTCTACTATGCTGTGCGCTCCTCATGGACATGTCAGTAATAGTCATTGAAAAGTGTTTTATTTAGCGACCACGTAATATTGAAATCATATTCTCGCAATCCACGTCATTCCCAAAGAATCCTTTTCCACGCGACACCTGTGTGCCAGACCAACTACTTGGAAGTGCTCCAAGATTCTGCCCAATAAGAAAGCACATTTTGGTGTTGGAGTACATAGTACAGACAGTATATTTGTACTACATACTTAGTTACGATTTAGACATATGCCATGGACACGCACCGTGACAAAACAGTGCCAGAGCTTCAAAAAAACATATCCCAAATGTAATTTAAAAAGTTAAATGAAAGACTCTTTCTGCCATTGAATTTGGTTCTCTTTACACTAAGAAAATCAAAATTTGTAAATTTTCCAATTTCGAAAATTCAGAGATTTTAGTGAAAATCAAACTTGCACAATTTTAATAAGAGTTAGACGATCCATCCACAAAGCTTTGAGCCATTTTTTCAGAAAATTTCGAGAATGGTGTGGAACTTCACGCAACGCTCAAAATTACGTATTTATTTCAAATTCAAGAAGCAACAATAGCCAGGTTGATCAGAGAATGTGCTTACTAGGCTGTCCGGGTGACGCCGCGTCCATGGCGAAGGTGCCGACGTTTCGGTCGCCATTCTGCGACCTTCCTCAGGGCGTACTGCGCGGAGATGGGCTGCGCACGAGTTTAAATAGGGCTTGGTTTCTCCTCTACCCAAGTGCCGGTTGGCCGGGTGGTCGGCCAATGCGGAGAGAGCACCGGCCAATCAGGGGCGGGCTCTCCGCAGGGTGAGAGGGGGCGCTCCGTCCGTAATCGGACGTTGCGGAACAGCTAGGACCGTGTCCGGTCGAGATCGGACGTCCTGGTAAAATAGGTGTTTCCAGGCATCGTGTAACGTATGCCTTGGTCAGCATTAAAGTTATAGGGATGTTTGATGATTTCCACCGCCTCTTTTACCCTCCTCGTGCCCCAGCGGTCTTCTCTGGCTAAGAGGCGTGTGTTATCAAATAAAATAGCGTGGCCAGTTTTCCATGCGTGCAGGGCTACGGCCGATTTATTCGTATTATTGTATTTATAATTACGAATATGTTCCCGGAGGCGTTCCTCTACGGTACGTCCCGTCTCGCCAATGTAACTATGGCCGCAGCTGCATGGGATCTCGTATACCCCCGATGACATAAGGGGAGGAACGCGATCTTTCACGCGTACAAGCTTTTGCCCGAGTTTTTCCTGGGCTTTGTAGGCCGTCTTTATATCAAAGCGGCTCAGAAGCTTGCCAATCTTATCTGTAACACCGCGTATATATGGCAAAGAGGCTATTTTTGTGTTGGGATTGTCACTAGTTTTGGTAATATCAGAGGTTTTGGCAGAGGTCGTGGCCTGCCGTACTGCTTGGTTGGCAGCGTTAGCGCTATATCCGTTGGCTCGAAATGTAGTCTTTAGGAGCTCCATTTCAGAGTCCAATGATTCATTATCACATACCCTCGTTGCTCTGATGGCCAGTGTTTTCAGAGCAACGAGGGTAAGCCATATTCGAATTAAGGCTACTCCGTTAAGATGCTACCGATGCTGGGACTTCGGTCACCGTGCCAGTTCCTGCAAGGGACCTGACCGAACCAAGCTTTGCCGCAAGTGTGGCGAAGAGGGTCATGTGGCGAAGACTTGCGAAAAGGACCCGCACTGCATGTTATGCTCTGCGAAGTTTGAATCCAGCCACACTTCTGGCGGCCCGAAGTGCCCGGTTTATCAGAGGGCACTCCAGACGAAGAACCGGCAGAAAAAATGAGGTTACTCCAATTGAACCTCAACCACTGTGAGGCAGCACAGGACCTGCTGCAACAAACGGTGAGAGACCTTAAGATCGATGTGGCGATTCTTTGCGAGCAGTACACGAACATGGAGGGCCCTACTTGGTTTTCAGACAGGTCAAGTCGAGCCGCGATATGGACTTACGGTTTGCGTCAGGTCCGGGAGGTCATAACTGTACCATCGACTGGCTTTACCAGGGTTAAGGCAGATGGCATATACATTTACAGTGTATATGCACCACCTAGTCTCAATACACGAATTCGAAGCGTTGCTGAACAGTCTGGTGGCCGATGCACGAGGACGGAGACCCCTTATCATCGCTGGCGATTTCAACGCATGGGCTACAGCGTGGGGCAGCAGGGTAACGAACCGAAGAGGAGAGGCCCTTCTAGACCATCTAGCCTCACTGGACGTCGTCCTAGCAAATACCGGGTACTCCCCAACCTTCTCCCGAAATGGCGTTAGCTCCATAGTTGATTTGACATTCGTGAGCGAGTGCATTGCTCGCTCGGGTCTAACCTGGGTTGTGAGCGACCAATACACGCATAGTGACCATCATGCTATTCTCATTGAGATGGGTAAACCCGAGAAACGTCGGACACTGCACCAGCCCAGTCGCAAGTGGAGCACGAAAAAACTGGACACGGAGGCCCTCGTCGCCATGATGGAAGATGTGACCATATCTGAAGGAACACCGGAAGAGCAGACAGAGGAACTCATGACGCATGTTGTCAATGCATGCGATGCCTCTATGCCGAGGTGCTCACCAAGTGACCGCCGACCACCGGTTTACTGGTGGAACGAAGAAATTGCTCAACTGCGCAGGAAATGCATCAAGAGCAGACGTCTGTGCCAAAGAGCAAGGAGCCGGCCCGACTCTGAGAGGTTGCGGGAACAACAACGGAATGATCGCAACGCCTTGAAAAATGCCATCAAAGCGAGCAAACGTCTCTGCTGGCGTGAGCTGTGTCGAGAGGTTGATGAGGACCCATGGGGCAGGCCGTACAAAATCGTTATGACCAAGCTGAATGGCGCGGTCAACATGTCCCCGACCTGTCCAAACCTACTGCAGAACATCGTGGCCACTCTCTTCCCGATCCAGACGGAGACGAACCACGCAGCCCCGATACATCGACCCACGGACGTGTCCCCAGTCAGCCCAGATGAACTTCGGAATGCTTGCCGCTGGATCCGGGACACTAAAGCTCCAGGTCCGGACGGAATACCAAATGCGGCTCTGAAGGTTGCCATCGAAGCTCGCCCAGACCTCTTCTTGGGCGTTCTAGACAGATGTCTGAGGGAAGGTTCCTTCCCGCGCTGCTGGAAACGACAACGGCTAGTGCTCCTGCCTAAGGGCAAGAAACCACCATGCGATCCGTCATCTTACCGCCCGATTTGCCTGTTGGACACAGCAGGTAAAATCCTGGAGCGATTTGTTTGCAGCAGACTTGAGACCTTCGTCGAAAGCAACAGCGGCCTTTCCGATAATCAGTTCGGTTTCCGAAAGGCGCGCTCAACAGTGGAGGCAATTGGTAAAGTGGTGAGCACTGCTAGAGAGGCCATATCAGGAGCACGCTGGAGAAGGGGCACTAAGAAGTATTGCGCCGTCGTGACCTTGGATATTAAAAACGCCTTCAACTCAGCGAGGTGGAGCTGCATTCTAAATGCCCTTCATCTCCTGGAAGTTCCAGTGTACATCAGGACAATCATCAGCGACTACTTCAAAGATCGAGTCCTGTTGTACTACACAGATGACGGTCCGAGGAGCTATGACGTGACGGGTGGTGTTCCACAGGGGTCGGTTCTGGGTCCCTTACTTTGGAACATCATGTACGATGCGGTACTGAGATTGGAGTTACCACATGGCGCGGAGACCATTGGCTTCGCTGACGACGTGGCGCTCGTCGTAGTGGACAAGCACCTGGAGGACGTTACCCGCGTGGCCCACCGCTCCATCGCGATAATTCGCCGGTGGCTGTCTTTGGTCGGGCTGGTCCTGGCCGATCACAAAACTGAGGCAGTGCTGATTACCAGCAGGAAGACACGGGAGACCATCACCCTCAGAGTGAGGAGACACGAGATCCAGTCCGGGCCACACCTGCGGTACCTCGGCGTATGGATCGACGCGCGTCTCCATTTTGACGAACATCTTCGACTCATTAGCCAGAAAGCGGATGGTGTGATCTCTGCCCTGTCGCGCATTATGCCGAACACCGGTGGCCCCAGGCAAAGCAGGCGGAAGCTCCTCGCGACCGTGGTTAGCTCGACCCTGCTGTATGCAGCGCCCATTTGGGCCAGCACCCTGGCAACAGCAGCATACGCCAGGAAGACCATATCCGTCTACCGTCGGAGTGCTCTAATAGTGGTCTGTGCGTACCGCACGGTGTCATATGACGCCGTATGCGTAGTAGCAGGAATGACGCCTATAGAGATTCTGGCGGACGAGCGCCGACGGATCTTTTACCGGGGAAGACACGGCTCGCGAATAGAAGCCCTCGCTGCGCTGGAAGAAGAGAAGATGGAAACGATGAGACAGTGGCAAAACCGCTGGGGCGCAACGCTGAACGGCAGGTGGACCCACCGTCTAATCCCACGGATCAACGAATGGGCGTCGAGGGTTCACGGAGAAGTGGACTTCTTCGTGACTCAGTTGCTGACGGGGCATGGATGCTTTAGAGCGTACCTGCACCGATTTAAGCTCGACGACGACCCGACGTGTCCAGCTTGCCCAGGACAGGAGGAGGATGTGGAGCACGTGATGTACAACTGCCCGCGATTCTCAGGAGAACGCGACCAGCTGCAGGAAATCCTGCAACAGCGCCTGACACCGGAGAACACCATCCCATTGATGATGTCCACGGAAGACAGATGGGCCGCAATTGCGACGTACGCTGCCCGGGTCATGCGACGCCTCAGAACTGAAGAGCGTGAGAGAAGTGGAAGCCAATAAAAGGCTTAAAGGAGGGGGGCTAGAATAGCCCCACCACCCCACCTAACGAAGTAATGCCTGACGGCGGTTCCGTAGGTGGGGCGAAGGAGGACGTAGGGTTTTAGTGGGTATTATCTACGGATGAGTCCCACACTCATCGGACCGGATATTTTTTTGAGTCTGGGTCGATGGTGCGTAAATGCATTTCCCGCGTCGTTAAAAAACACACACACACACACTCTCTCCCTCTCTCTTCCCAGAAGGAACTAACATTATAGGGTTCGCAGACGACATTGTCATCGTCGTCGCAAAATGCAACGCAGTCATCGCAATTTGCAAATAGCAAAGAAGCCATTGCCACTGCCAGTCGTTGGCTGGATTCCGCAGGATTGCAGCTTGCCAAAAATAAAACAGAAGTTATGCTTGTAACTAGCAGAAAGGAGAGAGAATCCATCATTGTCAAAGTCAGTCATCACAAAATTTCATCACGACCTGCAATAACATACCTGGCATCATGATTGACACGCGCTTGTCCCTTTGAGACCACTTGGACTATGCCAGCAAAAAAAGGGGGCGGTGGTGGATGCTGCGTTGACCAGGTTAATGTCGAACACTGGAGTGCCTAGTCATGAAAAAAAAGCTGCTAGTCTCGGTTATCACATCGGTTCTGCTCAATCGCTCACCAGTTTGAGAGAACTCTACAAATGCGAAGAGTTGTAGAGTTGTAGAGCATTCCGTGTCTCCAATGAAGCAGTTTGCGTCATAGCCGGGATGATCCCAGTAGATATAATGGACCACGAACGGCAGAGGCGTTACAAGAGATACAGGAAGCAGAACTGCCAGGAACACGTAGCAGAATGGTAACAGCGACGGGACACGTCCTCCAAGGGACGATGGACATACCGACTGATTCCTTCAGTTGAATCGTGAATCAGTCGAAAGCACGGCGGGGTAAATTTTTACATCACGCAGCTTCTAGCGGGGCAAGGTTGCATCAGAGCCAAACTTCACAGGTTCAAAAGGGATGATTCTCCACATTGCCCTGTATGCGAACCTGATGTCGAGGCCGAACACGTGTTTTTTCTGTGTCCGTGTTTTGCACCTCGACGACGAGGCACTGCTGAGATACTTGGTATAGGCCATATGACTCCAGAAAACGTAGTTGCATGTATGCTTGTTTCTGAAAGTAATTGGAGCTTGGTGTTAAAATTTGCACAAGACTCATTGCTGGAATTGTGTAAGAGGGGAAAGGAAAGAGGAATATCTCTGATCCCTCACTTGACTAACTTCTTGTGACTGGGTCACTATTCCATTCTCCGCAATGTAACGCCTGTAGTAGGTGGTTCCGAAGCGAGGATGGAGGAGAAGGAAGGTTCAGTTTTAGAGAGTAAAAATCTCACATGCTCCGGGTTTCTGAAGATTTCCACATACCCTCGTAAAACAAACACCCACATGGGAAAAAAACACTTTTTTGGTGTCAATATCAAAACATGAGTTCTGACTATATGTCTTCAAGAAAGTAATTTATTTATACAAGAACAATAAATATCCACTTACTCAGTATCACAGACCCACAAAACTAGTTCTTTTGATGAAAACTCACCAATTTTTCCTGCTTACTACACAATTCTCTTTCTACAAAGTACTTTAGAGCAAATAAACAAATTCTCTCTGTGAACTTAATGTAGAGCATAAAAAAATTGTAATTTTTGCAAGGTTTGAAAACATGCATTTACTTCAAATGTCAACAACAATTTCTTGCAGCATTATCTTCAATACTTAATGTGTGTACACATAAGTGACTAATTACGAGAAGAAGAAAGAAACTAAGAGAAAAAATCTCCATTATTTAAAGAATAAATTGTAATTTATTAGTTGAAGTTGAAATAGAAAGTTCGAATTTGGTTTACTCGTCTTGTCGAATAAGATGCAGCTCTGTGATGTCCTGAACCTAAAAAACAATTGTGCTTTCAATATATGTCCCGTTCAATAATTTAATAAATTAAAAAGTTACATTACTGGAAATAATAATAAAAAAACTAATATTATTTACCATTTATATTTCTTCCTTTCACATTTCTTCCAATACCTGAAAAATGAAATCATCATTATTTGTTATATAAATCTCTTTTTCTATTTAATGTAAGATAATTATTGTAAATTTACTTTCTTTAATTATATTCTTTCCAAAATTACTTTTTGTACAATAAGATATTTACTATAATAACCTTTACAGTGTTTTATTTAGTATTGAAATAACTACTGAAAGCATGACGAACATTGTTCTTAATGCCTACTTTTCAATATCTCTCTTTTCCCATTCCAACTCAACCAAATAGAAAGTATCAGTTCAACAATAAAATTAAAGATTTAGTATTTTTTCTTGCATATTTAAATCAGTCACTCATAACTATATTAAATTAATATGAAAACATTTCTTATTATAAATATATTGCCTTATAACAATTCAAATATAATAGTGACACTGAATATTGTTAATAATTACCTTCTGATAATGGTAATAAAGGTATTTATTGTCAATATTCAAATATTTCAAATTACAACCGTGCATTGTCTTGCTATATTCTGTACATACAATTCACTGCATTATGTGGTCTGCCCCTTCTGTCCTCTTGATGCGGTTGCTGTGGCTGCTCCTGCAAATGCTGCTGCTGTTCCACATTCAGCTGTTGCTGCTGCTGCTGCTGCAGCGTTTCCATCTTGAACTGCTGCTGTTGCTGCCGCTGCAGCAGTTCCACATGCTTCTCCAGCAGCTTCAACTGTTTCTCCTGCAGGTCCAATTGTTTGAGCCACAGTTCCTTCTGTTGCTGCAGAAGCTGTTGCTGTTCTTGACGCAGCTGATTACTCTGCTCACCATCAATTTCTTGAGTAGAATCCATCTTTGAAACAAATACCACCGTAATATGATTTTTTTTAAATTGAAAGATTGTTTACTTTGTAAAACAAAACAAGATATGTGTTCATTACAACAAGACACTCGGAATACAAACAACAGTACAATTATTGCAAAGTGTAGTTAATGAACATTTTATGTAGATTATACAGAATATATCATTAAAAAAATTGTCATTATGAAACAAATCATTGAGTGAAAATGCAATGATTTGTTTCTTGTACTATCCTGTTTTATTTAGATATCAGTTAATTACTTTGAGACAAAATTTTATTCTCACTCAACAGTTTTCTACTTTGGTTACTGGATTTCTACTGGCTTCTTTCTATAACATCTAACTCTGTAAAAAAGAAAGAAAAAGTTTTCCAAAAACTGACAACTAATCTCTATTAATTGTCATCAATAAGGAAACAGGGAAAAAGAAAGAAGGAACTCCAGGAAATGGGAAAGAAATAAAAGGAAACAAAACTTAAACAAACATTTGCAATATTGTATCTACAATATTCTGTGCATAGGTGTGTAAGGAGTCCAATCCAAAAATTGTATCCAAGAGTAAATATCAAAATTGCAAAGAATACAAATCTGCAACAATTTTCCTTCAATACTCTTCATCACAATTTTTTCGACAAAATTAACAGCCACGAAATGAAAAGAAGCTAATAATAATGTAGCCACATTAATCAATTGATAATTTTATTAATTTAATATTATTTACACAAAGAGGTAACTATATACAGTTACAATTCATGAAGATAATATTCTTTTAAGTCATTACAAATAGTGAAGTGCTTGAAATTTATTTGTAGTTGTTCTTATTTTTAATCTCAGGAAATATTTCACTTTGTGCATAATGAGAACTAATATTTAAAAAAAACATTTCATTTCATATCACTTTTTCTAAATTAATCCAACGTTAATGCAATTACACTGCTTCTTCCGGTCAATTTTCTTTAGTATTGTACAAAGGCGTACATTTTTTGCATGAAAATATTACTTAAAAATTTTGACTTTGCTTACGCTGATATTCCTTTTTAAGTATACAATTCAAAGCTTATTCTATTTCTATTAAATAATTAATTATAGTGTACCTTACATACAAACAGACCACCGAACGCGATGCAAAAACAATGGCGAATAACAGAATAAAGAACAAATTTTCATAATATCCGCATCGTAGGGTATATTTCTAAATCGTAATCGTATATACAGAAACCCCACTTCTCATTGGTCAAAATCTTGGAGCACTTCCGAGTAGTTAGCCTGGTGCACACTAGGTGTCGCGCGTAAAACGATTTCTTCGAGAATATGATCTTGTAGATATGATATGATCACGGTCATAGCGTGTAATCTCTTCCACCGTGATTTGATCACTACATAAATCACGTTTAATGGCCATTTTACTAACAAATTGCACGAGAAGCGCACATCATAACAGACAGGCTACATACAAATTTATATTGATCAAATAAATTTAAAATGCAAGCTCAATACAAATGGAATAAAGTCCGTATGTTAGGAATGCAACAAAAATGACGAAATATAATAGCAGGTTACGCAATTAGTTTATAATGTTAAGCTTTATTGTATGAGTTCATGTTTTGAAAACGAGCGACAAAAGGAGCGAGATTTCAAATTCGGAGGAATGCAATAAAGCAACATTATAAACGCGTTCCATTAGCTATTTTTTGTATTACGGCATTACAGATTTATAAGATAAACTGAATTTTGCAATACAACTTCCTTCTGACGTCACGGGCATAAGACAATTGACATTGGGCGTGGTCGACTGCTTCGTTTATCTCTACTGCCTCACGATTCTCTCGCTGCGTTTGGCTGAATGTGTGGAGACGCAATCATCCATATTGTAAAATGCTAATATGTCATCATTTGTGCTGTAATATGTCCGATTATGAACGTTTTCTTGCAACCGAAAAGGTCGTATATAATACAAAAAACAAATTTACTGCTTTCGTGTGTATAATTTTTGGTAATACGACTACTCTGCAGTAGTAGTAGTGGCGGCGGTAGCGGCGGTAGCGGCTGTAGCGGCGGTAATAGTGGTAGTAGAATTAATAGTAGTGTAGTAGTAGTAGTGGTAGTGGTAGTGGTAGTGGTAGTGGTAGTGGTAGTGGTAGTGGTAGTGGTAGTGGTAGTGGTAGTGGTAGTGGTAGTGGTAGTGGTAGTGGTAGTGGTAGTGGTAGTGGTAGTGGTAGTGGTAGTGGTAGTGGTAGTGGTAGTGGTAGTGGTAGTGGTAGTGGTAGTGGTAGTGGTAGTGGTAGTGGTAGTGGTAGTGGTAGTGGTAGTGGTAGTGGTAGTGGTAGTGGTAGTGGTAGTGGTAGTGGTAGTGGTAGTGGTAGTGGTAGTGGTAGTGGTAGTGGTAGTGGTAGTGGTAGTGGTAGTGGTAGTGGTAGTGGTAGTGGTAGTGGTAGTGGTAGTGGTAGTGGTAGTGGTAGTGGTAGTGGTAGTGGTAGTGGTAGTGGTAGTGGTAGTGGTAGTGGTAGTGGTAGTGGTAGTGGTAGTGGTAGTGGTAGTGGTAGTGGTAGTGGTAGTGGTAGTGGTAGTGGTAGTGGTAGTGGTAGTGGTAGTGGTAGTGGTAGTGGTAGTGGTAGTGGTAGTGGTAGTGGTAGTGGTAGTGGTAGTGGTAGTGGTAGTGGTAGTGGTAGTGGTAGTGGTAGTGGTAGTGGTAGTGGTAGTGGTAGTGGTAGTGGTAGTGGTAGTGGTAGTGGTAGTGGTAGTGGTAGTGGTAGTGGTAGTGGTAGTGGTAGTGGTAGTGGTAGTGGTAGTGGTAGTGGTAGTGGTAGTGGTAGTGGTAGTGGTAGTGGTAGTGGTAGTGGTAGTGGTAGTGGTAGTGGTAGTGGTAGTGGTAGTGGTAGTGGTAGTGGTAGTGGTAGTGGTAGTGGTAGTGGTAGTGGTAGTGGTAGTGGTAGTGGTAGTGGTAGTGGTAGTGGTAGTGGTAGTGGTAGTGGTAGTGGTAGTGGTAGTGGTAGTGGTAGTGGTAGTGGTAGTGGTAGTGGTAGTGGTAGTGGTAGTGGTAGTGGTAGTGGTAGTGGTAGTGGTAGTGGTAGTGGTAGTGGTAGTGGTAGTGGTAGTGGTAGTGGTAGTGGTAGTGGTAGTGGTAGTGGTAGTGGTAGTGGTAGTGGTAGTGGTAGTGGTAGTGGTAGTGGTAGTGGTAGTGGTAGTGGTAGTGGTAGTGGTAGTGGTAGTGGTAGTGGTAGTGGTAGTGGTAGTGGTAGTGGTAGTGGTAGTGGTAGTGGTAGTGGTAGTGGTAGTGGTAGTGGTAGTGGTAGTGGTAGTGGTAGTGGTAGTGGTAGTGGTAGTGGTAGTGGTAGTGGTAGTGGTAGTGGTAGTGGTAGTGGTAGTGGTAGTGGTAGTGGTAGTGGTAGTGGTAGTGGTAGTGGTAGTGGTAGTGGTAGTGGTAGTGGTAGTGGTAGTGGTAGTGGTAGTGGTAGTGGTAGTGGTAGTGGTAGTGGTAGTGGTAGTGGTAGTGGTAGTGGTAGTGGTAGTGGTAGTGGTAGTGGTAGTGGTAGTGGTAGTGGTAGTGGTAGTGGTAGTGGTAGTGGTAGTGGTAGTGGTAGTGGTAGTGGTAGTGGTAGTGGTAGTGGTAGTGGTAGTGGTAGTGGTAGTGGTAGTGGTAGTGGTAGTGGTAGTGGTAGTGGTAGTGGTAGTGGTAGTGGTAGTGGTAGTGGTAGTGGTAGTGGTAGTGGTAGTGGTAGTGGTAGTGGTAGTGGTAGTGGTAGTGGTAGTGGTAGTGGTAGTGGTAGTGGTAGTGGTAGTGGTAGTGGTAGTGGTAGTGGTAGTGGTAGTGGTAGTGGTAGTGGTAGTGGTAGTGGTAGTGGTAGTGGTAGTGGTAGTGGTAGTGGTAGTGGTAGTGGTAGTGGTAGTGGTAGTGGTAGTGGTAGTGGTAGTGGTAGTGGTAGTGGTAGTGGTAGTGGTAGTGGTAGTGGTAGTGGTAGTGGTAGTGGTAGTGGTAGTGGTAGTGGTAGTGGTAGTGGTAGTGGTAGTGGTAGTGGTAGTGGTAGTAGTAGTAGTAGTTGGCAGCACTGGTTGCCGTGTTGAGGTGTGTTCGTGTGCGTTCCTCGCTTGTCGCGGTCTATCGACGTCATGAGCTTTAACTGCCAGTAAAGGTAAGAAGAGTGAATGCCTGAAGCACTCTGGCACCTCGATTTATGATAGCAAAGCGTGGGACTCCGTAATTAGGGAGATATACGTGCTAAAATCGGTGTCTCTTGTTAGCGTGGGCTAGCGCCATCTTGTCCTTGGGTGGCGTCCTTGGAATATAGGGTGCATTGTGCTGCCGCTGCGCGGCAGGATCTTACACTATGTACCCCCACTAGCGCCCCGTAAGGAGTGGACGTGAACTAAGAGGCTTACAGCACTCCTAGCGGAGCGGAGGGTGACATGTCGACCTGCACCTGTCGGGGAGAGGGGGGTGTGGCCGCGGAGGTGCCGGAGGCACACCCTAACGGCGACCGGAGGGACTCGCCGCCCGCCGCCATCACTAAGGGCTTAGAGCGCGACCTGTCGGGTTTTGAGGGAAAGGGGATGCCACTCCCGGGGACTGGCACTGCGGTTGTGGCAACCACTCCGCCAGAGGGCGACCGAGTAGGCGACGGGCCCAACCAGGACACGAGTGGGAGCGGAGCCGATTTGGAAACGGCTAATTCCAGTGGCGGAGAAAAGGAACTTACGGCCGGAGCAGGAAAAATGGAAAACGTGGAATCTGCCGCGTACGAATTGCAGCGAACCGTTTCGGAACTTGGAGCATGCCTCTCTCGCATGAACGGGGTGATCGCCTTGACCAAAAACATGCAGAAAGTTGTCAAGGAAGGTATGACGGAAGCAATGGCGCTCCTCCAAAGGTTGGAAGGTAATAACACACCTAACCTCCTTATTAGCATTGAAAAATGCAAAAGAGGAGAGGAAAAGCATATGGTAGACAAAACATGCCAAGTGAAATTATTTAAGGAACTAGGTATGGCGAAAAAACAAAAGGGAAAGAAGCAGGATCAGCAGAAGAAAGAACTAGCCAGCCGAAATGACCAAGGAAAGAGCCAGTCTTCAGAGCAGGCGGAACACGGCGTAACAAACCAACAAAACAGCGAAATGGAATGCGATGAAACCTGCGAGGAAGGAGACTGGCAAACAGTAGTATATAAAAAGAAACAAGCGAAAGAAAAACCTACACCGAAGCAGAAGCCGAAAACCGAAATCCGAACAAAGGCAATAAAAGTTATTGCAAAGGATAATGCCACGTATGCAGACATTTTCAAGCAGCTGGGGAATAAAGTGAACCCCGCAACTGACGGCGCGGACTTTAAAAATATCCGCAAGACACGGCGGGGAGAATACCTTTTTGTCCTCAAAGAAGAAGAAAAACTCGAAGAGCTTCAGAAGAAGTTTTCGGAGGCCCTGACAGATCAGGCGAGCGTCGTTGCGCTGGAAAAGCAAACTACAGTTATCCTAAAGGGCGTAATGGAATTCTCTACCAAAGAAGAGATTCTCTTGGCGGTAGCGGAAGAACTCGGCCAGACCGAAATTACCGCAAAGCAGCTCCTAAGAGTGAGGAAGGGACACGCAGGCGTACAGTCTGCAATACTTAAACTCAAGCAGGAGCAAGCGGAGACCCTCTTGAAAAAGAGGACTATCCGCGTTGGGTGGGTGAACTGCCAGGTACAGGAGTGGACAGAGGTGCGCCGATGTTACAAATGTCTAGAATATGGACACATTTCGAGAGGCTGCACTAACGCGGACAAAAGCCAGCAGTGCTGGAAATGTGGAAAAAACGGCCACAAACAAAAAGACTGTGAGGAAGGTCCCACGTGCACAATGTGTAAAGCTAAAAACGAACCAAGCTTTACACACTTCCCGGGAAGCAGATGGTGTAATACCTTCCAGAAAGAATTGGAAAAACGACGAACACAATGCTAAGGATTCTTCAAGTAAACCTAGGCAGAGGGAAACAGGCCCAGGACCTCCTCCTCGAAACCCAGAGACAGAGGGACATAGATATATCGCTAATAAGCGAATTCTACAGGAAGGACGAAATAAACCCATGGTACCAGGATGTCACCGGCAAAGCCGGAATACTAATTAATAAAAATTGTTTCATCCAAGATTTCTGCGAGGGTGGCGAGGGCTTCGTATGGGTCGAGACAAACAACATCAGAATTTACAGTTGTTACTTCTCTCCAAACGACGCCCCGGATACCTTCGAGAGAAATATCGGAAATCTTGAAGATTCTATAGGAACGGCAAAAGGAGAAGTCATTGTCGGGGGCGACTTCAACGCCAAATCAACGCAGTGGCAATCCCCAAAATCCGATAGAAGAGGGTCGCTTTTAACAGATATGTGCTCACGCAAAAACCTCATTGTGATGAACAATGACGGAGCAGCAACGTTTCGTAGAGGTTGCTCCAGCTCTATTATTGACCTGACTCTGGCCAGCAATAGAGTGGCAAGCCAAATACGAAACTGGGCAGTCCTCGAAGAGATCACACTAAGCGATCATATGTATATAGAGTTCGTCATTGAAACTAACAAGAAACGTTCGGGAGAAGCCGGAAACAAAAATAATTTCTCGACGCCATGGAATGTCAAGAAATATAACGAAAGAGCAATGATTGCATTTCTGGAAGAAAGGAAGATCCTCAACGAAATGAGGTGGACAAAGAAAGAAGAAACCCTGAAAACACATGCTAAGAATGTGCTACAAACCATCAAAGAAGCATGCAACATTGCAATGCCCAAAAGACACTCACAGCTGAACAGGAAACCCATGTACTGGTGGACTGAGGATATCTCCGATCTTAGGAAGAAATGCCTTAATGCGAGAAGGAGATATACAAGATCGAAGGGATGCCCTTCACTAAAAAGGGAATACAACCAGTGCAAGGACAAGTTGAAAGAAGCCATAAAGGACAGCAAAAGGCGACACTGGTTATCTCTTATAGAAGAGGTTGAGTCCGATCCATGGGGAAAACCTTTCCAGCTGGTGACAAAAAAACTAGGCCTCAAGAGGCAGACGCCAGGACTGGACGACCCCACCTGGATACTACAAATAATAAGATCGCTATTCCCCACTGAGCGGCAAACGCCGGAGCACACGACTAAAGAGGCGGATACTGAAGGAAATTACACGAAATTTACTGTAGAGGAGCTACAGAAAGTAGGGGACTCCCTGAAGAACAATAAAGCCCCTGGCAGAGACGGTATCCCGAACGAAGCCATGAAGACCATTATCAAGTTTTACCCAGAGCTTCTGTTGCGCATGTACAACAATTGCCTGGAAAACAAAGTCTTTTTTGATCACTGGAAGATACAAAAACTAATCCTTATTAGAAAAGGGAACAGGCCCCTGAATGAACCCTCGTCATATAGACCCATATGTCTACTTGATACAATGGGGAAAATTCTTGAAGGATTAATTATGGAAAGAATCCAAACCCAACTGGATTCAAACAGACTACTTTCAGACAGGCAGTTTGGCTTCCGAAAACGCAGATCCACAGTAGACGCCATCAAACTGGTTGTGAAAACTGCAGAAAAGACGAAAGAAGAAAAAGGCTTCTGCGCGTTAGTCAGCATTGACATCAAAAATGCATTTAACACAGCAAAGTGGAACGACATAATCTCCGCCCTAGAGGATAAAAAGACCCCCGGGTACATCCTTGACCTAGTTCGAAGCTACCTGAGCGGTCGAACTGTAGAATACAAAAGTAAGGAAAAAACACTAACACACAAAATGACCTGCGGTGCACCCCAAGGCTCCAAAATTGGACCACTAATGTGGAATGTACTGTATGACAGCCTGTTAGAAATTCCTCTGCCCACGAACGTCATACTGGTTGGTTTTGCAGATGATGCTATCATCGTAGCATCGGCAAACTCCACCAGAGTTCTAGAAATTAGTGTAAATGACAGCTTAGAACGCGTCCAAGCATGGTTGGCGGAGAAAGGATTGGAAATGGCTGTCGGCAAGACAGAAGCAGTCTTAGTTACAAACAGAAGATCATTTATCCCCCCAAAATTCAAAATTGGAAGACAAAACATACCCTGCCAGAAATCCCTCCATTACCTGGGAATGAACATAGACAACAAGCTCAGCTTTGGTCCACAGGTAATCGCGGCAGCCGAAAGAGCCCAGGAAACGGCATCTGCACTTTCGAGGCTCATGCCAAATGTAAGAGGACCGAGCGAATGCAAAAGAAGAATGCTCATGAGTGTCATGCACGCAAAACTGCTGTACGCGGCACCTACTTGGGCCGAAAAAGTAGCCAAAAACAAAAATCTTCGGGCGAAACTGGAAGCAGTTCAAAGGAAGGGTGCTCTAAGAATCACTTCGGCCTACAGAACTGTCTCAAAAAGCGCGGTGTTAGTGCTAGCTAGGGTCCCGCCCATTAGTCTCTTAGCACTGGAGCGTAAGGAGGTGTACGATTTAATGAAGGGAGAAAATTCAGACGCAGTCAAACGTGCAGCCATTAAGAAAGAAGCTCGGAAAAAACTAATGGACCGATGGCAAAATTCCTGGCAGGAAGAAGTAACAGGCAGATGGACGTACAAACTGATGCCAAACCTTTCGAAATGGGTATTAAGAAAGCACGGCTCTGTTTCCTACCATCTGACTCAAGCTTTTACAGGTCATGGATCTTTCAAATCTTATTTAAAAAGATTTGGAAAAGCAGACAGCGCGGACTGTGACTACTGTGGCTACAATAACGACGACGCAGAACACACCCTCTTCAACTGCCCAACATGGGCAAATGAGAGGACCGAGGTCACCACAAAGCTCGACAGCCCATTAACAACGGACAACATTATAACATTAATGACAAAGACACAGACAAACTGGGAACTAATCGAAAGGTATATTACGACCATTATGACTAAAAAGGAAGAAGATCAAAGAGCTAACAGAAGTAGTAGTGCAAATTAAAAACACTGGGTAGCCAGCTTGACTCCACCCTGAAGTAATGCGAAAGCGGTTCCGGGGTGGAACAGTCAAGGATCATAAAGGGTTTGTGGTTTTAGTGGGTAAAAATCTCACACTACCGAGGAGAGCGGTCCCTCCGAGGTGTCTTTCGAAGATTTCCACAGTTCCCCTCGTAAAAAAAAAAAAAAAAGTAGTAGTAGTAGTAGTAGTAGTAGCAGTAGTAGTAGCAGTAGCAGTAGCAGTAGCAGTAGCAGCAGCAGTAGCAGCAGCAGTAGCAGCAGCAGCAGCAGTAGCAGCAGCAGTAGCAGCAGCAGTAGCAGCAGCAGTAGCAGCAGGAGTAGCAGCAGCAGTAGCAGCAGCAGTAGCAGCAGCAGTAGCAGCAGCAGTAGCAGCAGCAGTAGCAGCAGCAGTAGCAGCAGCAGTAGCAGCAGCAGCAGCAGCAGCAGCAGCAGCAGCAGTAGCAGTAGCAGTAGCAGTAGCAGTAGCAGTAGCAGTAGCAGTAGCAGTAGTAGTAGTAGGTCGTGGTCTCGGGCTCGGGCTCGGGCTCGGGCTTAGCCGTAGCCGTAGCCGTAGCCGTAGTCGTAGTCGTAGTCGTAGTCGTAGTCGTAGTCGTGGTAGTGGTGGTAGTAGTGGTAGTAGTAGTGGTGGTAGTAGTAGTAGTAGTAGTAGTAGTAGCAGCAGTAGTAGTAATAGCAGTAGTAGTATTAGTAGAGAGGTGCCACGCTGGTTGAGATACCTGGCGGCGGTGGCGGTGGTGATGGTAGTGGTAGTAGAATCAGTAATAGTAGTAAAAGTAGTAGTAGTAGTAGTAGTAGTAGTAGTAGTAGTAGTGGTGGTGGTGGTGGTGGTGGTAGTAGTGGTGGTACTAGTAGTAGTAGTGGTAGTAGCAGTGGTGGTAGTAGTAGTAGTAGTAGTCATAGCAGTAGTAGTAATAGCAGTAGTAGTATTAGTAGAGATGCCACGTTGGTGGAGATACCTGGCGGCGGTAGCGGTGGTGATGGTAGTGGTAGTAGAATTAGTAATAGTAATAGTAGTGGTAGTGGTAGTGCTAGTGGTAGTGCTAGTGGTAGTGGTAGTAGTAGTAGTGGTGGTAGTAGTAGTAGTAGTAGTAGTAGTAGTAGTGGTGGTGGTGGTAGGGAGGTGCCACGCTGGTGGAGATACTTGGTTGGGGAATATTTTCGCAAGCCAATGGAGGTCGGCCCCAAATCTCGCCATTCAGAGGGGTACCGCCAAGATCCCGTGACAGAAATATGCACAACACTTGTGATCCCAATAGTTGGCGCGTCCGGAATCAGTAATAAATCAAAAATAGTTTTTAGGAAGTGCCAAATTAAGAATGTTATGTCGGTTTTTATATTCAGGCGTGGCACCAGTAGATATATCAAGTATTGTATTCAACATTGGAATTTCGGACTTTAAAAACTGTTAATAGTTTTTGGAAGTAATGGGCTGCTGTCGTATTATGAAGAAGTTCGTCCGAGGTTATCACACAATTTAGGGGCTTGAGAGATTCAGTATCACTCGGTCGGTAACAGTAAACAAAAGAGTGAATCGTGGCTTGAGTATAGTTCCAATGGACGTTTTGGATACTGTATTGCAATACAAAGGCCTAATTTTTGAAAAATTTATATTTAGAAATATTGTTACATCAACTAACCAATAAAATTTGATCTCTCACTTTCTGATTAGAGTTCTCACTTTCTTGCTTTATTTCTAAATTTGTACTTTTCGAAATTCCGAGAGTGGAACAAAATGACTCATGTCATTCTTTTAAGCGCTCTCCTTCTATTCATGGAAAAAATGAAACAACATGGAGCTGTTTTTGAGATAATGTATTAAAAATAGTAAAACATACGGTACTAGTCCCATTTTCGGTATACTCCGTATTTTCAAAGATTGCAAAAAGTTTACATTTCAAAACAACAAAATTGAAGATAGAGATTTTTCCCTTAGACTGTCTTGTAAAAAATTAGCTCTTTAAATAAAGTCATATACAATTTTTTGAAAACGCGAGAAGATTTCGCGTAATTTGTCTGAACTTTATGTAATTTCTAAAAACGTTTTCTCTAAAATCACTTAAATTTTTGTAATGAAATTTTCTTCTCGTAGGCGACAAAGGATGGTTAAAAATATGGTGCTATTTCCATTTCCCGCAAACATACCGTTTTCTCGAAAATTCCAAAAGTTAACACTTCAAAACTACTATATTGAAGATAGCGATTTTTACCTTCAACCTGATAAACTGGTGGTGCCACAGACTCTCCCGTATTAGTTTTCTATTTCCTTTGGTTTCGGTTAGATATACGAACTTCCCGCGTACTCTTCATGGCAGCCATCTACCGCCACCCAAAGTTCATTTTTTGAAATTTTGTTATTTCTTCAGTTTTTTAATAATACAATGGAAATATTATTTTATGACTATTAATGAACAGTAAAACTGCGTACTAAAATTCAATTGTCTTTGAAAATTTTGAAGCCCTTTTTAAGAAAATGGTGCTAACGCGCTACTACAAATTCGAAATTTGAAGCTCTTTTTCACAGAACATTTTTGAGTTTTCGAAAATCTTTATTTAAAATCATTTGAAGTACTTTAACTCACAATTACAATAGTGTTTACAAATTGCTGGAAATGTACATATTAATATGTGTAATTTTTTAAAGAACGAAAGATACCCCGAAATAAACTTTACGTCATATTAAAGAGTGGAATTAGCACAATCCGTTCGAAAAGTTTTAAAAAAATTGGAACTGTTTTTGAGAAAATGGCATTTGGGCGTTGCTGAAAATGCGAAATTTTGAGCTAGATTTCATAGAAAACGGTTAAGCTTTCGACAAACGTTCTCTGACATTATTTAAAGCACATGTATTCACAAACACAATAATGTGAAAAAAATGCTGCTAGTGTATATATTAACGACGTGAGAGACAAGTCAAAAACATTACATTTTTGTAAGTTTTGAAAAACAAAAGAATAGAGCAAAATAGCGTTTATGTCATCTTATAGAGTGCATTTATCACTACCCCACCAAAAGTTTAAAGAAAACATTTGAAGCTGTTTTTGACAAAATCTTGTTTTTATAATTTTAAAAATTGCACATTTTGCTCGCAATATTGAGCGAAAACTGCTAAAATTTCCATAACAATGTACATGACCTTAATGAAAGAACTCACTACGGAGAACAAATTTTATTTGAAGGAAAATCTCTATCTTTAATTTTGTAGTTGTAGGAAGACGACCGAAAAATTTTGAAATTACGCAATTTTCGAAACTTCAGAGTTAAAACTGAAAATCGTACCTATGCCACCTTCATATGTGTATTTTAATCTATTTAGACAAGAAATTTAAAGAAAAAATTTGGAGCCGTTTTTGAAAAACCTTTGAAGATTTCCGGCTGGCTTCATGTAAAGTACCTCCAAATTTTAAAGACGTTTTTCAAAATTTCAAAGCTTCGAGTGTAGACTTATGGAGAGGGGTTTCTTCAATTTGGAATGAATTCTACTTATAGTTTAGGCGCTAGTGGTATTCACAGACGGACAGACAGACGGACGGACGTTTTGAAAAACCACTTTTTCGGTCTCAAGGGATCCCGAAACGTGTATTTCCGTTGAAAATTCAAAATCGTTATTCCGAAGCACTTTGCCTACACTATTTATAATACTCCGTATATAGGTATATATACGAACAATTAGCTCTTTTAAAAAAAAAGCATATACAATTTTTTTACACTAATGGATTTCGCGTAATTTGTCTAAAATGTATGCTATTTCTAAAAAAGGCTCCAAAACAGCACTAAATTTTTTTATTAAATTTTCTCCTCTTATGTAACAAATTTACTCCTCTCATGTAAAAATATGGCGCAGTCCTATTTTCGGCAAACCCTCCGTATTTTCTAAAATTGCCAAAATTACGTGTTGGAAACATTGAGTTGAGACAATTAAATATTTAAGTGTCTGCCGGAGTTCGAAACTCACTGCGTTTGTCTAGCGTACAGATAAGGGCTAGAGTTCGAGTCTCGGTGCAGAAGAAAATGTTGCTGGTTGAAAACAATTTTGCATGTTTATGTAGTAGTATAATGTAGCAGAGCAGTTAGAAATAATGCGAGAAAATATGCGGGAAACCGTGTCCAACTTGCAAAGAATTGGAACTATATGATATATGGAAAGATCTATTAGTATTCCAATAGTTGCTTCATTTTTATCCATTTATGAACTAGGCATTTTTAGGAAAAGAAAAATGGCCGTTTCCACATTTTTTTTTTAATTTTATAGACCCATGTCGATAATAGGTTGTTTTTTCCTGGAAAAAGTTTTCAATCGTAAAAGGAAAGTCTCCCAAATAGTTTTGGGAAAACTAACATTGGCCGGTAATTTTGAGTTTCATCTTTAGTGCCTTCTTAAAAAGTGGTTAATTTTTGCGGTAATGGAAATATCTGGAAATATTTCTACTCACAAAGAAACTTTGAAAATTTGAGTTAACGGGTGTTTAAATGTAGGCGGAAGTGTTTTAATACATCGAATACATTGAAAGATCGTGCGCGATCCGTGGCCCTTTTGGTAGGGTATTTGTTTAGCACTCTCCATCTGAGAAACCACGGAAAACTACCGATCAGAGAAGCCGACCGCTAGACTTATCATCCCTACAGCGACTGAATTCGACCTAGGTCTGTATTTAGTGCCGAAAATCCTTCCACTGTCGTGAGTCGAACCTAGAAACTCCCGGCCACATGCACTACAGTGGCATCAGTCGATGCCCTGAGCCACCTCGCCGGGTGACTGTTCTGAGGATTTCGCTGGAAGCAGTTTCGGAAACAAACGAGGTGTCGAAATTGTTTTGGGAATCGTATGATGATGCATTTTGCTGTTTTAGTCCCTTTGGGAGATCAACCATAATTCTCGAAATGTTAGCGGAAGAGACTTAAAAATTTTACTGGATCTCGTACCTCTCTGTCATTATGCTTCAATGCATTCTTTACAAAGTTTGCAGGTGGTGTGTTAGTATTTTTTTACGTTATTTCACATTACTTTAGTTTTCTTATTAGCGTTCAAGATGTCCTGATCATTTTTCATTATTTTTGCCTGTGCTATTAGTGTCCTTTTTTTTCTTTTCAGAAATAGACTTGACAACTGCGTCATTCGTTATGATATTTAGAAATAAAGTAATAAGTATGTTTGATTTTTTACGATGTAAATTTCATTTCTGGCCTTTTGAAACTGATTTGATGAATTCTATTTTGAAAGATATTTAAATATATTTGGGAGAGCAAGTGCACAATTGCCAGTTTTTTACAAACTAAACGGAATAAACGAGTCGTATATTTGTCTATTATTTCAATGTCTAATTTGGAGAAATTCAAAAACTTTTTATGTAGATAAACAAATAATAGAAATAATAAATGAAAAATGACCTTCTGCAAATAATATAGATTGCAGAATAATGATTCCAGATCATCTAGTTACATGTTTCTAACGACCCAAAATGTGCATATATAGTAGGAAGAAATGTTTGAGATAGTATATTCTGAACATCTGTTTCGTAACTGCGGCATAACAGGCTACGCCCAAGGATTATCGATTTTCTCGCCCAACTGCGTCTTGATTGACAGCTCGACAGTGAAATCTCATTTCGGTCTATTTCTGGACGCAGCCACGTGTGTTGAATGTTATTTATTGATGCCAAATTGCTAAATGGCATCCCCATAGACACATGTTTATATGGAAATAGAGAGCGGAATGTCAATTGGGAGTAGAGTGTGTTCTATTTTACTTATAGGGTAACATGAGCGATTAATGAGTCAGTAAATTTGTGACATGTGGTTGTGATGATCATGATCTACATCAAACAGCTGTTTGTTGAAAATTGCTGCTTTTATCATGAATTTTTGTGAAGTTAATGAAAATGAGAGAGATTAAATGTATTAAAAATTATTTTAAAAAATTGAATAATTTATTTGTACGTTGGTTATTTTTTTAAATTTATTAATAAGAAGGTCCGTTTGTTAATAAAAAGATAAATACTTAATATATAATTAAAAATGTTTTCCATATATTCTACATACTTTCATTTACTTTTCTACATAATTTCCATTTTTGTTCTGACGTTTGTTGACTATCGTTCAACAAGTTTTTGAATTCCTACTGTAAGGAAATCTGCCGCCTGTGAAGAAACCCAATCCATGTCTGCAGTTTTCACTTCCTGGTCTTGATTTATCTGAAAGTTTTCAAATCACGAGTGGTATTTAACAGAACTATTTCACGAATAAAATTATGTTCAACAAAGTTTCAAAATGCGCCACGTTTGACCACCAAGAAATATAATTTTAGTAAAGAAACATGATGTAAGTCACTGGATGTAAAGTCTGGACTGTACGTTGGATAATTCGGTTGTACTCATCTAAAAGACCTAATTAGACCGTGTGTCTGTGCAAAAACATGTGGCTCTGAATTGTCATGTAGCAATGTTACACCGGAAGACAGTAGACCACAGCACTTGTTTTGTATGGCACTCCGGAGTTTTCTCAAGGTCACATAATAAGCGTCAGTATTGATTGTTGTGCCTCTCAGCACAAAATCCACTTCAATGTTACACTTCAATTCCATGTTCAATGGAATTTAGGTCTCATTTAATAACTTAACAGTTTTTTGTATCTCACCGAGCGAGAAATGTTCAGTGGACTCTTTGATTCTATCTCTATGGAAAACTTGAAATCTTCAACTTCGAAACACTTATCTGGACAATATCGTTTCAAAATTTGAATTTCGCGAGTGTTCCATAAACTTGCATTTTTGAATCAACATTTGATACTTGTTATATCTTCAGAAATTGATATTTGTTCAAACTAGTTAATTCGAAATTAAATGTGTTTTCAATGCTAATTTAAGTGAAGAGAGATTGTCTAGGGGTACTATTTTGAATCTTTTGTTAATCAATCTTTGTAAAAAAAATCGATATGTTTATTCAGTGTCACGAGTGAAAACCTAATGATTTTTAAAAGACTTGTGTGAATACTTCAATGTTACCTATACATCTTAAGGACATCCTTAAAGACAAGTGTAAAAATCTTTCAAAGTAGTGTTTGGCCTGCATGTTTGACGTCACTGTTATCCTGCATCTTCCTTCATGCAAAATTTGTTTTATGGAACGCCGGTAGATTGAGAATGGGATCTCGGAACTGCGAGTCTTCAGGTTCAAATCCACATAGTTTGTATGCGAAACACTTCGGTTCCGGTTCTGTGCAGCGAAGTGAGAAAGCTGAGACCTCTTCAGATGACCCTGGGCGCTCACGTTTTCAGAATCAGTTTTTTAAATTGTTCTTATTATATTTTTACTTTGTTTTGCCAGTTAAATCTTAATTACAAGTTAAGAAACACGACCACTCTCGAATTAAATGTTTGTATTTGTAATTAAATGTTTCTAAAAATTGTATGTTGTTGTCGATGTCGCATTCCCAGATTGAGAAAGACCACGAAGGAAACCATAAAATGCAGTTTAGCAATTATTTCGCATATTCACGACCATTTCGCATTTTGTAGGTGATTTCACATTTTGCGATAGATTTAGCATTTCATCGCAAATTGAAAACCTTTAGATATGTACTGCACAGATCGTCAAACATAGAATTACTATTTTTTTCATCATTTGATAACATTTCGCATTTTTAGCAAGAGCTAAAATCTATCATCTTGCTAACATAAGGATTGATGGACAATCATTACGGGCACTTGGCGCGAATGACCGCACAGATTACCTGGGGAGGCCGGTGAACTTCTCGTTGGTGGACTAGAGAAGGCTCTATGAGCAGGAAAGCATTGCCGGTAAGAGAGCTGAGTCGGGGCTTTCTGACTGGCAGAAGATGGACACCCTGACCCAGTTCGTCATGC
The DNA here is from genome assembly GCA_038098605.1 of Gryllus longicercus. Lineage (NCBI taxonomy): Eukaryota > Metazoa > Arthropoda > Insecta > Orthoptera > Gryllidae > Gryllus > Gryllus longicercus. Next base: position 179,032 of record JAZDUA010000898.1, on the reverse strand, counting down.
CGGCGCTCTCCTTCCCATAATGGAGCGAGCGCACGTAAAGGGCATCATCATCATCATGGCAGCAGCACCAGCGGAACTGCATCCGCGCTTGGTTAGTGGTTAGTGGCTCTGTTATGTTAGTGAATACGTGAATAAGTGAATTAGGCTAATGAATAAGTAAATGCACCATATGAAAATGAGTAAATTAGGTTAATGGCGAAATGAATACACAAGAGAAAATCAAGGGAAACGCGAGGCAATCAATAAACAATGAATTAACATCATGACAAGAGAAATGATAAGTAGAGGAATATGTGTACAGTTAAAGTAAAATAATAGAATTTGTCAAAGAAAATTGTCAATAAAATTAGATAATACACTGGTAAAAAAAATAAGTTCTACAGCTAAGCTCATAGACCTACACTATGAGATCAAAAAGTATACTGTTAAATTAACTCTTGAGAACTACACTGCATTTCACTTTTATTTATAACAAAATACATATACATAAACTCTTATTTAACGTCTTTGACGGTCTTTTACAAACACTACATTGCTGCACAGTAAGACAAAAGGACGAATGAATATGATCATTCGTTTACATACCAAAAACAGATGACGACAGTGTCGGCGCGTTCACAAACCTCTATCTCTCAATATAGAGTACATTTCCAATAATATACTAGACGCAGATGGCGACACTGTCGACATGTTCACAAACTTCAACCTTACAATATAAATGTATATTTCCAACACGCCTCCTTACATTTATATACATACTATCTTAAATTCAGTTAATATTCATCATATTCCTAAAATACACAAACTTGTCTTTACACAAAGCTTTCGTGAAAATATCTGCCATGTTATCATCAGTATTTACTTTGACTATATCAATTAAACCATTCATATACAACTCGTTGACAAAATGATAATGGACTTCAATATGTTTTGAGTTTTTTGTAAAGTTACCATATTTAGCGATACTCAATGCTCCTGAGTTGTCTTCATACATTACAATCGGTTCATCAAAATTCAAATCAAAAATTTTCATTACATCTTTTAGAAATTTCACTTCACTCACAGCATCTGATAGCGCAACATACTCTGCATACGTCGAAGCTTTTGTTACACTTGATTGTTTGCGAGACTTCCAAAATACAACATTGTCAAACATACGGATCACATAACCTGTCGTAGATTTACGATCTATATTGTCACCTGCCCAATCTGAATCTACATAACAATCAAGAACTTTTGCATTTTCGTTTCTACAATAATTCAATTTCAGGTTTCTTGTCAAATACAGATATTTTAAGATTCTCAGACAATACTTATAGTGTGTGCCGTCATAACAATTCTGAAACCTGCTCAAATAATTAACAGAATAACTGATATCTGGCCTTGTTCCTGAACTAATATATAACAACGCACCAATCAAATTTCTATACTTTATATCATTACGCAATTCCTGAGTTGGTTCTAATTTCAAGTTAACTTCCATCGGTGTAGCATATAATTTTGAGTCTTTAATCTTGTATTTTTCGGCTAGTGAATTAATATAATTTTCCTGACTCAAGCTCATTTTGTTTTTCTTGTATTCGTAATTTATATCAATTCCTAAATAACTTTTAACCTCACCTAAATCTTTCATACTAAATCTATTTGACAACAAATTTTTGATTTCTTTAATTCGACTTTTCTTTACACAACAAATGAGCAAGTCGTCAACAAAAAATATCAAGTAAATCAGGACATTACTTTTTCGCAAAACATAAAGGCAATAATCATATTCACTTCTTTGGAATCCTAAACTTTTCAAGAAAGTATCTAAACACTCATACCAAGCTCTCGGACTTTCTCGTAAACCGTACAGTGCTTTCATCAATTTGCACACTCGATTTGTGCCGTCTTCGTAGCCTTCAGGTTGTTTAACATAAACTTCTGACATGATTTCGCCATTTAAAAAGGCTGTTTCTACATCCATTTGTTCAATAATTAAACCAAAATGACAACAGTATGACAGTAAAATCTTCAAAGTTTGCATTTTAGCTACTGGTGCATATATATCATCAACACATTCCTTTTGTTGAAATCCCCTAACAACTAATCTTGCTTTGTACCTATTATCAAACTTTTTAGTAAAAACCCATTTAACATCTATAAGATCTTTGCCCTCTGGCTTACTAACTAACTCCCATGTGTCATTTTTCTTCAAACATTCAATTTCCCTATCCATAGCTTGACTCCAGCTTTTCGATTCATTGCTATTAATCGCCTCCTCAAAACTAACCGGGCTATCTGCACTACATACGTTAATATAAATAAAGTTACTTGTATTATCATCCCTATAGCGTTGTGGAGTTTTAACCACTCTACCCGACCTTGTTTTTTCCTTTAGCGCTGCTTTTGGAGATTCGATTTCGACTAACCTTTCTTCGTCCTCGCTGTTATCTTCAGACCCAGTTTCCCAATTTTCACACCCAGATTCATCTAATCTTTTACTCACGGAACCATTATCCTTTAAACCTACACATCTAATATTTTCTTCAACAACCTCTACATGCCTGGCCACAACAATTTTATTATTTATGAGTACCCTATATCCAACGTCACTGTAACCTAACAGAACTCCCAAATCTGCTTTTCTATCCCATTTTGACTTTCTCAATTGTTCTGGCACCCTTACAAAGACTCTACTTCCATACAATTTTAAATGTGTGACATTAGGCTTTTCTCCAAAAAATATTTCATAAGGAGTTTTCAATTCTGCGGTATTTGCAAGACATCTATTTTTCAGATACGCGGCAGCACAAACTACTTCTGGCCAAAACCTATTGTTAACTTTTGCTTCGGCTAATAAACATCTTGACATGTCCATGATTGACCTATTGAACCTCTCAGCAGTTCCATTCAACTCATGCACATATGGTGGGCACGCATTTAAAACAATCCCCTTTTCCTTGATATATTGATATATATTATTATTCATGTATTCTTTTCCATTATCACACCGCAATTTCTTAATCCTTTTCCCAGTAAGATTTTCAACCTCATTTACATACCCAACTAAACAATCATATAATTGGTCTTTAGTTTTAATTGTGTAAACGCGTGCAAGTTTACTATAATCATCAATAAAAGAAACAAAGTATCTTTCACCATGCATACCTACTGTTGAATGTGGCCCATTTAGATCTGTGTGAACAATTTCTAGGATTTCTTTAGCCTTATTTCTGTTGTTTTTAAAAGGAACATTATGCATTTTATTTTCTATGCACACTTTACATTTCATAGGTTCAGACTCGACGTTTTGAGGGATTCCATCTACTAATTGATGTTTGCAAATTTTATCTAAATAATTGAAATTTACGTGCCCCAGTATCCTATGCCACTTTTCCTTTATTGTCATATTTTCTTTATTGCAGAAGTTTACGTTAAATTCCCCTTTGTTGATCACACTTGTCACTTTATATAACCTATCTTGTTTCCATGCAACTGCAATTAAACCCCTATCTTTACTAAAAACTTTTGCGCTGATGCCTTTTGCAATAATATCATGTTTCTCTGTGACTCTTGAAAAACTAATTAAATTCCTATCTAGATCTTTAATGTAAAATACATTTTTCATTTCAACTCGTTCTAATCTGTCAAACACTAAAAAATCGCTAATTACATTACCAACTTTAGTTGCCGTTAAAATCTTTCCGTTCGCGATTTTTACATTAATCGGTTCTTTTAACGTTACGCATTTAGGAAAATATTCCTCGTTATTAATTATATGATCTGTACAACCGCTATCTAACAACCAATTAATTTCAATCTGACCTGAATCCTGTGTTACACTGTTTACTTCCTTGGCGAAGACCTCTGTCACGAAACTGCTTGCGCCACTTACATTCTGATAAAACTGTTGTTCTCCACGGTTCCTACCACCATGGTCGTCCTGTCGGTAATGTCGGTCTCCTTGCTCGTTCTGTCGGTAAGATCGGTCGTGACCATAGCGACCGCCTCTGGACCCACGTGGTCCTCCTCTGCCTCCGCGATGTCCATTTTCATAACTTTGGTTGACATAACCTCCATAGTTACCTCGTGCTCTTCCGCCACGTCCCCGGGAACCTCGATGATTCTCAGTTTGTCGACATTCCCTCTTGAAGTGTCCTGGTTTACCACATCCGTAGCACACTTTTTGGCCGCTCGCACTAGGTCTCTTCTCCGAGATGAATGCATTTGATTTTACGCCCTCACTGTCCTGGTTCTCCTTGATGCTCTTCATCCTTATTTTTGCCTTCACGTACTCCGCAGTCCGGTCTTCCTTCTTCAAAACATCCACTAGATCTCCGATATAACTTAGTGACTCGGGCAGCGTTTTGAGCATGTAATTTAGTTTCTCTTCTTCGCTTACCTTGGCCCCGGCTGACTTCAGTTCGTTTATGTATTTCTCAAACACAGTGAAGAATTCATTTATGTCGCTGTAATTCTTTAATCTGAGTCCATCTAGTTTGTTCCTGCAGACAATCTGCAACGCTGTTGACTCTTTGGAGTATAGCTCGTCAAACTTCTTCATAACCTCGAAAGCACTTACTTTATCATTCACGAACTCTAGCTGCTTGTTAGTAATTGCACTAAAAATGCAATGCATCGCCTTCAGGTTCTGTTCTTCCCATTCTACGTCCTTGTCTTCTTCTCGCTTCGACCTCGTGGTCACCTCTTGGCATTTTTTTAATTTCAAATAGATAGTTAACCTCGTTTTCCAGTTTGCGTAGTCCTCTCCATCAAAAGCTGGAATGTTCAGGTCGTCCATGTCGCAAACTTCCTCGAATCGACGGACACTGGGCTGAACTCCAATATAACCTCTTCAGCAATTCATCTGCATCCGGAAACCACGCTCTGCTACCATGTTAAATTAACTCTTGAGAACTACACTGCATTTCACTTTTATTTATAACAAAATACATATACATAAACTCTTATTGAACGTCTTTGACGGTCTTTTACAAACACTACATTGCTGCACAGTAAGACAAAAGGACGAATGAATATGATCATTCGTTTACATACCAAAAACAGATGACGACAGTGTCGGCGCGTTCACAAACCTCTATCTCTCAATATAGAGTACATTTCCAATAATATACTAGACGCAGATGGCGACACTGTCGACATGTTCACAAACTTCAACCTTACAATATAAATGTATATTTCCAACATATACGGTCACGTTCGAAATGGTGTCATGATGTGGTCTTTTTTTCATGGAGGGAGCTGGCACCCCTTGTTGTTTTGTGTGGCACTATCACAAAACATGCCTACCTTGATGTTTTAAACACCTTCTTGCTTCCCACTGTTTAAGAGCAATTCGGGGATGGCGATTGCATTTTTCAACACGATCGAGCACCTGTTCATATTGCACGACGGAGCTGTTACACGACAATAACATCCCTGTAATGAACTGGCCTGCACAATCCTGACGTGAATCATATCGAATACCTTTGGGATGTTTTGGAACGCCGACGTCGTGCCAGGCCTCACCGACCTACATCGATACCTCTCCTCAGTGCAGCACTCCGTGAATAATGAGCTGCCATACACCCCAAGAAACCTTCCAGCACCTGATTGAAAGTGTGCTTGCGAGAGTGTATGCTGTCATCAAGGCTAAGGGTGAGCCAACACCCTATTGAATTCCGGTATTACCGATGGAGGGCGCCACAACCGGTTTCAGCCACGTGTTCGGTTACTTTTGATCACACAGTGTGCGTTACCACTCGGCTGCAAAAGGCACGCTAACCATGCTGGGAGCAGACACGCACGCGCATTACAGCGATCCCGCGTCATTCTCTCTCATTCCAAAAGGGTCCTAATTTAAAACTAATGGTACTAAAAATAGTATATAATTTCTCGCATTCTTTATAAATTTGCAATTTTTGAAAATTCAGAGTTCAACGAAAATGACTCTTGCGCTATTCTTTTAAGGTTCCTTTGTTCTATCCATGGAAAAATTTTGAAGAAAAAATTTGGTGAGGTTTTTGAGGAAATGTTCAAACAAAATTCAAGCGCAAATTACGCAAATACTACTCGTTTCTTCACAATGCATAGAGTTCACCTAAAATTGGTCTAGCACCTTATTTTTTACCGTGCCGTGATACAACGAAGTGAAAATTCAAAGAAAACATTTTTTTGGTCACGCACATTTTTTTGTATGCATTTATAAGGTGATATATTGATGACGCAAAAGACAAGCAGTTTTTTCTGGCATGGTATTCATAACTTACCTGAAAGAAGTGCGTAGAAGCCGATGGCCAATATTTTGAATAAATAAAAAATAAATTCCCTTGAATATTATGCTTCTTTTCTTTACCACAAAAACCGGCAAAACTTATGTATAAACCTGGTACATGTTTTCAAGCGCCATTTACACAAGTATAGAATGTGATTTGAAAGCGAGAATGATAGAGCTCATAAGAAGCAATAAAATGATGTCAAACTATCTTTTGTCAATGACATTAGTTTTGAAACGATTCCCCTTATATATTTGATAAAATTCGCCTCTACATCTTCAATGTGAAATACCGCGATTTCAATTCGATGTTAATGGAGTTATTTCCCCCCCCCCCCTCGTCTCTCGCGCTCTCTGCGTATATATGTATGTACACATCCTAATCCTAAGTAGACACGCTGTTCGATTCCCACAAAGTGTCTAAAAGACTATAACACGTATCGGAGGAATCAAATTTGACCCCTTGATGGGACGTGGCAACTAGTAGCATCAGAAGCAAATAGCGCAAAATTTCACTCGGTGGCCCCTTCAGGGGCTCCCGACAATCGCTTCGCGAACTCCTGCGTACAGGGCGGCGGTTTAAAATCCCATTACCGATAATAAAAAGAAATTGAAATGGAAAAAAAATAAATTTAGTATTGAAGAAATTAAATTGTGTTCTACCATTCATTATAATGAATTATTAATTCGCGAGTGTGATTTCGTCCCGTCACTTTTAACGGGTTACTCTTAGTTATACATAAAATTGGCATATATGTTACAGTATGTGCATTCAGGAAGAGCCAAAAGGGCACACCCGAACTACATAATGTCCAATGTTTCCGTTACAAAATAAACGAACTAAGATTATATGTTGAATTTCTATAATATTCTAAAAATATTCTATGTTGATTTTCAGGAATAACTGCAAATCCTGAAATTGGCGGCGACCGGGAGAGGTGGCTCAGGGCATCAACTGATGTCACTTCAGTGCCTCTGACTGGAAGGTCCTAGGTTCGAGTCTCGACGCTGGCAGGATTTTCGACACTAGCTACTAGCACTAGGTCGAATCCAGTCGCTGTCTGGAGAAGAATTCTAGCGGCCGGCTGATCTGATCGAAGTTTTCCGTGGTTTCTCCTATCAACACCAGGCGAATGTCGGAAAAGATATCCTTACAAACGAGCCAGTAAGGACCGTGCGCGATCCCGGAATCATGAATCAATGCATCTCTAAAACCTTCGTGAAGGATTGCACCTTCCTTAAGAAGTCCTCTTAACTATTTGCATCTTTTTTGACACACAAAATTAATTTGAAAATACATGTGTAATACGTAGTGGAATCAAAAGAAGTATAAATCTGTCCTGTTATTGAAAATTCATCAACCTCAACGGCCGCAGCAGAGAACACGGCACAACTTAAGGAAGTCGTTTAAACTGGTACTTCGCGCCCCTGTGGCGAGGGGAAAATGGTGTGTATGGGGGGGGGGGGGGTCGAGGGGGGAGTTAGGGGGTTTTGCAGGGAATCTTTTGATGGGCAGGAGTGGTGAGCAATGTTCGTAACATGACACATAATTATAGTAAGCAAGGCGTGTGAGGTTTCGCCATAGGCTGCTGCGCGCGGCAGCCCCGCCGGCAAAACAACCCACGCTTTCGACGTGGCCGCTCTAAAGAAATTATAAAAATTAAACTACTGGAATAATTTTCATACTTCGTGATTGGTTACTTTCTTTGCTACGTCATTCAACGTCCTTGTCGGAACGTCATTACTATTCTGTCCGTTGAAGCGAAAGTTCCATAGAAATTCTGCAGTTTTATTATGATTTTTTTTTTTTTGTGTCTCGGGGTAGCTGTCAAAGCTGTCAATAATAATAATAATAATAATAATAATAATAATAATAATAATAATAATAATAATAATAATAATAATAACAATAATAATAATATTTATTGAGTCACAAATACAATTACAATCGTGTATGACGAGTCAATATGATGCCTTGGGTGGAGAGAGCGAAGTTATATTACTGTTCAGGAGCAAACAAGGGGCCATCTCAGCATTTGCTCAAAGGACCAGGGAAACTGAACAAAACCTGATCGAGATGGGGTCATTGGCCTAGAAATACAATACTTGTTACAGTTAGATTAAGATATTATACAGTAGATAAATTATCTGCTAATAATTAACATTTCAATATGATATTTTAATGCTACTACTTATAATAATTATATTAATAACAATTACATTATTAATAATTACATTAATAATAATTACATTAATAATACATATCAATTATGTTTGCAACTACATCAAATTCAACAATAGTAGTACATTCTATATTTATAACTTGAAATGGTGAGGAGGCAAGTTTTGACCAGTTTTTTTCTTCTTCTATTCTCCCTCTATTTCACAGGATGTGATATGCAGTTCTTTTTTGGTAAGTTTCAATGGAACGGGTACGTTTCTTGCGCTCTTTTGATTCTTTGTGATGTGGTTTGGGTTGTCGAATCTTTCAATTGTGAAAATAGGTGTGGCGGTGAATAAGGGAATTCAAACTATGGATTGCGACAAAGTTTACCTGTCATGTGTATACCAGTCATAGGTTGGCGAGTGAAAGTGTAGTAAGAAAGAGGCAATTCATAACGCGTAAGTGTTCTGTGCCAAAGGGACGTTGTTCATAAGAAGGAAAAATGAAAGAAAAAAGTAAAAAAAGAAAAAAGATTGAAAGGTTCTTGCCTTTCCTTAGAAGCATCTCCAACATGAAAAATGAAAAAAATCACACTTTGGTGAGTTATATTATTTTTATTACATTAAAAGACCCCTACTTTCCCTCATTCCCCACCCACGCTACCCCCCTCCACCCCCTATCTCACCACCTTCCTCCACTCGAATCACATGGGTGGACTGTGTTCTCGATTTCAACCAAGGTCAGTATACTATAACAATTAAACAAAGGTTTAAATAAAAATATATTTAAAAATACATTATATTTGCATTGCCTTATGTCACAAGCACATTGAAATATTTTTTTTCCAATTTAGAACAAGAGAATTCTGAAAAACAAATCAACAAAAATTGATCAGCCACGAGCTCTGTACAATCAAAATATTAACTTTGTAATTTACCCGAGTTTATATTAAGAAAAAAAATGAATTATTGTCAAATGTTTCGAGGATTATTGTGGTTGAAAAATTAATGTTGCATGCAAAATAAATGGAAATCTATGAAAAAAGAATAGAACTCTGCAGTTATTAGATCAAAATTTTAGAATTTGTTATACTTCTAATGATACAAAACTTTCTAAATGAAATGGGAAGCCTAAATTAAGCATAGAAAGTGCTTCACATTTTAAAAATTTTAAACATCCAATATTTCATCAATTAAAAAAATTATTCAAACAGAATACAATGTGACAATGTTTTTGTATTCTTCTGGAATAAAAAAAATTGAAAAGTGAAAGAATAATAACAACAATGGACAACAGGTACATTTGATAATCATGAATCCAATAGGGAAATGGAAATTTCATCTCAGTGAACTGAAATGATGATGATTTGCAAAGTAATTGGAAGTATTAGGAGGACAACTTGATTCATCTGCAGGTATTTCAGTATGTAATTTCCATTCAGAGGGAGCAGTGTCTGTAGCAGCTTGCAATCTTTGTTGATCTGGTAGTACATCGGGCTGTGTCAACTGTTTAGAAAACCATGTATGGGCTTCAGAAGGTTATGTCAAGCTCTTGTTTGGGCCTCAAGCAGATAAAAATATTTTATTGACTAAAAGGTCAAATGGTACAGTGTTTTTGGATATACTTCTGGTGTTATCTTTTTTCCAATATTGCCCTTATGACCCTTGACACATTATGAAGAGTTTCCCTTCTTATTTCTTACTTCATGGATTCTGAGAGGGACTTTTTCCCAAAAATTTCACTAAAATTAACTTGAATATAATTAGCAGCCGAAGACTATTGAATAATCACTATAGCCATCTATTTCATATTTTTTCTGAGTTTTTATTGTTTTCGTAGAAAAGCAGATTGCGTACAAGTTTTAGTGAATATTTTGGTAATATACATGCCAAAGCATTGGTTTTTAGTCGATATTACTGTGGCTCTGAAATAACTTTGTTCTCAATTGATGAATCTCATTGATGCAGCTGGTTGTGTGTTAACATTGTCTTTGTTTTTATTTGCTTTTGGTTTTTGTAAAGCAATAGAAGCTGATATTTACAAAAGCACACCTTTGTGCCTGGAATTAGTTTATAATTATGCCATAACCATCCTTCTTTAGTATTTGATTCACTCACCTGCCCTGCAACTGTAGCCAATCATTTCTTGTTAATTACTCTACTTATTTCTGCTTTGTACCTCTCCGACAATCATAAGATGAGGAATCATGTTTAGAAGTGTGTTAAATTTACACTCTAAAGTTGAACCTTGAGCACGGAGAGGTGAGGTCATATTTACGAAAGACAAAATGCTCCATTCTTCATACCATTCTTCTCAAATTGTCCTACAACATAAAAACCAGATAACATATTTTGGTTAGCATGATTTAAGGTTGTCAAGTATTTCAAAATAATTTTGAGAAAACAGTTTATTTTTAAACGAGTAGCTTGAAGCAGCACAAATGATTCTGAACAGAACCACCCAGAAACTAGGGTTGCATTACATCCTGAATATTGACATGTGCTCCATTGTCCTGCCAGATTTTTCTGTTTTCATCAAATGTCCTGTATTTGTATACTTTTATAATTCCACAGAGTCCTACAAAAAAAACTGTTTTGGGACTACTTGTGAACTACATCGCAGAACTATGTGCTACATAAGAGAACACAAGTGGCAAATACCTTGGTTAAGAAAATATATTTGATATAAATGATATTTTTGTCTTTTTACAGTATAATCACAGTGCTGAAAAATAGATAAGGAAAGGTACAGTGTGTTTTAAATCGAAGTGTGTCTGCTTCTCTCACAAGTGTTAGTGCAAGAGAAAGGGAAAAGGCTCTGTCTGGAAACCAAATGGGAAAGGGCTCACTTAATAACAGTGTTTTAATATCTACCAAAATCATGCTTATATATATATATATATTATAAGGTATATAAATATTTTATTTATATACCTTGAAATACTTTGCAAATTTTGTGATGGACAAGTAAGGAAATGACCTGGATAACCTTCAAAAGTCAGGGAAATGCATTCTAAGAAAAGAGTGGTCACCCTGATATTCTTGAATGTGTACAATGTAATTTATCTTGATCTATTGTTTAGTTGTATAAAAATAAACAATTTACTCTGAAATATATTTTGGTTGTTCTTAATTTCAATATTATTCTTATAGCAACCTTACAGAAAATCATTTTCCAAAAATTAGCATTTACACTGCTCAAGAATAACAAATAAAATCCTCTTGTTCAACATTGCAACAAATTCATTATTTTAATAAAAACAGTCCTCATGAATACTGCAATAATGTAGTATAGTATATGTGAAAAGGCTACAACAGTTCTTTAAATACCAAGAATTTAAATAAATGTGCTGTTTCATAATGCAACTCAAAAATAAATATTTAGGTGTCCTCTTCCTTAATGTTGCATATGTCAGCTGTGATGTAAAAAGTGACTCACTGAGAATGAGGATTCAGTCAGTATGGGCTAGGGGCAGATCCAGAGACAAATTTTGGGAGGGGACATTAAAAATGTTCTGGTCAAATGTCATATTACAGATTTTGTAAAATATTGTCAGTTACACTCGGTTTATGCTGCTATACAATTTTATTTGTTTTAATGATTATCTGAAAATATTTCTCCTTGAATGATGTGTAGCAAGGTAAAATTAATAGTTACTGAAAAATTGTAGGGGGTAAATTTCCCCTACTTTCCTCCCTGTGGATCTGCGCCTGGTATGGGAGGTATGAGAATAAATAGAATAATAGAATCAAACTTTTGGATTTTTAAGTCAGAATTGAAACTGTTTAATTGCTTTTCGATTTGCTTGAGTTCTGGGTATCTAATGAAATCTCAAATGGCCAGAGGAAGAACTGGCATAGTTTTCTTTCAATTTCTGCACACATTTGAAATTAGTAACCTAGATGAAGAATTTGTTCCTCTTCTAATTTATAACTGAAATGATTCTGGCAGTTTAACATGAAAACAAATGATTCATTTTCAATACTACAAATGGACTTCATAGAGGCACCCAGAGGCCTGGGGCAGTAGATTCATAGGGGCCCCATACTTGAAACAAATATTCTCCCCTTCCCCAATACATTAACAGAGTTCATTTATCCATGCAACATAAACAACTTGTAGCAGTAAGTTTGAATTGCAAGTAAATATTTGGAGGCCCCAATTAAGTTGGTGCCTGAGAAACGTCCCCCCCCCCCTCCCGTCCTCCCAAACCATGTTTCTGGGCATCCCTGAGAATACACATAAATACCTTTTCAAACCTATACATATCTTAATCAAAGAAATTACTCTTTCTGCGAGAGCTACAAGTGAGCTAGTGAGAGTTAATCATTCTGTGAGAGCCACAGAATGACAAAGTTCTATCTAATTCGTATAAAACTCAGCAGGAGAGAAATTGAAAGTGTGGAGGTGTCTAATAAAGATACGTAAACTGTAATTTTATTCATAGATTGTATACAAGCCTGATTTAAAATTAATTTATCTGAATTAAATATAATACATCATAGATCTGAGACTAGAGAAATTAAACTTGTCAAACATCTTTTTACCAAAATTATCAGATAGACCTTGTCATTGTAAGGTCATGATATATCATTGAATTATACACAAAACATTTTTGACATCACCTCTTGACTTAATGTAGGGATAGGTTCATGCAATTAAGTCTTGCATGATAAATAAAATTAATTCATAATTTTTGAAATTGCAGACATTTTAGATTCTTTCTGAGACCATCTTCAGGTCTGCAAAATGTACATTTGAATTAGTTAATTTTTTCTACAATCTTGTAGTGCATTCATTTTTTTTATAGCAACAATTTTATATATATTGCCAGTTGACTAATACATTCATTAAATTAATTGTCAGCTGAAGTTTCAGGTTACTATAGTGTTCTCACTCACTCTAAATCAAATCAAATAATGATTCAGTGTATACAAACATTAAAATAACACCCAAATACAAAATACATTTCACTGTACAACAAAACTTTTCAACAAAAGATTAATTAACAAAGTGCTATTTATAAGAAAATAGATCTGGTAATCACAAAACAAACATGCAAGGCATGTAGAATTAGAGAAGCAACAGATTGAGTTTGCAAGAAAGAGCATAGATATTCAAATGTTCATTTTGCATCTCTGAAAAGCCCCAATAAAAGCCCCTCCCCCTCTTAACATTTCAATTTTAAAAACAATGATATAATTTAATTTATCACACAACAATTGCTACATCATTCTATTGTGACACAAAACATGTAATTCACATTTTTTAATTTCTATGAATATGGGAGAACATGTACAGTTATAGAGTTCCTTCTTTGTTTTTAGTCTGCCTGATCATTTTTTGTGCTTTATTTAAGATATACGATTATTAATCAGAAAACTGATCTGTTAATAATATCTACTTAAACAAGAGAATGAATGCCACATTAAAATATTGTAGTGATTGGGAAAATACTGATCAATTAACTTGCTGTATAATAATGCAGATTTTTTAAAAAGAATTTAATGACCTTTACATACGAATTGAGTCCACAAACACAATATTGTCATTATATATGGTAAATAAGTTTATATGGTATTCAACAGTAACTTTCAAATGAGGTTGTGAACTATAAGTGAATTTCAGAAATTAATAATTCATATTTTATACCCCTTCTCCCATTACTGATCATAAAACTTTCAACATAAGTGTATTGAAAACCTTTTTCTTGGATTGCTCACTGCAACTAAACTAATGAACTATCAAAATAAACTTAATTTGAAATCTTTATTCAGTCATGTAAAAAAAATTGTAGGTATATAGTTCCCTCTGGATTTGTTGGTGAGTTTTTCTTTTTATAACATTATATATTTTTTTAACGCAATCTTAAATATTTAAATTAAAGGAACTTTTGTTGTGCCTGGTAAGGAACATAATGTTTACAATATTAATAATTAAAAATTTGATTATTACTTAGTTATAAAACGCGTTGTACTGTATGTCAGTTAATTTCTCTATTGTCATTGACAAAATACCAATGCGAAGATCACACGCTTAGCTTGAAAATTATCGATGGTATATAGAAACATTCAAGTTCGCGAGCCAAAAGATACGGATCTTTACTGAACGACTGCGCTATATCTAGTGAACGATAGTTCACGGAAAAATCAATCTATTTGTATCGAATCTTTCGATCCTTTTTCAGCCAATGACAATGTAGAATGCAGGTGTTTACAATCGGAAATTTAAATGTTACAACCTTCCTGTGTGCACTGCTGCCACATTTCGGTAGTAATATCCTATGAATTGATCCTCAATCACTCGTTAGAATCGTGTTAACAATTACTTCCCCTAAAATGTTCAAGATATGTACATAACTTCATAAAGTTGAAGGGCACTCTCTCTTCTCGAACCACCTCGAGATAAGTTCATCGGACTGTTGATCAAGGTCAGGCGTCATTCCACAGATTGTAGCCATGGCGGAAGGAGGTTGCGGCGAGTCGCAGAAACCGGCAACTGTCTTCGACTTTCTTTCGAAGATTGTTCGCCTTTTGCAAGATGAAGAGGCTCTTCAACCCCGCAGAAATGATCAGGTGGTACAATTCCAGCATCCCAGAGAGCTGCAGGTAATGTGTTTACAAAGTTAAAATTTAAATTGAAAGATACTATATTTATTTTAAATGTAAATGAATAATTTAAAATATATTAAAACATCCAATATCGTATATTTTATTAAAATCGCAAATTCTCTAACATGCTTACGTGCCAAGTATTAAAAAAAAAGATGTGAAAAAAAACCAACAATTTGACAACAAAATTTTTCGGCCTGAATTTGACAGATCGTGAGTTCTCCGTTTCAGATTCTATTTAATTTATCACATACAATGAATTTCTTAGTATGAAAATTCTTTTCTACAAAAACCACATTAAATTTTTGCTATTAGTATATTTTATCTATATTGACATGTTTCCAAAATTACTGCAACATCTAAAATGTTGGATTCTTTTGCGATAATATATAGCATTGTAAATATGTTGATCCTCCTTAAGTACAACTAATTAGGAGAGACATAATTATTATTTTCAAATGTTAACGTTAAGCAACTGGGGCCGTCGGTAGCGCTAATGCCAAAAAGGACAACACGTTAATGGCTCGAGATATGCCGCCATCGTTAGGATAGGTCGGAATGCCTCTTGAACGCATTTAAAGCTTTTGTTCTTTCAAACGAGAATTCGAAAATATGCACTCTAAAGAAAAGTTACTTCAGAGACGTGTATGAGAGTAAACGGCTTTCTGCTGAGTAAAATTCAAGAATAAGTGCATAGCAACGATGCACTTTCTCCAAACGCGCTAAATTAAGAAATATGTTAAACCTTAATATTCTGGTGAAAATTGGTGCGAGGTTTAATTTTAATTGAGTTATGAGCATATTTATGCTGGTATAAATTTCTTGAAATTGATTTATGCAAAGAACCTACCAAGAATTGGGACAAATAGAATTAATATTCGGCATCAGGAACGTCAGTTGGACATCGAGAGATGACGATGAGTTTACTATTAATTCTACGATTAGTGATTACAAACCATGCATGTTCTTCATTTGAAATTAGGAATTAAACTTTGTTTCATAATTATATGGCTGAAACTCCCGGTTTTGATATTGGCTTGCATTAACTCGCATTGCAGTTGAACCGTCGTGAACGGTATGGTAACTCTATACAATACCACGGCTTTCTTCCACATCTTCATCTTTCTCATCGATTTTCTCTATTTTGTTACTAAAAGTTTTGCTATGTCAGAGGTCGATAGTGATCTCAGTACCCTCTTCCCCCCCACACACACACACACAAAATCTACGCGTAAGATCATTGTTTCATCCCTTCTTCTTTCGCTTTTCTTAAAGGCTTTCAAGTCTTAAACTACTCTTCTTTCCACTTCCAAGTCGTATTTGAGATGCCATAATTATATGCCAAAGTATTACATTATATCGTTAAGTTTAATTCCAGGCCACTTGTTAATTCTATTTGTATTTAGCCATTATATGTCCCGTAATAGGCAATTGGCCCGGTGCCGTTAAATTACGAAGTCCCTAGTCGGACACCCAACCAGGAACTTTTTTTTTCTTCTTTTTTTTTCGTTATTTAAGGTCGCATCAACTTCTAGGTAATTAACGGCCACTATTGCGAGTAACGGTATGGTAACTATGAGGAATACACGATATGATGGGTGACATGATAAGGAGTGAAAGGACGAACACAATACAACCATGCCCGGGACTCGAACCCGCGATCCTTCGGTCCGAGATCGCTACGGCACTACTGACTTAGCGATCTCGGCCATCCGGACCGGCTCCGTAATGTCTTGAATTCGCTTAACCTTCGTGACTTCAAATAGTAAATGAATTCGGCTAGCAACGCCGGTTTTGCGGTACAATCATCTCAGCATTTTCCTGGATGACCGAGGGGAAACTACAAAACCCCGGTCAGAATGGTCGATACGGGGATTGAACCCAGGCCTCCCGAAGTCAGTGCGCTAGGCCCCGAGCCACTTCGCTCGGTCGTGAATTAACCCTTATATAGTAATCAAGTAACCTCCGTACGTTTGTTCGTTACTCATGGTTAGACCCCTTCCTGTTCATCGATCGAGACAAATGTGTCTCTCGATCTCGAACTCCTGGCCTTCTTTTTCGGATTATATCAGAACATTCTAAAAAAATTAAAAGGTTTTTTTTGGGGGGGGGTTATTACCTAAAACGCGTTTTGGGTGTCTTCCCTACAGAGGAATTTTGTAGCTCTTTCGATTCCTCTCTGCAAGGTAAATCGAGGTTGGGACATTTTTGCAAGAATTTTCTAAACTATTCTGAAAAATCTAGAAAAAACCTGTTTTTTTATGTTTCAAGACATCTGCAGTAAATGAAACGCTGTGAATTACTAAACTGGCAGTGCGGCATAACCTGAAAAAACAGCGGCAAGAGTTGCGACCATATGTTTTTGTATTTTTTTATTTTTTAACTTTAATTCTTTATTGATAATTTTTCAAATACTACGCCCGAGGATAAGAGCCATACAAATGTGTGTTGAAAGTGTTTCTATAAGGATTGGCATAGAAGAAATTTTCAATTAATGAAAATACTTGTAAACCAGTTTAAGGTGTCGGAGACGTTCCACGAAGCTAGTAGAAAGTAACGACTTTAGCGGTAATAGTCTTCGTTGATGCTTTTGTCTAAGATATTTTGGACCCAAGAACTTGGTAAAACAATACTTATCCACTTTCTCGATATCAAGGCTCGGCAATAAAAAGGTTTGCGTCGAAAATGCGCTGTTTTACGGTGCACGATTACAATATTTTATATTCTCACGAAGTAAGTGTGAGAAAGTAATCATCAAATGCATAATATGCTAGTATGCCGTGTACTTTTAAGCTATGTGTTTCTTCTAAGAACTCAGTGCTACAACAGCACGTACTTTCTAGCTTTATTTGTAACGCTTATCATAATATTATAGTACTACTTGAACCCGAAAAAGTGTTTCCAACCAGCATTATGCTCCCCACGCTAGAGTTCGAACTCAAGTTTTGTCCGCCATTCACGTGACCTCAACACCACCAGACTCAAAGGTGCTACATTCCTGATGCTTTAAAAATAACACTGAACATTATTTCAAGATTTAAATTAAAGATTTATATTTACAAAGACATTATTACAAAAGCATTATTACACTGCATTACAAAGACATGGCAAAATTTAATTTTGAAGAACATATTCGGATCATTCAAATGGTCCAGAATCAATAAAATAGGTCGCCTAACCATTTCAGAAAAATGCATACTCTGTGTTTAAATCCCTTTATTTTTTAGTTGTTCAATCCCTTTGTAAAAATATCATTGTACTTGGTTTACAAATGGCGGCCATTTGTGTTTTAAGCCGCAATGGCAAACATTTTTTGCGTTTGTAAACATTGCTCATATTGTAAAATTGCTCAGCGCTAGATTGTTGTGGTTTTTAAACTAAAATGCATTGGATTCAGTAAACTCTGGCCTACAAATCAATGTGATATTTATTTACCTAATATGTTTTTATTTTGGTAATATTTGCGACCAAATATATCGATCGCAAATTAACAAATTTCGATATTCAGATATTAATTTTTTAAAGGAATAGTCCCAGCTATAATTTTTTTCTGTGCTTTTACACATATCTGTGTTGTTACTTTACGTAAAATAACAATGATAAGCATACAACTTGAACCCTCTTAAAAATAGGAATTTTGGATTTTTTTCAAATGTTCAATTGCAATATCTCTATTGGGGACAAGACGAAATTTTTAGATTTGCGCACGTAAAAGATCGCTAAAATACCAAACTGCAGCGTAAAACAAGAGATGGTTTCAACTGTATTTCTGGGCGTACTTCATTTGACATATCGCATATTATGGCATGTAACTGTTATTTGGGGTTGAGGTGACTCAGGGCATCAACTGATGCCATTGCAGTTCCTCTAATGTGGAAGATCTCGGGTTTGTGTCCCGGCGGTGGCAGGATTTTCCTGCTAAATAGCTAGGTCGAATTCAGTCGCTGTCTGGAGGACAATTATAGAGGCTGGCAATTGTGGCCGATAGCTTTCCGTGGTTTCTCCAATACCAAGCGAATGCCCGAGCAGTACCCTTACAAACGGGCCACGGACGGCGTGCAATATTTCCTTCCCCTTCCTATCCTTTCCTCACCCCTCCTACTTTCACACAAACTTGTGTGCATTACACTACTACATATGTCGGGAGACCAGTTGGGAGCTTAGAGCTTGTCCGGGCTGGAGTGGTGCTTTGCTGGTGGGAGGTATCTTGATGGGGAAACCTCGCCGGCCGAATGAAGGTCGGCACTGGATTTCGCCATCCAGCTAGGGACGAACATCGCTACTTCCTGATATATAAAGCACTACACTCACGAAACTAATGACCATAGCAGATAACGCGCCCGGAAATCGAAATAATAAATCAACTGTTACTAGTAAATACATAAAGCGCACTATAAGGACAATGACATTATAACTTAAATGATTGAATTTATTATATGTTAATCCATTTACACGGTTGTCAGAAAGGTTGAGAAAGCTCTTCCCCAAATGCCGTTTAACAAATTGTCAGATATAAAGGGAAAAATCAGAGATTGAACAGATTTGAAAAAAATCTTTATTACGTAAGGTAGATAATATTTAATTATGTACGGAAACCCTTTCAAAATTTTCCGGTGGAAGGCGCGGCCCTCCTGGCTCCCACTGTGCTCTCGCCTATTGATTATTCAGGTAAGTAATATTTCTTCTCATTTTCAAATGGATTTTCGTGATTTCTAGCACCATAAATAAATTGATTTCAAGTGAATATTCTTCGATAGTCGGCAAAGTACTTGGAAGTATCACAGCCCCAACACAAGTTAATCAAAGTTCGTAAAATTATGGGTTTCCTTTGTAAATGTATCATCAACCACACTCCACAATACAATTTGGCAGAAACGTGGACGTCAACACCAAAGGGGACGCATCGCCCAATATTTGTTTTAGTCCTAATTGTCAAAATATGACACCAACCCCTTCGAACTAATAATTAGGTAAATTCAAATGGGTTGTGCAATTTGAGAATAATATTGAACAATTTTTACTTTCTCGCTACCTCTTGCGTAGTAGAGAAAATATTATGTAATGCTGCGCGAAATAACGGCGAATTTCGTCCGAAAAACTCTTAATTTCAGGGCTCTGGTAACGAGAAAGTCGATAAATCCAGTTTCTAAATTTAAAAGAAATCCTCCAACACGGGGTGTAGCCAGAATTCATGTTTTACGGGTCCTTGATACCGAAAAATTGAATGACGGCAAAAGTCTGTCCGTCTGTGGAATTTGGAACCGATATTTTAATTTTGGGGAACTTTACATGAACCCCCTGTAACATTAAAAAAATAGTTTCATAGTCTTTTATAAAATTTTGTTATAGGATAGTATGAAGGACGTTTAAGAGAATTCCAGGTCTCATTTTCGCTGAAAACTGATTTTTCGAAAATTGCAAAAATTCTACTTCTTCCTACAACTATGAAGATAAAGATTTTTCCCTTAATGAAATCTGTTCTCTAAAGATGTGATTTCGTGAGTAAAGCAGTGTATCCTGGTAACTGCAGTGTAATTATTTATAACATAATAAATCGATTTGATTTAAATATGGCCACGATTTTTACTTATCCAATTAGTAATAAAACGTTAACTATGGGGTCATTTCGTGACAAATTCTCAAAGAAAGTAGGATTTTCCACCTTTTCCACCAATTTTTTTTTAAATGTTATAATACTAGTAAAAGGCAAGTTACATTGTATTAAGTAGTTTTCTATTTCTCTGACTAGAATTTTCTGAGAAATAGGTAAATATGAATATGGGTATTTTCCCAATTCAAGCCTCAATAACTCAAAAACTGCTCTTCCTCAAAATAATTTAAAATATAATTATAACTGATGTCTCCAGGTTGAGTGTGGGGATGGTTTCACATGAAATGATCCTTTAATTCAATAAAAAATTCAAAATGTTAGTATTTGAGGAGTCAAAATACTTTTTTTCGATTTTCTCTTCTTACTTCTGTAGGTTTGCTCTCGGTGAAAAAATCTTTGCTTTCATAGAAAATTATGTGAAATATATGCTCACTTAAAAAGAAAGTTTATAGCAATATGACACAAACATAATAGAGAAACAGTATTTATTACAACATTAATATTCACATTACTGATTATTCTACATACGCTTGGCTGACTTAATCCTCGCAAATTGCCTGCATCAATTTGAAAGTGGCTTGAAAATGCAAAAACAGAATCTGCTATTGCCATTGGAAAAATCATAGTTAATATAAATCAGTAATTGAACATAGCATAACAAAATATTGACAACCCAATGTTAATGAGTTTTGTAAAATTATTTTACCTGATGCATAATACCTTAGAGAAATTAAAAATTTGATTGAGAGGAATTAGTAGTCCTCTTCTATTGTTATTTTGCTGTTCATTTATAAATTTATCGAGGATATCTAACATCGTACGTTTGTAAAAAACCGAAGCGTTTGTTGAACTCGCTTTCCGTGTAAAATTCAACAGGATTTTGTGTATCACAGATAATACACCGAGAATTAGGCATAACGTACGTATTCTTTACAAAATGAACTAGTATAGGCTATCCATAATATCAGACATTCTGGGAATTTTCTAATCTCAAAGCTTACTTTCCGAAGTCTAAGTGCAGAAAATTGGTAATTTGAAAGTCGCTTTCTAAGTTTCCTTTCGTCATAGTAATTACTATGAAATGGAAATAGATACATGCTTCTAAGTCTAAGTTTTGTTCGTGAATATGACCCTATATTATTCTTTTGATTGTTTTTGCCTCGCCCTAAAGATTGCTTCGTTTTCACAGACAAATGAATTAATCTGAATTTGACATTCAAGATGTTGGCTCTTCTTTTACAGAGTATGCAACTTCTTATTGTGGAGATCGTACTCACTAGCAATACTCTTAAAAAGGAAAGCAATACACGTTCTTGTTTTTAAAGCTCAATAAAATATTTGTTTGGTATTTATTTACAGAATAGGTTAAGGTTTGGCTCTGCCCGCATCTCTTAGTAGTTCTCCCGCTACGATCACACGTCTGTTTACCATGAGTTGTTAAAAGTGTCATTCAACCCTAATATCGAAGTCTGCGTTATGATTACAAACTGGAAAGTTTTTGTTGATTATGAGCCAGTGATCATAATCAACACACCTGAAACCCAACCCAACACTAGTGGAACTTCGGTCGACGTGATAATTGCGTTAGAAAAAGATGAAAACCGAATGTACGAAAATTGAAGCACTATTTATCCTTTATAATGTTAATACATTTAATCTGTTCTAGACATTTAGAAATATTAACAAAACATTCTTCAGTACGGTAAACGGGTTGTCTTTAATTATACAGTACCGCAATAAAAATAGAATAGAATAATATGTAGCAGATACAGTATTCTGAAACAGAAACTGAAATGTGGACTTATTATCGTGAGAAACTATTTACCTTGTTTTCAAAAATAAAACTGCCCAACAAAAATAAAATTGAGGCAGTTGAAATTTATCTTGAAATATTCCATTAAATTTTGATTCAATTGGAAAACAATTCTTTATTTGTACAATTACGAACAATTCGGAAACATATGACAAAAAGACCTCACTATGGGAACATCGTGAGAGAATTCTTGAATGACATATTTAATGAATGACTTGGAAGGCGACGTACCACTGAATGGCTCGCACCTTCAGTGGATCTCGCCCCCAATGAACTTTTGAGGGTGAGTAACTAATAGAAAGGTTCTTCAGAAATCGAATCGAGATCTCCAACATTTAAAAGAACGAACTGCTTCTGAATCTCATACATAATAATATAATCCAACAATGTCAGTTATGTAATATGTGCTTAAATGATGCCATATATGTATTGAAATTAAAGGACACATTGAAATCTTTCGATAGGAAATGTAACCACTTGGTGTATGTATGTGTACGCAAAATTATATATACACACATGGGCGCCAATAAAACAGTTTTAAAAATTGGTTTAGGGGTGCCACATATCCCATAAACACTCCATTTTCGGCCCTTTTCGATACTTTTCAGAAAATAACAAATAAATATTATTTAATATTATTTTCATCAAAGGATTTTTGGCTGAGGTGGTGCCTACGTTACCCCACAACAATTTTATGATCATCAAACATTAATTATTTGACTCAGTGTGCCAAATTAGTTCGAATATCGCCAATTTTACGTGAAAACCATAGAAGTAGCCACTTTTCAAATAGCCATAGCTCCGTAAGTTTTAATCCAAAATACTTTTAATGTAGGTAAGATTAAATCTTGAAATCTCAAATTTAAGAAATTTGGTTCGCACAATTTAAATATTTCACTGCAATCGGCTAAAATTGCGCCGCGCGCCATTCCTGAAAGCAACTCATATTAGAGTCCCACTGCTGTGACTGCTTTATTCACTAGTAGGCTGCATTGGACATATTGTAGAGACAATTTAAGCATATTTTGTCTAATACACTCTCGTTTGGAATGGCTCAGCCGCAATAAGCACTCGAAAGTTGGTTTTAAAAGTACTTCTATCCAAAAATTTGCATTACAGAAGCATGTGAACATTTCATAAACATGTAAATTGTTTATTATTTACAAAAAAATGAATATATTTGTTCAGAAAGAAAAATTAACACAGAAATAAAACTAGAAGTGCTACAAAAGGACATACTTTTTAGCAATATTACGTTATCGTTATGAAATATCATGTCACAATTTCTGCCTTTCTTACACATCAAATATCACTTTTATCTCGTACATAAACGAAGTGTGACAAATAGATTTTGTTTATTAAAAAATTTAAATGAAAATATATTTCTGGCATTAAACATCTTATGTAAGGTATTTCAGTGCATTCACGAACATATCCGATGCGTATTTTAGCCTTACAATATTCTGCGTAAGCAGTTTCCGAGAAAGTAAAATAATTAAAAGTTAATAAACAATACTATCCACCGGCGGCGGAAGTGGCAACGGCTTACGGTACAACTTACTTTCGTTGTTGCCAGCGCTGCTTTAAAGCAACAATGGGTGGTTTGTTTGAAATGTACAGTTTACAACGCAGAAACACCTAAAGCGTTGGTAAAACAAATCCAAATAGATCGAAAAATAAAATAGAAATTAGTAAATACTATAGTATTGTAATATTCTCCAAATATGCTCCTTTTAATACGGAATACACGTTACTCTCTGAACATGCAATGCTAAATGCTCTCCATACGTTCCAGTCTCTAAGAAAGTTTCCCCAAATCCTCATTACTTATCGAAAAACAAACGCTCTATTCCATCTTTATTCACAATTGAACATGCATGTGGGTTAGGGTAGATATACCAGAATTTAAGAAAACGTTCACAGAATGTATTTCTCCTCATAATAGTCACAGTTTTATTTTGTACGTAAACAAATAATGAATGAATGAATGAATGAATATGTGAATGAATTAATTAAATAAAGCAAACTTTTAATAGTTTCATCTCCATCCAACAAAGCGACAAATTCAAAAGAATTTCACACTGTCACCTCGTCAAACAAAGCGCGAGAAATTCAAAAATACAATTTCAAAAATTATAAAATTGTTCAAAACTACTCATACTTTGAAACAATTGTACATGACATGTTTTAAAGAACTGATTTTTAGCACAGATTTCATGTAAACAAAATATATATCAGCAATATTTTATTTTGCAATGTTCATTTCTTTGGTTGCAAATTTCGAAAATATAGAGTGTGCGCCGCAAATGAGACAAGCGTAATTTTATTTATATTACTATATAGGAGGAAACTATAGGAAAAATTAAACGTCGATTCTGAGAAAAAATTGTTTAAATGGTTTTAAAAGTACCTATATTTCACGCAAAATTAGGCAATAAAAACTCATATTTTCGAAAAATTGAACCTGACATTAATTGAAGATCTGTTTTTGATGACACATTTCATTATGGAAAAAAACATCTTCGTAATTGTTATTGTAGGAAGACCCCGAAAAAAAATAAGTTTTGAAATTTTCGAAAACTGAGGATATTTAACGAAAATTAGACCACCATTCTCTTTATTGTCCTTTATGTTATCTTTACGTCCTTCACTCTATTTATCAAAAATATTTCATCAAATTTGGAGCCTTTTTTTAAATTTTGAAAATGTTCCAGAGGCATCATTACCCCCAAACATTAAAATATTAAAATTCTAGTAGCCGCGTCAATGCAAAATTGCAAAATTGCCTGATCAATTTTGGAAAAAATTAGCCAACCGGTTTTCGGCGGATCACAGACGGATGACGTTTTGCCGTCAATCGATTTTTCAGTATCAAGGACCCAGAAAACAGATTCTGGCTACACCACTCTCATACGCTACCAAATATTAAATTCCTAGTTGGAATCCAGTGCAATGTTATGCTGCTCTGAATGTATTATAAATAGGGTATTGAATTATAGAATTATTTCAATATTATAATGAAACCAAGGCATTTAACAGGCATTCCAGAACACTTATGTTTCTCAAAATGAGGAACTTGGTCTTGAAATGTGAAACTTTGCTCAAAAAACCTCAATATTACATTGTTTCTTAACACACAATTTCAATCTTCTAACTATTACCATTACTTCGTAAATTGAGTTTAAAATAAATGATTTTGTTAATACGCCCCAAAATAGAGTATTTCAAATATCTCTTGTAGAAAAACCTTCTAGAAATGATTCCCAACATATTCCATTAGAAAGTGCAGGTTTTGGAGCTTCTAAAATAATTGCTTTGGGTATCCATCAAAGGCATGCAATGCAAACAATTTTGTAAAATAATTACGAAAACATTGTGCAATGAAAAATTTAGAAGTTTCCTCAATATTCAAGACGGAAATTTTAAATTTAACCTCCTATCTATCAACATACTTTTTAATGCAATATTTCAATATCTTATCTTATAATATTGCAGTAAAAATTAGGAGTATATTTGATGATTTTTGAAAGAAAAAAATGTATTTTGAACCCACGTTTACAGAAAAGTACTTGTACAACATGATTTAAAACAAATCGCGATAAAAAGAGCTCCTTTTCTTGCCCATATAATAGTGTTCTTGTTTTGTTTCTTCTCTTTTTTTTTTTTTTTTTTTTTGGAAACGCTGGCTTACTCTGACTCAGACTTTGTTTAAAAGTAAATTTGTATTTATTGATAATATTTTTTCTAATTAGAGCAATTGAAACGTGTTATAAATATTTAATTTTAAATAATACCAGCTTCACACGTAACAAAATATCTTTCCCTTGCACTGGGTTTACCATAACCCTCTGCTTCGCAATTGACGCATTTTATTTGACATATTTGTTAAACATTTGTTTCCAACCAATGGGAACGTGATGTTTTACATGACGGAACCCCGAAAGAAAATTCACCCCGTGTTTCATATGACACTTCTTGCTCGGATTTTTATTGTACTTGTTTCCGATATTACTCTACATACAGAATGACACACTAGTTGAAAGTAATAACTTGCTCAGACCTTAGTGTTGAAGCAAGCTTTGTAGAATTCTCCTTTGCAGAATTTGTAGACACATTTGATAACCATTATCTACTTCGTTTCCTAATGCTTGGCCCAAATTTTTTTCTTTACGTTTTTCTCGATTAGATCAAAGTACACTTATAAAAATTGTGCAGGTCCCGTTTTCGGCGAACTCTCTGTATTTTCGGAATTCGCAAAAAATAGTCATTGCAAAACTATAAAATTCATGATAGAGATTGTTTTCGAATCCATACTGATCACATTATAGCAGCCAAAACCTGATATTGGTATCCAGAATTTGGAGAAAATATGTATTTACTTGTAATATTAAGAAGGTAGAGAAACATATTTAATACAAGAATTCGCAAATTGAGTTCAACCGGATGAGGCGTTAAATCTCAGATCGTACCAATAGTTATCGAAGCTCTGAAATTTGTCTCACATAATTTATGTAAGAACCTGCCCTGTCTCCCAGGTCATTCAAGAGACTTGGAACCTATAAGATATTGGGAAAAGTCCATATTTTGCGTGTGATAGATACCTACGGTAACTCGATCCGCTCGTTAACATATTGATTGCAATCTGAAGTATATTTAATATTTCAGCCTCTCAGAGACCACATTGATTAACTCCATACCCTTTGAAAATACGAAAATTAAGACTAACGTTCAATTCGTGCAGAAATTGAAAGAAGCCTCCGGCCATGTGAGAAGTTTTCATGATTTTGTTAGAGATCAGAAACACGAGAAAAAATCAAAAGCAATAAAACAGTTTCGATTTTGACGGCAAAATGCAAATGTTTGTGTCATTCCTCCTACAACGAGTTCGACTGAATTCTCTTATTCAGTGTGCAAGGAAGAGAACGCCCGCCATTAAATCTACTATCCGCTATTCACGTTTGCGTAATGAACAGCAATTTTGACCACTTGAAGACCACTTCATGATTTCTAGAAATTCAGGTTTATTGATTACAAAAAAACCTGTGTTGCATTACAATACTAAGACATTAGACATGCTAATTATGGTTATTAGATACAATAATAGAAATTAACAAAATATTCTTGGAAAAGCTCATCTTTAGGGGTGGAAATACTTAGCGTTTGGTCGACACTCGGAGTTGTTCCTATGCAACTTACACTGAGCCTAATCATCTGTGTATTCACTTCACTCGTAACTACTAATTTGTTACACTATATTGTCATTCTCTGGGCAGAATGTAAATTCAACAGACCCATCGTGTCTTCGTCAATCTTCTTTGCGTTTTAGGCGGCTACCGGGAATTTTATGTAACTTATTTCAAGTGTTATAAAAGAGCTGTAACCCCATTTTGCCATTCTCAAACGTCTTGCTGTTTCTATTCTGAGCTATACAAGAGTTAAGACATGAAAATGTGTTTGTTAGCGCACAATACTGTAATTTCTAAACAATCAACTGCCCCTTGAGCCGGTCCGGATGGCCGAGATCGCTAAGGCAGTAGTGCCGTTCGCGGGTTCGAGACCCGCCTCGGCATGGTTGTATTGTGTTCGTCCTTTCACACCCCTATCATCATCATATCGTGTCATCCTCATAGTTACAATACCGTTACACGCAATAGTGGTCGCTAATCACCTAGTAGTTGATGCGACCTTAAATAACAAAAAAAAACTACCTCTTGAGATACGTGTCTGGCCTCGCATACATATGCCCATGGTTATCGTTAAATGCAGAACAGTCGAAGTTATAAATATACAATTTTTGCTTGTAATAGGTGACTTAGCTTGATAACATTGAGAAGTGTAAAGCTATTTGAAGTTGGAATATGAACATAGCATACATGCAATATTATATTAATACCCTTGATCTTATTTCTTTAACACAGAGAAACAAGTTCGCAAAAGTCCTGCAGAGAAATCGCAATAATGAAAAAATAAAAATAAGAACACACTATCGTCTCTCATGTTAGGTAGAGATAATTTAAACCTAAAACGGACGGTGAATTCCGTTATGTGTCAACGTTTGCTATGTCCCCACTGTTATTCGACTCTCCACTGAATTTGGTTATTAAAGTTTATTTTTTTGAAAGACTGCATTGTGTGCACAGAATTCATCATGCGCCTTGTCATGCAAGTAAAATCTTTAGGTAGAACCAATTATTATTCTTATATATAAGGTCTATTTTAGCTATTTTAAAAACATTGTCGGTCTTCGCCCAATAAACACGTAGAGGGGGAGTACATGTTTAGACCAAAATTTGTCTTAACCACTTTTAAAAGTAACATTTGAGAGGAAACAGCTTAAAGTATAGTTTTAGAAGTGAAATTCAAAAAATAGTTAGAAGAGCAACGGAAATTATAAAAACTAGACTGTAATAACAGTTAATCAAAATATAAAACAAAATTAACTTTTTCGTAATATTTAAGTTACTCTGTCTCCGAAGTCACTTTGTAATAGTAGGTCTGTTATGTAGTGTACATTCCAGAACCTGAACTCGCGAGGCGTCAACTGGAAAGATTCATCGGGGTTCATAAGGGTAATTCATCGCATATTCAACATTGTAAATCCCCAGATTAATTCGATATAAATTCAAATTACTCCAAAACCACGGATATTTTGAAGAAAAAAAAAGATACAGAAAATGGTTTATAAATATAATATCGAGGAATATATTTCATTCAGATAGAAATGCCTAGTTTCAATATTGAAGGTACAAAAGAGATTCAAAAGAAGTTAAACGATAGCGCTCTTCGAAACTCCAGTTGATAATCCGACATTTGCGTGAAGTGGACATTTAAGTGAACATTTCTCTTTAGTGCATGTATATTTGTTAAAATTAAGAGTCGCTTTTAAGAAAATCTTGTTTACGTGTTTTGTTTTTTACTGTCCTTAATACTACAATGTAGAATATGGAGGAATGGAAATGCTGCAGCGAAAAGTTATGTTTTTCGAGTAAAAAAATACGTTTTGTGAGTCCCTGATATCAAAAAAATTGATACTTCGTGCTCATATTATGTAGTAAATAGCTCTTTCGAATGCGTAGTGCAGTCACAATCGACGTGGTCATTTTATGGGTCCGTTGACATCGAAATAGTTATTTTTATAGAAAGTGTGTGAAGTTATTGTTTTTTGCACGATTGAGATAGAGGTCATTGTCGTTTTTTTGCCGAAACTGATAGGTCGAGGCAAAAAATCCTCAATCGAGATCGAACAAAAACCAGTAACTTCTATCGCGAAAAATAAACCACATTTTTTCCTACGATCGTATAAAAATGCTTCTATTACGAAACATGATTTGATTCATATCTACTCTTCATGGTTTATTCGAAATGAACCTCATTCATTAACGTTCGTATAACAGGAGTACCTGCGTTCTTGTCAAAAGGTATCGGTAGTCAGGTATTGTAGTTTCATATGAGTTCCTATTATAAAACTGGTACACCATGGTTATAATTACTGAATTTAAAATGGTTAAAACAATGCTGATAATCCAAAGGAGTTGTTCAAATCTGCGAACGCTGCAGAATCGAATTTATTACTCTAAATTCCTTAGGTATTTAGGTGACAAAAGGTAACGACAAAAGATGACGAAAAAACTTGCCATCAGTTGAGAAACACGTGTGCATTTAAGAGAGTTGCTACGAGTAATATAATATATTATGTTAATAGTTACGTTTAAATTAAGTATTAATAGTTAATTATAAGTTAATAGTTATTGGAAAGAGTTTAATAGCACTGAAATTAAAATTGTTTTGCCATTAATGTGTGCTACACCTTTTTACTTCTCTTGTAAGCTACCTACCTACCTACCTACCGTGCGTAAGTCTTTTTTGCGCTGTGACGTCACCGTGAAAAAGTATTTTACGCCCGGTGACGACACTTCTTTCAGATGTTTTAAGAAAGAACTAACTTCATGCACACTTACCTGTTTTCTTCAAAGATGACCTGTTTTCTCGAAATAAGGTACCGGTCATGAAGCTATGAATATATAGAGGGAGCATTACTGCCGAGGTTAAGTGAAGCCAGTCCGCCATATGGGTGTGCCCAAAATACGTCCTTCAATCACGATAATAAATGGTTAGTATCCATTTTTAGTGAATTTAAAAATCTTCGGAATGTTAAGAATGATAATAAATAAAACGAAGATGATTCATTACAAATCGTGGGGGTCTCTGTAAAGTAGTTTCTGTGCGTGAAAACCAAAATAACCTCAAACCTAAAACGTCAAGAATACATTACTAAATGGGCTTATTTTACCTTTGAGGTACTGTTACTTTATTTCACCATTTCCTTACAAAAGTATTATCTACTCTTATCTGAAATCAACGAGGCAAGACCTAAGGTTTGGAGATTGAAGCTGGGCCAGTAATACAATTGATATGAAGATTAGTCAAAACTTTCGGGTTTCTTTGTAGAAGACGTCAAAAATAATGTTAGTTATCCTTTTGATGACATCTTCAGTGAATAATGATTCCTAAACAATCTGCTTATATTAGATGTGGTAGAAAAGCTGCTAAAATTGTTGGAATTACGAGTTTCTACAAACGTATGTATCTTAAAGAAATTCTATCAAAATCCTCTTCTTGAAAATGAACCGAACATAACTTGCTGTATGTACTGGTCTGCCAGTTGTCTTTTCGTACAACTCTAATTCAGGGTGCTCTCCTCCTTGGTATAGCACAAAAATTAACAAATAATTTCACATTTTTCCATGTTCTCCAAACCATATAAAGAATCTACGTACATGAGGAAAGTAATTCATGCCTTTCCCGAACGATTTGTACAGCAGTAAGCCACACAAGTAACCATGACGAACTGTTACGAAAGATTGTTAATCTGATCAAAGGTTTAAGTATTAAAATCCACGACAAATAAAACACCTAAACACAAGGACTCCCATAGCGTTTTGGGCACAGCAATATGGCGGATTGTTGCTTCAGGTGGCTTCAAGTCTGTAACTTCATGCCATCTCCCTATTTTCCTAGCTCCGGTAGCGAGGTATTCTAGTTTCATATGCATTCCTATTCAATAACTGGTAGAAAGTAGAGACCCACATGCTTATACGATCGTAGAAAAAATTGTTTGTCTCTCAATGGATATCGTGAGTGTCTAAAATGCTAATAGGATTTTCACCCCAAAGAGAGTACCTCAAGTACAGAAAGTGCCGGATTTCGCGTTTTGCTTACGAATGAAATGTTGGCGGTCGAGACGAGGAGAAGAGCTGCTGAGAACACACATACAAACGAGTTGCAAACATTGTTTTTATCACGAATTCATGTCATCTTACAAGTATATACTCCTCGATCACTCTGAATATGGAAAGTGGAATCCCTGCTGATTCATGCTTCCCCACGGTGGTGTTTACTTTACTGTATCAGTTATTTTAAATGGTCGTAACGTCTTTACTGTATTCGAACGGCGAAGTCAATTTTTCGTAGCGTACCGTAAAATAACACATTCCAATTAATAAAGAGTGAAGATAAACACTATTTTCAATGCATTAGTGCAAAAAGTTATTATTTCTTGCTCCTGTACATGGTACGAGTATATTGCTTTCTAGTATATGTCAAGTCAAAAGCACATTTTGTTAGTCCTTTCTATCGAGTGTTTTTTTCCCCTCTATATCTGCCCGTTCTGGTGTAGCCAAAGATTTCGTGTACCCACCAAACATCAGTGCATGTTTGGATGTGTAACAATCAGGGGCAAAGTCACATGTATAACTTCGTTATGAAATTGCCCACCACATGTTTATTGTCAAAACTTGATGACCTTCAACCCCCGACAACCTCTAAAAGTTTAAACATTTGTCCTATGTAGTATTTTTCACGTTCTTGATTTAGCGTCTCGGTTCGCCTGTGGGCTCGTCATCCATAACTCCATAGCCATTGCAAGGGGAGGAAGCCATTTTCATTTAAGTTTTTGAATTTTCAAGACATTAAGGGTAACTTAAACTTTTGTGATTTTTGTGCGGTCCGTTGGTGAGGTAAGTGTTGTCTGAAGTGATTTTAGAATACAGGTTGTATTATATTACGTAGCCGGTACCAATACGAGAAATTGTGCTGTTGTGTCACCACTAACCACTAGATATTTTAATGGTAGCGACAAACGAATCATGCTTGAAGGCACTAGGGATAATTTCAAAGGTGTCGTCCGAGTATTCGTGCTTTGGAAGGCGATTTCGTTTCACACCCTATCAACATTGGTTTGATTTACGGAGATTATTACAGCTCAATAATACGGTCAGTATGTTCTGCGGCATTACCAGATTTTTGCTAATAGGAGATTATGTTGTCCGCTCTGCCTCAGTTACACAGCTACCGCGCAATCTTCGAGTGAGTATTCGAGTTATGTTCATAATATGAACTGCTGTGAGGTCTGGAAGAACGTGTTCAGACATGACTTCTTGACCTCATACTTCAAGACAGTAATCCTCGAGCATTAATTTTTTTTAGAAATTTCAATTTTTAATTATTTATTGTTCTGAAGTATGTTTCCGTTCGATAGCATTGCGATCCGACAGTTTGTTTTGGATAGAAATGGTTTTGGTGTTGAATTTACGTGCTTAAGATTTTGGCGTCTATTGCATTAACATCTACTCAAGGAAAGTAATATCTTCGCTGAGTGACAGAATGCTATTAATGCAGTTGGTTTGTGTCATGAGTTTGTTTTATCGATTATTATAATTTTATTATGAAAATAGAACAATCACCTTATTTCATTGAAGAATATTATCATGCGAGTATTATCATACATGAACAAGACCTCGTTTAAAGGAAAATGTTTGTGGATTCTGATGAACTTTTGGAACATTCCGTAAACAATCCTATCATCCATTCTCCCAAAATCTTTCTCATATTCACTCTATACCTCGAGTTTCCTTCACTTCCATTTAGTGCGACAATCAAAGTCATCTGCGTAATCGATAAGAATCAAAATCTATATCAGGAATTTCACATCTGAAATGAGTTTTCGATAATATATCTGGATTCCACTTAGTCATTAAACAGTGGATCGCTATAACTTTTATCACTTCACTCTGTTGCAGACAAACCCCTGGCCCCGAATCTACCTAATTGTTGATAATATGGCCCAATATAACCAAACCTCGTTTCTACAGAGGTCCCTTTTCTGCTGCAAAAGACTATTACATGATTTTCTATAAGCTTAGTATTAGTAACTAATTCTCGATGACCACCGCATTGAAGTTCCATAAAGGGATGGGAACTAATGTATGGCATTAATTTATAATATTTCGGCATTATTAAATTAATAATTAATTTCTAATTATTCGGCATATAATAATTAATTAATATACTATCCTGTAATGTTAGTGAACAGTTTATTCATATACTTCAGTTTCAACAAAATAAACCGACACTAGTGAAAAACTTGTATGGAGTAGAACAGTGTAGTAGGTCAGTGCTCGTATGAGGGTGAAAGCGTAACTCGGGACGTCACTGATTTACCTGCAGCTTTTATTGTTTGTCCATGTGTATTGAGCATATTCGATCATTTTCCATTTTATACAATATTCTCGTCCCTGGATTACTGTTCTAAAAATGAATTCGTTAAATGTTCGTTTTAAAATACGTAATGAACTGGTAAAAGTGCAGGTGGAAGTGTTATGAAAAACACAAAAAACTCAAGTTGATTATTAATTCATTGTGAACTGTTTTACATCGCGTAGTTAACAAATCAATTTTCTGAACACTGGCCCTGTTCGAACGGTAGGTGCCGGAGAAGTCACAGGACTGAGTGCCTAGTGCGTAAACACAGAAGAGGCATTGGTCGCACTGTAATCCGTCCCTTCACTCAACCACTATCACACCATATTCTTTATTTTCGAAATAATTATCTCACATGCAATTATAGCAATAATAATGAATAACCTCATTAATATACAGGTTTTTGGTAATTTGTTGCCAAATTTGTTACCATGGAATACCTTCAAAATCCCAATAATTATTAGCGGCCGGCGGGGTCATTTTGGACCCTAACTTCAGACTTCGTTTCCTTTAACTTAACTGTTGGGAAGCTCTTATTGAAATACATACAATAATTTTGTAAGATGCAGTAATTTTTCAAAAGCAATAAATTGTCCAATGAGAAAAAGTGAGAGAATTCTTTGAAATGCAATAAATTGAAAATATGACTCGTTTTATATTAGTAGTCATATGTAGAAGCTTCCTTCCCTTCCCTTCCCTTCCCTTCCCTTCCCTTCCCTTCCCTTCCCTTCCCTTCCCTTCCCTTCCCTTCCCTTCCCTTCCCTTCCCTTCCCTTCCCTTCCCTTCCCTTCCCTTCCCTTCCCTTCCCTTCCCTTCCCTTCCCTTCCCTTCCCTTCCCTTCCCTTCCCTTCCCTTCCCTTCCCTTCCCTTCCCTTCCCTTCCCTTCCCTTCCCTTCCCTTCCCTTCCCTTCCCTTCCCTTCCCTTCCCTTCCCTTCCCTTCCCTTCCCTTCCCTTCCCTTCCCTTCCCTTCCCTTCCCTTCCCTTCCCTTCCCTTCCCTTCCCTTCCCTTCCCTTCCCTTCCCTTCCCTTCCCTTCCCTTCCCTTCCCTTCCCTTCCCTTCCCTTCCCTTCCCTTCCCTTCCCTTCCCTTCCCTTCCCTTCCTTCCCTTCCCTTCCCTTCCCTTCCCTTCCCTTCCCTTCCCTTCCCTTCCCTTCCCTTCCCTTCCCTTCCCTTCCCTTCCCTTCCCTTCCCTTCCCTTCCCTTCCCTTCCCTTCCCTTCCCTTCCCTTCCCTTCCCTTCCCTTCCCTTCCCTTCCCTTCCCTTCCCTTCCCTTCCCTTCCCTTCCCTTCCCTTCCCTTCCCTTCCCTTCCCTTCCCTTCCCTTCCCTTCCCTTCCCTTCCCTTCCCTTCCCTTCCCTTCCCTTCCCTTCCCTTCCCTTCCCTTCCCTTCCCTTCCCTTCCCTTCCCTTCCCTTCCCTTCCCTTCCCTTCCCTTCCCTTCCCTTCCCTTCCCTTCCCTTCCCTTCCCTTCCCTTCCCTTCCCTTCCCTTCCCTTCCCTTCCCTTCCCGTCCCGTCCCGTCCCGTCCCGTCCCGTCCCGTCCCGTCCCGTCCCGTCCCGTCCCGTCCCGTCCCGTCCCGTCCCGTCCCGTCCCGTTCCGTTCCGTTCCGTTCCGTTCCGTCCCATTTTTCTTTCCTTTCCTATTCTTCCTATCCCATCCCATCCCTTCCCATCCCTTCCCATCCCATCCCATTCCATTACCTTTCCTCTCCGTTTCTTCCCTCTCATGCCGTCATGTCCTTTCCTTTCCGATGTATGTAATGATATTAGATAAAAAGTTCACCAATTCTTATATTTTAACAATAAATATGGAAGTACTCGAATAATGATTCTTAATACATTAAGCTTCTGTTACCTTGACAAGAATATACATGCATTAGGGTCTCCAAAACAGTGATGATCCAGTGATAAATATTTCTACTCACGGGAATGAAAAATCATAAAAAGTGAAAAGAATGACTTGCAAACCATCACTACGAGATGTTATCTCAAGGTAGTTATGAATAGGAGCCTCTTCTCTATGACTAAGTGACGAAATTATACCAAAGCCCGGAGTCCCCACTGTTATCTTATCATTACTACACGGAGCGGTGCATGTGCTCCCGGACTGGAGTGTTGATAAGAAGTTGATGACCATGAGGGTAGTCGACTGACCGCTTAAATTACCCCCTTTAAGACTTCTGACCTTTTACTATACTAGTTTCTTTCCTTTGGAGACCTTCGATGCGATTCAGTTGAGATACTTAATGGAAACTGCAAGTCACTATGCAGCTTCTCAGGGAACTGTGGACTGATGTTGAAACAGGAGGCAGATCCTGCGTGATCCTGCATGACCTACAAGCAATCAGAAATGGAATACAAGAAGTATGGCATGACAAACGTTTTTTAGAAAGTTTAAAGCAGTTCAAAAATATGACTATCGTTATCACGTTCTATATTTCTTTATATTACGAATAATAAACAGAATTACGTTTATCGAGGCTGTCAGTAGAACAGCAAAGCCATATTTAACATCTGAACGTAATTTATTTTGTTGTTGAATATATTCAAATCTGAGCGTTGAATCGAAAATTTTCGCAGAGGCACGGCAACCTACCGACACTTGGGTGGCTGGCAGGTTGCATCCCCTACGGAGTACAGGCAATCATACATAGTTTTATCGATCTATCAATGATTATCAAAGCAAATGAATAGCCGACCATCAAATACAAGTAAGATCATAAGTTGAAGAATTACATACCTGTCTAAAAATTGATTAAAATCGGTTGATCCAATTCACTTTCTCGTATATTACTTCGTAGTATAAGGAAAGCTGTGTAACGCTGCAACAAAAAGTGCCGTATCTTCCACTGCAAAATCCATTTCGTAGGACCCTGAAACAGAAAAGTGGATTCTTCTTGCTCTTGTATGTAGTGTGCTTTCTCTCCGTTGTGTAGTCAGAATCCAAGATTTGTAGTTTTGTGGATGCTTGATTCCAAAAACGTTATTTTTGGCAAAATTGCTCACCCGCTACTAAAAACATTGAAACCGATTTTCACCAAATTTGTATTTTCTGAAATCGATCTGACTGGTAACGCACCTGTTGAATTTAAAACTAACAATTTAATTGTATGGGGGTACTTTAATTGAATATCCAACGATATTTTGGAAATTTTCTCTCAATTGACTCAACATTTATACTACAATTTTTCGTTACTAGCATATGGCAAAGTATGCATACAAAAATGGGGTTTTTGCGGGTTCAATTAAAATTATTACATTATGTAAGTTACAAATAATATGAGAAAGAATGTTCTGTGTTAGTACCACTAGTTATCTTTCTCGTTTACGTACGTATAGAGAAAGTAAATGTAATGCTTCAAGAAAGGGACGATATTTTGACGAAGTTTTGTGGGTCCCGGATACTAAAGTGGATGTATCGTAGTAGTTGCTTTCTTGAAGTTCACTCAGAATTCAAATTTTATGGGCTTTTATAATCAAAGAAATGTTTTTCTCAAAATGTGTGTCCGTCGTGAACAACATTACGGCCTAAAAACCCAGAATTTTCACCAAAATGGATATTCCCTGACGGACTTGAGTGATTGATTTGTTTTTTCTGGCACGTCAACTGCCAGGGCAGTGTCAAAATATCCTCACTAATCGCACAAAACGTTTTCATAAATCGTTTGCTCCTTAAATAGTAAAGTATGTTTATGAAAATGTAGATATATCTTCAGTAAAACCTTTGAATTATCGAAATTTCCAATAATTTAACATTTTCACGAAGGTCTCGTATTGTATAATTATTGAATACAGAGATTTTTCCTTCCTGAAATTTGTTATTCAAAATTAGATTTTTAAATGTAAAGATTTAAAAAAAAATAAAACTAGTTTTCGAGTAAGTTCGAGTCAAATCGTGACACATTAAAATAATACGTAAACAAGGTTTTCTTCATTTTTATGCTCTATTAGTGCAATTTCGATTAATATTATCGCGTAGATTTATTTCTTATTAAAATCTCTACAATTTTGAAAAGTGTAGTGTTAAAGATTTTTGTCACGTCAGGATCGTTGATATATTTGGCTAGTGGTGTAAAGGCCCATTCACAATTCAAACATAAACATAAGCATGGCATTAACATAAAAGTTAGGACTACGACCATAAGCGGACTCATTCACAATACGTTCGCATAACACGTAAAGCCCGCTATACACGGTCATGTTTGCATCATTTTTTCATCATTTTTCTGTACAGAAAGTGGATGGAAAAAGGTTGTGCGTTTGTTTCGGTACCGAAACTGGATGAACGTGATTCCGATGTTTTACACGATCATTTCTGCTCTGTATGTAATCGTGATGAAAATACTTCCTCCGCACGCCGCAAAAAGCGCTGGAAGTTAAACAGTTGAACATCGCACGTACGTAAACAATTGCAATACGCGGGAAGAATGATCAGATGGTTACGTATTCGCAGTGAAGGTGGTAGATAGTCGTGTGAAGTATTGTGGTTTTTGATTTTGAAATGGAAAGGAAAGCAATGATCGCTACGGCGGCAGCTCACATTATTGTGGCTTCAGCTATAGTAAAAGCAGAACGTAAAAGAAAGAAACGCTATACTTGGGTGAAATCCTGGGTGCAGAAAAGAGAGACTGACACTTCGTCGAAATTAAGAGGAAGTAAAAATCCGCTGGAACTCACAAATTCGCACAAATGGCGTCGCTGAACACTCAACCTCACGAAATCACAACCAAAACAGCACAAAACGCTCTAATGTTCGAGCAACTCTCCAGGGCACGGAATCGAAGAAAGTTCCATAGAGTAACACCAGGAGCGCCATAGTCAAACTGGATGCAATTTGTACGAAAAAATGAAGCATGCTTCATTTTTCCGTACAAATTGCATCCAGTCTGGTCCGTAACTTGTCTGTACCGACGAGAAATGATGCAAAAATGACCGTGTATAGCGGGCTTAAAACGTTAATTTAAAAGCTTGCAAGCTTCAAGCTTCTGTGCTTATGCATAAGAAATGAACCAATCACAGAACGGTAACTCAAAATCGAGAATCGAATTTGGAGCTAAGTCTATAGACATATAGGCCATGGACACAGTCGATACCTTGAAATCGATTCTCACATCCAACCAATAGTAAACCAGAATTGAAATCACATAAAAACTCTTATGATAAACATTGTGAATACTTCAGTCTATCACTTATGTTAATAATTGTCTATGCGCTATGTTTACGTGTTCATTGTGAATAGGCCTTAAGGGATATGACAGTTGCACGCGGAGCTAGTGCGCTGAAGTTCGAAGTCCTGCTGGAGCTCCATTCGCATATGACATGTTATTTTGAGTTAAACATATTTCTGCAGTTCCAAAAACAGCATACTACGGAGTTTTACCGACACGCTTAAGGTAGCGTTATGCACTGTCACGTGACGGACCTTGATGTCACAGTCTTTCTGTAGGTCTAAGGTCTGACCTTATAATATCACCATCATAAATAGTGCCCGCCTCTCTATGGTCACCTTACAAAAGGTATAATGGCTGCATAAAATCAAGAAAGGTTGCATTTTTCCAACTCTAATAAACTGATTCTCGTATGTGAGTCAGTTACAAGTATTTCTCTCCAACTTCACAACTCTGACAAGAATTAACTGAAAGTGTTGGAAAAGTGACAGGTAAGAAAGTGCAAGTGCAAAAAACGATGTTGAAATAATATCTTGGTGTCAGGTTATGTTTTATGCTCGTAACGAAAGCTGTTATTAAATATTCCCTACATTCTCAAGAAATGCCGATTCAAAATCTCACTGTTGAATCATCGTGCAGAACCAGAAAATCTAAAACTCCTTGTACAATTGAGATTTTACACTTGACTCATCCCGTAGTTCAAATGTCTCTCCACTTGTCTATACCCTTCGATATATTATTCAGCGTCTTTGTTCAAGGGTTGAAATGCATCTTATGTTATAATGCATTACGCAATGTCGCAATTGCTAAATCTCGTCTGAACGATGTCCCCTTACGACTGTATAACATCGTTAATGATGGAGAAAGTTTGAGGATGTCTCCTTATGAGTGGCGCTAAAACTTCCAACTGTGGAGCCAGTTCTTCCCATAGAAACTGGTAGAGACTGTTGTGGCAGTTCTGGGTTATAAAATGACGCGCTCTATCTTTGCAGATTCTTGCAGGAACTTAGACTCCTGCCAACTTCATTGAGCTGATTCGTGGGCCAAACGTGGGATGGCGGGAAACAAATAGGCACTCCCGACGGAAAAGGCCGCGTTCACGCCCGCGCTTTATATAGTGACGATTTTTCAGCAGATATTATAAATACTTCACCTCTCTCTTGTATTTTCCATAAATGCGACCAACTTTTAGTGCGCCATGTCTGGCCTTACCTATGACACGATTAAAAGAAGTTGGAGATTGACATGCGAGTTGGGGGAGCGACTTTGACAGGTTGCGGACCACTGAGCACGTGTTTTCGAACACGAAAATAAACATTTAAAATAAATACTCGTAAAAGTAACCAAATAATATAATAACATTGAGTGAAGCAGCAGCGTGTTCTTGAACGACTACACGTTATGTTCTTCACTAACTTCAATTTTACGGCCTACACTATGTTAATAACACTTATTTACTATTAATTACACTCATTTACGGTGATAGAATATATACCGCTTAATATAAATTAAAAATTATAAAAACTAGCAAATAATAACAATAAATGAGATACAATAAGCACTAAATTAACACAAAATTATGTAAAAACCGACGATCATTAAGCTCTACGACAAAACGCACGCACTTAACTTGCAGGACAAACGCCTAACCTCAACACAACTTGTCACATCACAGAACAGAATGCGCGCCCAGAAAATGCAGAAACCCGGACTGTGGAAGAGAAGATTCGCTGCACGAAGCTCATGTTTCCAGTTGGTCAGTGACCATTGAGCGACCTGACTCGATACCTTTTCACTCTCTGACTGGCAACTTCCATGGAAACGGGAGAGGCGCCTGTACGTCACCCAACTGGCAATCCCCAACTTATTTTAATCGAACCATATAGCTGTAGCGCCCCGCCCCGACCTTTAATTTTGCGACCCTTTATTAAATGGAGAGTTCAAAGGTCCTGTAGGTAGCCTACTGGGAGTTCCACGAACGGCAGTGATTCTGCCACATGTGGCGGCGCGACTTTACGTACAGACTGGGCCTAAAACGTACACTTTCAATACTGTGTCAACTGTTAAATATCGGTTTTGTCATCACTGTCCAATTTAATAATCCTAAAACCAATTTTACTGTTGTTATGTTGAAATTAGATAAAATACGAATGTAGTACTCCAAGTTCTTCAAACGTGCAAAAATCCCCAACAATTACCTTTCGTTTTCCTTCTTCCAACTTGTATTTTAGCACTTACACACTTACGGTATTCCGTACATCTTGCCTTTGTATTTTTCGGGCAAGGTGTTTTGATGCCCTTAAAATAGGTTCCACTGATTTATAAATTTATTCATTTAAATTGGAGTAATGTTAAATAGTTCATAAACATAGTTTATTTAAAAAGTTCTTGAATGTACACAACCTTTCGGAGGCTTTTGCGTCTCCATCATCAAGTGAGAAATACATCACTAAAATATCGAATTACATAACAAATACAACTGATTACCTAAACCTATTAGGATTTTGTACACGATAAAAATATGTTAAGCAAGCAGATAGTATTCAGATCGGGAAGCTTACCTTATTGATTATGAGTGAAATAAACACATAAATATTGTGAATCTAATGTTGATAAATTACATTTTGTTATAGGATACATAAAATAAACATCCACATCATAAAAAACACATCTCTTTATCATGATATTCAGTCTTCATTAATAATTATTATAAATAGGACTCCAAACCATTAGTGGAGTACTTACATTTGTTAACTACAACAGTCAACATCCGACCGTTATCTGGACGTTAAATGACATGAGACTGGGAAAGTTACGAAGAGAGAAAAAGAAGAGAGAGGAGGAGGGGGAACGGCAGGAGGGAGGGAGTAAAAATAAGGGAATTTAAAAGGAATGAAGTGAATTTTCTACTAATTAAAACATTGTTTGATTCTATGTAAAATAATGTTATATGCATTAGTGAAATAATTACTTTCTACCATAGAATTCATCGTTTTATATAACTTTATATGTGAAGTTTCAGAAACTATTAGGGGACATTTTTTGGTTTCAATATCAACAATACAGACATTTTCAAAGTCCCTTTGGAGACCCCTTTTTATTCTATACTCGTGGCCGAATTCTGTCTATTGGAAGGTTCTCTAATGATCCTCACATGTTCTCTTATTCTTGTAAATAGTTTTCTTTTGGTCTGTCCTACGTAATAATCATCACAATTTTGACAAGCAATCGTTATAAACTGTGTTCTCTTTTCTCACTAAGGTATACCATCCTTTACTTTTTAATAACATTTATTTTATTTAAAATCTTATATCTAACCTTGAATATATCATTGAATCTGTTTTTATGGCTCTTTGGAATCTATTCATAATTTCCTGTACATAGGGAATCATTAATTAACCGTGTCATTATTGTAACAATTATTCCTATTTGTGTCATCATTATCGAAAATAGTTTGGTTAAGAAATTTCTTGTAATTGAT
Source organism: Gryllus longicercus (assembly GCA_038098605.1). Lineage (NCBI taxonomy): Eukaryota > Metazoa > Arthropoda > Insecta > Orthoptera > Gryllidae > Gryllus > Gryllus longicercus. The sequence goes on along the minus strand of JAZDUA010000898.1, from coordinate 136,392 downwards.
CAAGGTGATCTGAATTACGATAAGTGTTTCTTTTTGGTTATACTAGTGGTTGAAGTATAATAGCACCTCATTATAAACTCAAAGGTATTCTTGCATCAGGAGCACAGTGACTTCCAAATGATTCGGAAAATCTGTATTTCCCAACTAATTGCTAGCGAGCCCTCAATGGCGGCTCTCCGTCGTTGCGGCTCTCAGTTCGGCTAGCGCGAATTTGCGTATTGAGCTGCGGCAACTTGTACCTTTGTGTAATCGTAGTTGTTACTAATGTTTTCTTGCGAACTATATGCTCGTTTTTATTTAATATTTCTGTTCTTGAAAGTATAATTGAAGTATAATTTTCCATTGTGTAAATAATCTTTTGATATTTTTATTGACTTTTTGATTGTCAGATGTTTGAAAAATACGGCGTGCGTCCTAAATATTTCCATCTTCCATACATTTACATCAGAGTAAAAACGAAGACTGATGAAAACAGTGAAGTGGCATCAAATATTCGTAATTAACTAGGATAAAAATCGGTCATATCGGTCGTAATTCGTATTCCTGAGTCTTAATTATTCATCGGACCTGTGTCATCATATTTGATATGTTCGAGTATCGTTCTTATTGGTAACGAATTTTTCAACTGCTCGGATATTTTTCAGCGGAATCTATTTCTGTTTTCAGTGTAAGAGTATATTATTTTGGTTTTTAAAAAATATGACCGTGACCAATTACCATCCAAATAAACCAAACCTTTCCGTAATCTTTCAAGGACCTTTCAAGAAATTTGTTGGTCAAATCTTTCACTAGGAAAAATTGAAACCAAATAGAACTTCGGTACACCGTGCCGTACTGCACACTTGAAACTGACGTAACTTGTCGCTAGGCATGCAGCAAAAAGTTAGTGAAGATTTTGGTGGTGAAGTAAAAAGATTTGCCAGAATTACGACCAATATAGTAGTAAATGTGTATGAAAAAATAGTATTATCTATTCGAAGAAAAAGTCTACAACTTCATATCGCAATGATTATTCAGGAAGTGAAGCTTTCACAGACACTGAAAGGGCGAATTCCATGGGGATCAATCTAATTTACGGATATCAAATCTGATTTGAACATATTAAATAAAACCGAAATATACTCTGATTATAAATACGTCATTGCTATTTCAATAATTTCGTTTCTACAGATTGTAGGAAATACGCCAGGCTCAAGGCGAACCGAGTAAGAGATCACTGACATGCCTCGTAAATAGATGGTTTCCTTTGATGTGATGAATGTGATGTGATGATATTCAATTGCATCGAGAATCCCTTGGCGCTTTCCTTTTCTTATCTCAACTGCCTCTTGTTCGTAGTACGAACATTTACCCAAATTTTCTCACTTAACCACTAACAGAACAGCGATTTCAATTTTTTTTTGTTGAACGCGAATCGCTAAAATATACAACTGCACTAAAAATAATAATGAAGTACAGAATAATATACATATTAATTAACTCTCCAATTTGCAGCCGTTATCGCGACCTAAACGTATCTCCAGAGTTCAACAAAAAGCATAGTTGACCTCAGTATCACAGAAAATGCAAGTATTCGAACATGATAGGATGCGTATCCCTAGTAACTTTACTTCCGCATACACTTTGAAAAATGCTGAAACCGTTGGACTCGTCAACACACTTCACGTTTACAGAAACAAGACAATCAAAGTTCTAGTTTTCACATTTTTATACAATAATATACTATATTATTGTAATGTATTATCTTCGTTTTAAATTATTATGTTCAATCAGATATCAACAATTGTTTCAGTAACTGTCGAGGTTTAACGTGCGAAAGACAAATAAATCGCTTAGTAACGTATTCTAAGAAGAAATAAGACTATTTTGTTACACACTGTTCGAAGACAGCGTTTGTTTATCATTCACTTTTAAATGTTGATATTTAATTAAACTGCTTAATTTCTTGCGAGTAGAAGTGAACAATCCAAAATTGTGGCAAAAACCTTAGTTGAAGCTAATTTATAGAGGTCATCTATATTAATCCTGTTTTTCAAAATTTTACCTTCATTCGTATTTCCTTTTAAACCAAAGGTTTTTCTTTGTTTCTTTTTTGTTGTTTTTTGCTGTTGTTTTTTGCGTTTTTGCTCGTCATGTATTCACACGTGCATCTTGCCAACAATAAAATAGAAATAATATATTTTTTATCGTTTAATATTGTTTGACATTTAATGGAAATCAGTTGAATATTTGCTTCCAAATTATCTTCGTCTGAATGCTCTGAATGATAAATATTGTTTCTGTAGTCAACATAAACACATCATGGATTACAAATAATAGTTTTTTCTATTACAAGAAGACTAGTTTGGTTATGCCCTAACATTTACATTAATTAAACGTTAGACATCAGTGCACTCAACATTCCATTCATTTTTGATGTGCTTTTTCCTGAGTTACGCTGGCGATCAGGAATATAAGAAGTGGAGGAAGAGCATAGGATAGTTTCGCCTAAGCCGTTTATCTTGTCGCGACCGGCGGGTGCAGAGCACGTGCGACACGTCGATTGACGTAGCCAAGTAAACGCTGTAGAGAGGCGGCGGCGGGGGCGGGGACCGGCGAGCCGCAAAGTCGTGGAAAGAGCCGCGCCTCTCGGAGGAGCGAGTCAACGACCGCGCGACGCCGTTGCAGCATCGACCAGCTGCCGACGCCCCAGCCTTTGAGGCGCCGACAAAGTGGAAGAAAAGCGCATGGTTTAGTAACGTACGAGTAACGTACGTTACTAAACCATGTAGTAACGGACGAGTAACGTACGGCAATAATATGCAACAGTAAATGGGAATATTTGTTGGTTTGTGACTTGTTAATAATTTTAAAAAAGCCAAAGTGGGTGATAAAACTATATTGCATTTGGGCCCACTTCATAATATTCAAATCTTCATCAAGTCATTCAATCCATACCCCAACTTCTTTAATTCAGATGGTACCTCACAGAGAATACGAGTATTAAACTCGGTCTTCTCTAGTGTATTTCAGAATATTCAACGCCGTACATTTTTTGCAGGGCTCGTCCTTCATTACGACAAAGATCAAGAGCAATTTTCCAGACATTGCCTTGCCATTTATTTCACCATATCATTTTATCACAAGTGTCATCTCCTTTGTATATGCCAAAAGACTGCTAGTTTTATTTTCACGTGTATCAAGTGGTGCTACTTCAGAACATACTTTCTCTCATTATTTGTAACTGCCACGCAATATTATACTACTACAAGAACCTACAAATGCGTTTTGAATAAGCAAACATTTTTCCGCTCCAGGGTCGAACTCAGGTTGTCCGAATGAACTCACTGTGGCTCTTACCTCTACTCCAAACGTACCTTTCTGACGCACTAACTCGGGCCGATGCACAAAAATCTAATTGTCTCAATCCAATATTTCCCATTCGCAATTTTCGAAAATTCAGAGAGATCAACGTAAATGTAACAACCACAATTCTTTCAACCAGCATTCATTTGTGTTATCAGCGGAAACAAATTAAAGAAAAAATTGGAGCGATTTTTGAGAAAAAGTTCTTCCACAATTTGCATTCACTTCAACCAGAAATTATGTGAAAACTTCTTTTTTTTTCAAAGTTTGTACATGACCTCTTTAGGAGCTGGTTTATTAGAGCAAATTTTAAGACAAAAGTCTATCTTCTTTTTTTTAGTTTTGAAATGTTAACTTTTTACAATTTCCGAAAATATGGAGAGTTTGCCGAAAATGGGATTAGCGCCATATTTATTACCGTCCTTTGATTCATACGAGGAGAAAACTTTTCTAAAAAGCGACACCAAAGTTTTTCTTATAAAGTTGTTTAAAAAATTTAAAATTGACTATATTTCGCGTAAAAGAACATTGTACAAGTCTTATGGAAATGAGGTTTCGGTCAAATTGTCTGAAAATTTAGTATGTCCTTCCTTAGATCATATTGATCAAAAGTTATGGCCGTTAAGCAAAAAAAAGTCGTTCATTTTTATCATTTTAAAACGGAGTTCATGTCGATTTGATAGAAAGGCACATATGTGCCCTCAAAGCATATTAAAACGAAGCAGTCTCACTTGTTTAGACTTGTGAATTATGTTATTTCATTTTCCGTGAGTCGCTGTACTTCATTATCGTGAGCGCCCTTGCCTTCCTCGTTGAGGTACTTGATCACCGTAGGTCTCCTTGCCTTACACGGTAGGGTGAATTATTAAAGTAGGTCCACTCGCCTCTCACTATCGGGGTGCTTGATTATCGTGAAATAACATAATTAACAGGTCTAAACAAGTGATGTTGTTTCATTTGAATATGCTTTGAGTGCACATGTGTGCCATTCTATCATCCGACAAATCGATATGATCTCCGTTTTAAAATGTACATTAGATAAAACAACAACTTTTTTTTGCTTAACGGCCATAACGACTTTTGATCAGTATGGTCTAAGGAACATCAATAAATTTTCAGACAATTTGACCGAAACCTCATTTCCATAAGATTTGTGCTGGGTTATTCGCAAAAACTACTAAAGCACAGTTTTATAATAAACTTTTGTGTCGTTTTTGGTCCTTCTCATTGCTTTTTTGCAAATATTTAACAATAGCCATGTTAATATTTTATACTCGTAGTATAGAGAAAATATATCATTTCGATAAACAGGAGTTTCAAATAAAAATTCATATAAATTTTTAAGGAATGTCTTAAAGCAAATATGATTCTATTTTCAGGAATTATTGCCACTTGCTTTGAATAAAGATCCACTTCCAGATGATGATATAGTAGAAGCATGTCGTCAAGTGATTAAATATTCTGTGAAAACAAATCATCCATATTTCTTTAATCAGTTATATGGTGGAGTTGATATGTATGGACTTGCAGGTACCTGGATTTCTGAATCACTTAATACCAACCAGTAAGTATTTCTTTCACTATATCTTGCATCACTTTTTATAACATAAGCCATTTATGGTATACAGAAAAAATTTCAACCATAAAAAGTCAATTTTGTGTAATACAATAGAAATAAAAAATTGATATTTATTAGTTGTAGAGAAACAAAAATTAGGGTTTACAGCCCAGAATCATTAAAAAATAGATTTTGATCAACCAAACATAAATGAGGTATAGGCCTATTATGAAAAACAATGAGCAAATTGTATTCATTCCAGAGAGCTTCAAATTTAATTTTGTTCATTTAATAATAAATTCATATTTATTTGCACACATAATTAAAATTAAAACTTCATCATTTATCATTTTTAAGGTAACTTTTAAAATGTGTCAACTTATTATTAGACTAATACATAAAAATGAGCTAATATTTTGTACAAAATCTTTAAAGAGTATATTCCATCAATTCATGATACATGTTGCAATTTAATTTCAGATATACTTTTGAAGTTGGTCCAGCATTCACACTAGTTGAACATGCAGTACTGACTCACACACTGAACATGTTTGGGCTAGCCAATGGAGATGGAATATTTTGTCCAGGTATAGTTCTCGTTCTTCTGTTTTGTTCAATAAATTTTTGGTGAGTAAAAGTATATTTTGTATTCAATATATTAATGTTTAATAGACATATAAAATTTGCCAAAACCAAATCAAATGCGGGCAAAATAATACTTTTCCAGTTCAACTTTGAGACTGACAGCTTTTGCTTGGTTTAGCTGCATGCTCTGAACAGTGACGTCATAATTCCCATAACATATACAACAGTGATTTTATCAATTATACTGGAGGTAACTAGTCAAAAATGACAAGACGAAATTAAACTCACGCATTAATAACGGATAAAAACACAATATTTATATTGAACAAATTCAGTATGAGTTGCTTTTCTTTAATTTTAAGATTTCCTTTTTTAATAAATTTCCCCTCGAAAATTGCTCTGTGAAACACTCTTAAAAACCTTTTTTCTATTCTGACGAGGGTTATACAAAGTTGATCATAGAGAAGTAGGATTTTTCTAAAAACACGCATATTTGTCGAAAGATTGTTCCTCTGACTTGTCAATTGTGAGGCCGAAGGCACTTATTACACCTTTAAATAATCTCTTATCTTCTTATAAGAGCAGTTGTAATATATTTCGCTGGGACTTTCTTCGTTCTCGAAAATCAAAGAATTTCCTCTCCAGATACCCATTCCCAAACTCACTCCAACTACCTCATTTTGCTCCGCCAAACTACCGAATTGTATCGTCCGATGTACCTGCAGTAGCACCGAATAATGGTGGGATATCATAACGATCCAGTCGATTGTTAAGTTTTTATTGGTTCTGAGGACGTCATATCCGAAAAAACTTTATTGGGAACATATCCTTAAACCATAAGTAATAATATGAAAACACTGTAAGTTTTCATCGTGCTCCATTTGCTCAAACTTCAAGAACTATATATAGTGTCTCAAAATAAAAGTCACAAACTTTTGGGTGACGTAGAGGGCTTGCAGATAATTTTTTGCCATGTGGTAATACTTTTCTAATGCAGTGGTGTTCCACAGATACACAAAATCTTTGATTGCGTCAGAACATGACCTGCTTCACACCAGTACATGGCAGGTTGTCTAACAATGTGCAAATGCCACATGTGGAACTTAATTGTCCGTGTTTATTGTTGCTCACATGTTTATTGGAAAAAAGTTGTTATCTTTTACCCCTCTACATGCCCCACAAGTTTGTAAAATTTATTCTAAAGCATCGTTTATAATAGCGCAGACGCAGTCACTGTGGTGAACAGTTGTAGGATTACAGAGAACCAAGTTTATTGCACCTTCACTTTAGATCAGAGGATATGAAGGACCTAAATAACTTCATTTTGGTATGTTATTTAACATGCTAATATTTTTCTTAATATAGTAGTACTTTTGAAATATCTATAATTTCGGCTACTGTCCTAAAAACAAATTTCATATTAAATATATTTATACCAATACAAAATACCTAAATAAACTATGTTTGGAAAATATTTTTCTTGATGTCTGTACTTCAAAACTTATTTCACAAAACATTGAAGTGTGCCTTGTGTCGTATTTCGATATTTCGAGGGGGAATCGGCAAGTTAAAATGCTCCCCCAACCTTTTTGTTTCTTCTAATCAAATCTTTTTTTTCTTCTACAGTTCCTGTTGATCTTTTTCGTAATATTTTAACCCGGTATCACCACTGCATTCATCTTTTCTCAATAAATGTCTCGCTGTGTTCTATTTATGTTAAATTTGTTGAGGCAGTATATAGATTGAAAAGTAAAAATATAAATAGGCGGAGTTTAATATTTCATTTTTTAATAAAATCTCCACACTACAAAATCGATGGTTTTATTTCTCGTCATTCGGCATCGCCCTTCGCTGTGTGCCCCGGGGCGGTGCTCTAGTTGCTCGGTGGAAGTTGTGGCCCTGAGTGTGCTGGTCTGCTGTTTGCAAGTTGGTCATTTGGGTCGATTTCAAAAAATATGTCCGTTTTACTGTCTCAATTGAAAACTCGTATCGTCGCTTTAAACGTATAGTACTTTTTGAAGAAGCTACGTAGAACGTAATCTGTAGGCTTGACTAGAACGATTTCAAGGCTTGATATGAACGATTTCAAACAATGACTGGGTTTTTAAGTTCCCAGTCCCTAAGAAAACGTTAAAATATATCCACGCGTCCAAATTACTTTATAATAATAATTTTGTTCTAATGTGCTCAAAAATATTTTTTTCATCACGTACCGGTACGTTTCTAAATTCTATGACTGTCCTAGCAAGCCCAAACCACAAACTGCGCAGTTTCGTTGAGTGCCGTAAAAATATTTGCCAAAGAAGCTGTGAACGCCTGTGACCCACATGTGGTTCACGGACGTATCAAAAGCGACGTTTTACGTTTTGTGAACCACATACGGCTCACAGGACAGTGAACGTGTTAATACATGACCATGAAGGTATTATCACATGTGGAACATAATTTTTAAATAGTTAAATGGACGAAAATCATCACATTAGTTATGTTTCTGGGCACATTGCAAGTGTTCAAAGTTAAATTTTCATATATAGATAGTCTTTTGGTAACTTATTTCGTTATTCTTACACATGCAATTCTGAGTGTTTAATTCAAATGGTGACCGAAAATATGCTTGTCCGTCACGTTACGTCCAAATGATCGTTGTGTTTAGAAAAGTGTTTGAGTGTAAAGTACTGAGGGAGGGAGGCCTAGTTTTGTCCCTGTGGTCGGCGTAATTTAACCGCATAACCAGGAGTAAAACTTAAACTAGAGGTGCCTGAATAGTGCATACTTTCTCGCATGATTGAAAATAGTTACGTAGTATTAAAATATTGTAATATCTGCCACACTAAAAACTCAGTTATAACTTGAAAACCTCCACTTCAAATGAATCGCCTCTCGAGTTTATCTGCATTTATTTCCATTTTCAGGGAGAGAAGTAATTTCTTACTTTTAGAAATGAAACTAACAGGAATAAATTTAAATGTTACAGTATTTACAGAACATTCCTTTCATAAGAATATTATCAACATCATAAAATCATCATGAACGACAATGGGATGAATTCGAAGAATTATTAAACCTCTGTGTTGCCTGTCAACGCCTGAAATGAAGCGCGCAAAATTCCAATTTACAAATCCGAACTCAGCAATTTTTGAAAATACAGTGCGCCAAAAATAGGTCCGTTACCACTATCTTTACAGTTCTTTGCTACATATGAGGATAAAAATGAAAGAAAATTTGAAGCCGCTTCTGAAAAAAATATTTTAAAAGGTTTTAAAAACGCCTATGTTTGATCTAAAATCATGCAAAAAATACTTTTTCGAAATATTGAACATGACCTCTTTTGAAGAACTATTTTTGATGAACACAAATTTTTTTTTTTAAATATCTTCAAAATTGTAGTTGTAGTAAAACGCCGAAAAAATTGAAAGTTTCGAAATATCAGGATTTTTAACGAAATACAGACATGCAATATTCTCTCAAACGTCCTTAACACTATCAAATAAAAAAATAATCAAAAACGGAGCCATTTTCTTGCTTCATGTAAAGTACCTTTTAAAATTGAAATATCGGTTTCAAATTCAACGGGCCGCGATGTGAGCCAAAACAATTTGGAAAATATCGATTTTGGAGAAAATCGGCTGAACGGTTGTGAATCAGTTGAACAACCAAGCGTTGTTGACTCACAGACAAAAACACAGACGTTTTGCCGTCGTTCTGTTTTTCGGTATCAAGGACCCACAAAACATGGTTTTTCCTTACACCTGTGTTAGATGATTTTTTCTCAATTTAACGACTGGATTTATCCACTTTTTCATTACCAAGGCCAGGCAATAACAGTTTTTCTGCCGAAAATTCGTGACTTTTCCCGCAGCATTATATAACTTGTTCGCTTCTCTTACTCTCAAAAGTCGCTAGTCGGGGGCATATTTAAAGGTTTTGTCGCAATATTAATATGTCCTGATGTTTACATTATTGTCCACTTCCGTACAGTTCGCGTTCTTTTGGTTATACGATCGTGTCAATTCTGATAACTCTAGTGTTTTGCTTAAATTTGTGATCTGCTTAAGTTACACATCTGTATCAGTGGCGTGGCATCCAATGATCTAAATATTGCCTGCTGATTAACTAAAATTTTAAAAATGGGACATTAATATTCAAAATTATTCTTCATTAATTCGTTTCTTTTGCGAAGCCTGGCCTTCCTTGCCTACCCTGAGTATCCGCTCCTAATGTTATATCAGTAATAGAGAGCATAAAACCTTACAAAAGGAAAATTCCTTATATTAATATTCATTTGTGAATAATTATATTAAAATATTTGATTTTCCTTGATTTGGATAGCCACCAAATTCGTTCAGATAATGACTGTAGTTACAAAATAGTAAGATCCGCAAATCGCTCTAAAGTTAACTACACAAGGCTGTCACTAGATGAAAGATAAAATGCTGAAAAACATTGCAGTGGTCTAGCATTTTTCATTTAGTGGTAGAATATAAATTCATACTGGTAAATACGTAGTTCGAGTATTCTTTACTGCAGAAATCGTCTTCAGCTTCCAAAAGTATTAACAAATCATCAACATTTTCCTTAGAAAAGATCTGAAAAACTATTATTTAAAAAAACATTTTCTTATAATTATAAATAATACTACATTGCGACAATAATATTCAATTGTGAATAACATCATAAAATAAGATGCCATTAAAATTTTAACCCAAATTTCAATTCGGAATTTCAGTGTATTTAGATGTTATAAAACAGTATTTTCGTCTTTTGAGAAATAAATGGTATTGCCTGTCTTCCCTCCAATTAAATATTTATCATGAACAACAGATTCCTTGACAAGAACGACATATATAAGATCTATTGGGAAATTGCTGGAGATTAAACTATTTTCTTACTGGTGATGGAATATTTGCTGTAGATGTGTGAAGTATATATTTACTCTAAATGTTCTTTTTGATTTTTTTAAAACATTTCCTGCAGGTGGAAGCATTTCTAATATGTATGGGATAGTATTAGCTAGATACAAGAAAGTACCAGATATAAAAACAAAGGGATTATCATCGGCTCCCCCTCTTGTGGCTTTTACATCAGATGACGTAAGTGATATTTTTCTCTCATTTCACAATATGAATGTAATTATATATGAGAATAAATAGATAAAAGTACGAGGGATATCCGGAAAAGTAAGGTCACAGGACGCATAGCTCTAGCTGGAAAACGCATATTTCACTGTTGTACCACTGCTGTGTAGAGGAAAGCTAGCTGAGGCAAGCGAGGAGTGGCAAGGGACGTCAGAAGCTTCCCGACGGGTTGTTGTGACGACGGTTAAAGATGAACCTTCTCACTCCATCTCCCGCTAAGGGCGAAATGAGTCCTGCATACTGGAATACGCTGCCTCAATGTCAAGGGCATGAGCAAGTACGAAATAGTGACATTGGTGGTGCCAAGGTTCCCTTGATGCCGCATCATGCGTGTACAGGGTTACAGATATTTGTTGGACTTGTCTGCTCTGAATAAAACTGGGAACAAATTAAGCGATATATATAATCTGCTTTTGCAATAGATTATATTAAGGAAAAATTTATTATTACTAGTAGGGGTTTGTATCATTTATCTTTTATTAAATGACTTCAGCCGTCTTATATTTATACAATAATATAATTTAATATTGACAAAATAGAACCATTTACACTAAGCAGGCATTTATTAGTTAAATAAGCATTATAGGCACTGTATAATTCGCATGCAATACTCCTAATACCCGAAAATAAGTAACCAAAAATATTGCGCTTGCAATTAAAGGAATAAAATAGGCATATAAGCAAAATCCACAGCCAATTCATGACCAGAGACCGGAAGTTTGGCAAAATTTTTTTTGTTACTGTTACTATTTTATAACTTTTATCAATAGGAATCACTTGATTGTATATCTGGAGTGGTTTGAGTAGATTTTTATTTCGCCCAATTTTGCCATATTGATTTATTTTTGGCTCTTGTTGCCATTTTTTCTTATTGTAGCCGTTTTCTGCCATTTACACCATTGTTTTGTTTTTTATTCCCCTGACACTAATCTCAATCAAGTTTTACCTGCAAGCCTGTACAACATGAAGGCGTGGTTGTGTTTTCTCTTTCTGTGGAAGAAGACGTGTGTTAAAAATCCAAATGAAAATGGAAGATGATACCAGTTAAGATTTTTAATTTTTTATTAATGTCGAAAGGTTTGTTTGTTCACGAATAATGCCACCCATCGTACTTTGGAATACGGAGTTCGATCCATTTTGAGAACAGCTCTCTGAATATAATTTGCCCTTCTCATCCCATTGTTTTTTATTACTAAGTGTGAAGAACGGAAAATATCATCCCGTTTTCTCTGATGTCATTTTAAGATTCAGAGTCCACAATAGCATTTCGAAGCAATAGCAATTCGTAGCCATCATGCCAGATGGCCATGTGGAATCGAGATTACAAAGAAAGACTGTCTCCTTACTCGCTAAGTGCTAGTGTAAATTTTAGAATTATTATAAAAGTGTGATTCATTTTGATTATTCATTTTTTAATAATTATTTTAAATATGACTTTTCATTGTTTACATGCCGCTTTGCACCCCTACTTTAGCTAGAATAAATACCTATATTGAATGCCTATTTTAGTAAAAATAGAAGATTTTTGCCTTCCTGTTTAAGGTTAAATAAATGCCTGAACTTTCGGACTCTGTTCATGACAATGCTCGTCCGCACACGGTTCGGGCAACTGAAATGTCGTTGACCTCCTTTGTTGAAATATTTTAAACCACCCCTCTCACAGTCCTGATCACGCAGCTGGGAACTATCATCTTTTTCTAAATCACAGGAACTTCTGAGTGGAATGCACTTTTCTGATGACTGTAAGGTGAAACTCGACGTGTGAAAGTGGCTTGAGGATTTGACGACAAATATTTATAATGATGGAATGACACCTCGTCCCATGATTTACAAAACAAATTGAAATAAAAAATGATGTAATACGTATACAATTTTCCCTGTAAGTTTCATTTAAATATATGAATCTTTGAAAGTGTAAAAATCTTATAAAGTTACTATTCGGATATTCTTCGTATGCAGCTGAATTACTGCTAAGAATGACTGTACATTTTTCAGTGCAATTTTCTTTCAGAAAACTATGAAGGATAAAGTGTCATAAAAAAGGTGTAGTTGAAATTTTACTTTGAATCTCAAGAATTGCTCCAATTTCAATTAAAAATAGTTTTTGTAATGTTATATGCACAACAAACTTCCTTCCTTTTTAACAGTTTTACATCTTCGATATGAAATATATGCAATTCAGTCTGCTTCCTTAAATTACATCCTCAAATTGATGAAGTAATATAAAAGTACTTATAGAAAGTTACATTTTTGTTAAACAGAGGACACCAAAAATGATTGTCTTCTAATTCAATATTTTTATACGATTTGAGTTGATCCATTCATTTGAAACTCAAGCACGAAGCACAAAATCAATGAGGCTCACATTACATTGATAACTAATTGTCATAACAGTGTGTTACCCTCATGTAAAAAGTATCCCAAATGGTTGGATTAACACCTTTCATCCATTTTTTTTACTTTTATTTTATTTATTAATTATTCCCGAATACTTTAAATGTATCTACAGTGCATTTTTAATTATTCTTTTTTATTTGTCTCAGGTGAGACTTGTGCCTCGTACTTCCAGATTTTATAAATATTTCATATCATAAGAGGTTTTTATTGCATCATACTTCTTTTTTCCCTTGATTAATTCTATTTAATTCTGTAATTTTTTAATGTTATTCTAAGTGTTAAGCTTTATTAAACATTTGGAATTATTAAAATCCTATCTTACAGTGCATCTGAAGATGCGACCAATTGGGTCACAAAAGACATACACAAGATAATAAACTATGTAACTTAAAAGAGAATTGTTTGGATTGTCGTAAATAATATATGGATACCACTGTATAAAAATAACATTTTTCCAGCAGAAGTATAAATTATATCAGAGTTGACATCAGTGTTGCTGATAAGTATTTGTAACCCTTGTCAGTGTATCGTTCTACATTTCATTATTCAAGGTTTTGCAACATCGAAGCTAAATGGATTTTAATAAACAAACAGACATATTAAAGAAAAAATAACTAATTAATAAGTAGTAATAAAATAAGTAGTAAAATAAGGAAAATATTCATTTTCTTCGTTGGTATAAAAATGGATTTTACGCACCTACGCGCGTGAGTGAAGTTATAAAATTTGAATAATGTGACTTCAAAAATAAATGATTTTTTGCATGGTTAAGTTACGCCTCCGATTGTAAAGATATAAAGACAACTTTGCGACATCACAATGGTGGAAAATGTGGATGGTGCCTGGTTTAGATAACCATGAAGAGCAAAGATGAAAAAAGTATTCGTTATAGCATTTTATAGGATCAATGAACATGTTTATATTTCGTACGCGTAAATACTGTCCCTTGCACTATCCCGGTGGTTATTCAATTATTTCAACATATTGGTCTCAGCAAAAAAAAACACTATGTCGATCTAGCAAAACACAATAATTTCATACACTTGAGATATTACTTTTTGAAGTAGCAGAAATAAATGTGTAATAACTTTCGGACAATCTTTCTTAGTGATCCAGCACTGGTCGGTTGACTATCCCATAACAATACATACTTTGTACACGAACTCCTTTATGTTTGATTGTTCAAAAATATTTTTTACATTTTTATTGCACCCTTTTTTCATGGTGGCAATTGTTTTAAACCGCGCTTTTTTGGCGTTTGAAGATCTCTTAACCGTAAACATGTACAGATTTCTAAATCACTTAGCACAGAATTGGTTTAAGATTTTAAAATTAAATGCGTTGGATTCACTATTCTACGGCATACAAATCTAATATTTATCTACGTAATATATATTTATACAAATACTACATGCAGCCAAAACTATCGAATACAAATGATCAAATCTAGATTTTTAGAGTGTAATTTCTCAACGAATAAATGGATTCAAAGGTCTATTTTTTGTTCTTTTGATATAACAGTGTAATTACTTTATATAAAATAAAAATGCTGTGTAGCTTGGAAAGAATTCATACTCTCTTAAAACTTAGTATTCGAGAGTGGGTTTTTTTTTCAAATTTTCAGCTACAATACAATAAATGTCTTATTTTATTAACGTGGACATGCAAAGTTAAATTTTACTGACAATATACAGTCCGTAGAATGCAGCTTGAGAAGCAAGTGTACAAAACAAATTGTTACAGGGTCATTATTCAATGCTGAAAGCAGCTCATTGGCTGGGACTTGGCACTGACAATATGATAAAGGTGAAGTCTGATAATGAAGGACGCATGATTCCAAGTGAACTTGTGGCATGCATTCAGAAAGCCCTAAAAGCTGGAAAGCAGCCATTTTTTGTAAACGCTACAGCGGGGACAACAGTACTTGGAGCGTTTGATCCTTTTGAAGCATTGGCTGACATATGTACTGAATATCATCTATGGCTTCATGTGGATGTAAGTAAAATATGTTAATTTAGTTTATATATTCCTTAAAAGAATGATGATTATAGTGCGAAAAAGAGGCAAACACTAACTATTGGTGCTACATCAACACGTACATCTTCTCATTATTTGTAACGGTTTCGTATTATTAAATACTACTTAAACATACATTTGTGTAATTTTTTAAAATATTAAAAGATTAAATCAAAATAACGTTTGTCATGTTATTCAGCGCATCTATCTCTTTCCATTCAAAAAGCACAAAGAAAAACTTCGGAAATTTTTATCGAAAATCAATTTTTTAAAATTGCCTTTATTTCATGGAAAATTACGCAGTAACTACTCGTGTTTTGAAAACAAATTACAGGAATATTTAAAGATATAATTTTGAAGAATATATTTCATTAAGATGGTTACTTGTATTTGTAAGAAGATGCCAAAAATATTAAATTTCGCAATTTTCAAAAATTAAGTGAATTCGACGTAAATCGGGCCTGTGCCATTTTATGAACTTTCTTTGCTAAGAAAAAGTTAAAGAAAAAATTTGGTGCCATTTTTTAAATAATTTTTAATGTCGTTGGGGCTGCATAGAAAGTATTATCAGCAACATTATCCAAATCGATCAGGGAATTTCCATTTTGTTGAAAATCTTGCCTCCTGATTAGTAGCTAGTATTGAGGGGCGCACGGACACACAGAATTAAGTTTTGCCGTAAACTAGTTTTTCGGAATCAAGGACCACCAAGCGTGGACTAACTACACAACGTGTTTTAAAAAGTAATTTACTACATTTAAGAACAAATATTATCCACTTTTTCTGTATCTGAGCCCCATAATACGATTTCTTCTGTCGAAAAATCGTATTTTTTCGCCGCAGAATTATACTACGCAACTGTATACTACGTGAGTAATATGCGAGAAAGAAAAATTTGAAAATGAATGAAATAATAATTTGGGATCTTCAGCACGGAAGAAGTGCTTTTAGAAACATCTATCGTCATGTCAAGTGGTCTAGGGCTTCCCGCAAAGCCCTATCGGATTTTGAAGAAATTTTGTGTACCGTGTACATTGGATATTATGACATTTTACATGATTGTAAAAATTCAGTGGCTCTTGATGTAATGGAGGGAGCAGCAACCACTCCTCTTGCTCAGCCCCAACTTCCGCTAATGCTGGCAAAAAATGCCTCGAATACGTTGCCTCACGTTGGGAGACATTGCCATGGCGACGGATTACATTTAGCGAAGAAAAATGAATCATTTTAAACCATTTGCATTCTCAGCTGATTTTTTGCCATTTCTTGTCATGGTATGGTAAATGTCAAGCCACGGTTCAAGAATTTGAACAATCAACCCCTATCCCGTAGGGATCTAGAGGAAAAAACTTTGTAGGAAATGACTCAAAACTACATACAAAATGCTAGGAATATGTAAGAAATATTGTTCAAAAAAATTGTGTTCCTGGATTTTCGTAATCATTCGAAATTCTAAGGACGCCAATCGAATTTGTGTAAACTAGTGCAAACTGGTTATTCAGTCTGCTTTTTACTTTTGTGCTTCTTTCTTGCCATCAATCATCAATCTCTCTCGGCAGTCGGGTGGCAACTTTAAATGTTTGCACTGGAAATGATAATGGAAATAATGACCATAGCTAAGGATAAAAATCAGCTTAAAATACAAATAAATTAAAATGATGAAATGTAGATCGTTAAATATAATCCGCAGTTGTGGCCATCACTTCCAACCTTGCCTCTAACATGAGGCATTGTACACCAGCATTAGCGTAACTTAGGAGGGGGCAAAAGAGTGGCGATTGCCTTTTGAATTATTATCGAATAAGTATAAATAATAAAAGGAATGTTACAGTGAACAATAATTTGAAAGAGGTTGCCTTTTCCATTCACCAAAATAATTTTCTAACATTTCTTTAAAGCAACACGTCAGGTTGCGTGCAAGCGATGGCAGCGCCGCCTTTACCAGGGCAGCTTCATGGGATCAGCGTTTTGGGCGTCACCTGTTTGTCTCAAATGATTGTGTTTCGCATATCCCGAGAGCTTACCCCAATCTCGCATTCTTTCAGAATATCTTTTGATGTTAATAATAATAACAATAATAATATAACTATTTTAATATCTTCCACTTTTACAATAGTATAGATACTTTCAAACAAATCTTGCACTTTGTATGTAAGGAATGGAATAAGTGTTTTTCCGACGTTGACGTCAACAGCCCACGTAAGCCAGCGATGGCAAATAAATTCACTATATTGGCGGTTTCCAAAT
This sequence comes from Gryllus longicercus, assembly GCA_038098605.1. NCBI lineage: Eukaryota > Metazoa > Arthropoda > Insecta > Orthoptera > Gryllidae > Gryllus > Gryllus longicercus. The sequence goes on along the minus strand of JAZDUA010000898.1, from coordinate 119,109 downwards.
GAGTTCTTTCTAATGAGATACGTTTTATATAATTTCATTAATGGACTTTTCTTTACTGCCGGTTAAATATTTTGGAGCATTTTTTAAAAACTCGCCAATTTCACAATTACTTTACTTTCTCGCCCTTACTTCGTAAGAAGAGAAAGTATTGTAACCGTGCCAAGGAAAACGGCGAATTTGCAGCAGGAAAACTATCGCCGGGACCAGGTAACTAAAAAGTTGATAAATCTTGTTCCTGGATGAAGTAAATGGCTTTCTCTAACACGTTGTGTAGTTAGAATCCATATTTTGTGGGTTCTTAATACCGAAAAATCTATTGAGGACAAAATGTCCGTCCGTCCGTGGTGAACGCTAGCGCCTAAACCGTTTAGCTGAGTTTCTCCAAAATTGATATTCCCCGATCGATCTGAACGAACTCTAGGCTTTGCGAGTTTCAAAAGGATATTTTGATTTTGGGAGGAACTTTATATGAAGCCTCAACACTTTCAAACTTTTCTCAAAACTGGCTCTAAATTTTCTGATTAAACGTTGTCCTCGGATATCAAAAAGGACACATAAGTAAATGGTGCAGATCTCATTTTTGTTGAAATCCCTGATGTTCCGAAAATTTTCAATTGTTCAATTTTTTTCGGAATCTTCCTAGAACCACAATATTGAAGAAAAATATTTTTCCTTAACAAAATCTGTTCTTTAAAGACAAATCATAAAATAAGCTCGCGTATAATTTGTCGAAAATGCTGGTAGTTTTGACATAATTGTGGCTTTTTTTAAAATTTAAAATATGTTTTTTCTGAAAACTGCTCCAACTTTATTTCTTTAAATTTTCTCTTCGTATGTATCAAATAACAATAAACAAATTGGTGTTAGTCTCATTTACGATAAGCACTGTATTTGCGAGAGGTTTTAACTTGTAAAAATTACAAAATTGAAGATAGAGATTTTTTCTTTCGACGTTTTTTTTCTAAAAAAAAATCAGCTCTTCAAAATAAGTCATGTACAATGTTTTGAAAAACAAGAAGCTTTTGCGTAATTTGTGCTTGAAATTAATGCAATTAATAAAATATTTTTTTCTCAAAACGGTTCCATTTGTCTTCATTTTTTTCACGTATAGAACAAGGAACGCGAAAATGAATGGCGCAGGTCTCATTTTCGTTTATCTCTCCAAACGTTTCCAAAATTACAAATTTACGAATAATGCGTGAAAATATATGCTGTTCTAGTGCACTAGTTTACAGTAGTGGTAAGAGATAAGGGATTGAAATTTGGCATTCAAAAACAATGTTATATTGTGATGGTCTGTAAAAAAAATATCAATTTTTTTATTGATGAAACTATACAACACAAAACTTCAACATTTTTAACTTTCTTGTATTTTTATCATGTCCTACATATTCAATATTGAAAATGTTTCTTTCTTAACGCCATCTCTTCCTCAATATTACATCCTTAAATCACTTAACGTACTCAAATATGAGTAGTGTTCGTGAGTTTTCTGAGATGTTAGAACCAACAAAACATTGAGCATTACTATATACGCGTTGGTCAGCTGCATATCTCTGATTAGTTAGTGTGTTTCAGAAACTCGCTCTCGCGTGCGCCTCACGTCACGCTCAAATAATTTTTTTCTTGAAATTTATTGCAAGTGTGGAGTACAATACACTTAATATAATTTCGAAAGTACCATTTTTATTTCAACTTTGAAATTTTCAAAAATTATATATTTTTTCAAATCTCTCAGAAATCTTTTGGATGAATTTTCAGTGATAAATGAACTGTTAGTACGATAGAAATTGCAATATTATAACATTATCCAGCAGTTACAATTAAAACAGGATTGTATGTGCTGCTGTAGCACCAATTATTTGCTGATGTGGCTTTGAAGAATGTGAAGACAATGGCAGACACACAGGAAGGGAAATGCAGACTGATTTAACCTAATTTCGAGTACTTTGCCTACTTACTGACGTATTGAGCACGTACTTACGATAACTCAACATTTTCCCCAGATTCAGCCTCATCGTCTCCTCTTGCAAGTTACTCTCTAATTTTAACGTAATACTTATTTTTCCACTTCAAAACCATATTTATTTAAAATCAATTATGTTATATTAGTATTTGTGCTTCATGAAGTACAATCACTTGGATAAAAATCTATCTCTATTGAAAACGTTCTCCAATTGATTATTTTAATTCATCTTTACACATGTGGTTTTGACTGTATTTTCTTAAATGTTCATTTATTGCGCTTACGCTTAACTATAACTCCTCTGGTAATTTACTTGATCGTATTTCTTCAAAGATCTCTACATGATTTAAAATAATTTATTCATCTGACGTCAAAACCTGAAATATTGCGACTTTTTGTTGCGGGAAGGGCACATGTTGTGTCGAAGAGCAAAGCAAGAGTACATATGGAATAAGGGAAACTGCACGAAAACCCGGCCAAGACATTATTCAGAATGTTTATAACGATGAAATATGAATTGAGACATTTCAGAAGATTAGTCAGGTTTCTAATTCCTGGAAAACACGTGTGAGTTGCCGAATACTTCTGAAGGAAGATTTCTCTCCAGTGGACCTTCGCGTGGTCATGCTGCGAACCTTTGAGCGCGGAAAGCCACGGGGCCAGGGCGACCGCAGGCCCTACGACCACAGGCCCTACGACCACACTGTTATCAGCCTATGAATTGACTGCAATATTATTCTGAATATCTGCCTTCCTAAGAACGTTTGTGACGTTTGTGGTTGATACCGTCTATTCTTGCCCGCTTATAGCTTAATCCTTTTATTTAATACTACAGTACTGACATTCATATTCGAAAACTGTTAATCAATGTAAACTTTCATATAATAAAATGAAAAAAAAATATAAACCGCAATTCAAATATACTGAATAACGAAAGTCCATTTATTCATTATTGTATAATTATTCCTAATAAAATCGGTATTTTTTACTCATGGTATTCAAATTTTGGAGTTTGAAAACATTATTTGAAATTAAAATGAAAAATGTATTAAAATGTAAATATTAAAAACAATTTTTCTTTTTGTAGGCTTGTTGGGGTGGAAGTCTCATGCTGTCAAAAAAATTCTCATCTGTACTGAAAGGCATTTCAAGGTGAAGTATATTCTTTTCCTGTCCGTGTTCAAAAACAAATTCATTTTTTAACTATTTCTCAAAAGGTAATTAAAGAGTGCTTTACTAATATTTTCTTACTCGAGTCTATACAAAAACAAATAATTTATCCTGCGTTCTACACCATTTTGGTCGTGTTAAAATGATTTAATCATTGATCTTTTCAATACCACATTATGTTATTTTTTTGAAGTGCTTAGTGAAAATAATGATATAGATATTGAAACCGAAAAATTATTTGCAATATTTTTCCAACTAAGTGAATATTCCCAATTTCTTTTAAAGGATAGAGATGGTACTTCAACCTGAAGCGTGTGTCTATCTTAATATTCAACTGAATTGACACCCAAGAGCAAAACGCAAATAACTGAGAGCAATTTCACAAAACAAGGAAAATTAATCATGTATTAATATAGAAAATGATATGATAGTGTTAGTGATAAGTACTTGTATAATAGCAATGGATGTTGTATTTAATATTCATTTGTTCTGTCATTCACATAAATCTCAACAGTCAGAAGATTTGACATGGGACAGGAAGTACTCAGAATTTAATATTCTACCCACTATTCTACCATTCTACATTATAACCTAATAAGGTGTAGAAGCACATTGGGCCGTAAAATTACAACCACTGTAAGGTGTCCTATAATATAACCACTTATAGGTGACGCAAGCTTCTAGAAGTTAGTTGCGGAAGGTACTCTGGGTGGGTGGAACGGACCGCATCTCGAATTCGAACCTCAAATGTTCAATATGATTCCTCACTGGTCTATTTTGAGCCCAGCACATTAAATGTAAATTCACTGCCACGTTCCTCGTGCCAGTCCTGGCAGTTTTGACTCTACAGCCAGTATGGCACGGCACGTTATCGCTTTTGAAGTCACTATTGCCGGCAGGGAACATTGTCGACATAAACGGATTGACTTGATCCCCAATAACTAGTGACTGGATAACTGAACTCATGTACTCAAATAAGGGTCCCGAATGTTCATCATTAAAACTTCGCCATAATCACTACACCACCACCGACTTGTCACTGCCCAACAGTGCCTCGAGAGGCCGTTGCCCCTGATGGCAAGTTAAAACCTATTTTGTGTGCGACGTACGGTGGGGAGAAGTGTATTCAATAAACAAGAATACTGTCGTTTCCAATTTTAATACTAACCGAAACCAAAATTATTCTAAATGACAATCTGTAAAATGAAATTCAGTTGTAATGTATTATAAATTGTCTAATGAAAGTCAATAATGCCAATTATAGTTAAATATTTACTTATTAAATGTTTTCCCTCTCGGTTCATTTAATATCATCCACACCATAAATCGTGTTATCCAATAATTTTCTCAAATTTTTACAGGGCAGACTCAATCTCCTGGAATCCTCATAAAATGCTGGGGGCGCCATTGCAGTGTTCTGCATTCCTTGTGAGAGAGAAGGTAATAAATAACTTTTTATATTGGCATCTTATATAAGTAGTAAGTTATATATGATTATTTCGAATACGTAGTACAGAAAAAGTTTTGCTAAAAATCGATGTCGAGACGGAAATACTTTTCGGGTTCAGGGATACCGAATGTTTTTAAGCGTCTGTTCACCCGTCTGTGAACAACACTTACGCCTAGCTCTGTCAAGCGGGAGCAGCCATGCCAAGACAAACGCATAAAAACTGTCTAAAACACAGACACAAAAAACTTGTTAGACTGAACTTGCGCCAACACCCTCGATTTTTTAATCGCGAAAAAACACAGTGAAATCGTATTTTTTGTTTCCGGAGATGTTGTCAGACCCAAAGACTGGACACATGTTTCTCTGTGCATGTCGACGCGGCGAATCCGAATGTGCAGCCAGAAGTGTGCCATCACCCTCCAAGTATTTTTTTTAAACCGTGCAAAACCACCGTGGAATTGTAAATTGCAAATTTCACGGTGGTTTTTCGCGATTGTGTGTGTCAAATCTTGAGTGTGACACCTTCTGACGTCTGTAGACTATAATGCTATAAGACACCAATCTCTAGTTGTCGCATTTGTTTTCGCGAAAAAACAAATTGGAGGGTCGTGTCGCCATTCTGGCTTCAGATTCGCATTCAGCGCGTCGACATGTACATAGAGAAAAATGTGTCGAGTCTTTGAGTCCATGCACGGATTCACGGGGAGGGATGTGAAAGAAATGTCTCCCCCTAACATTTTTCAGTAACCATTAATATTAACTTGTGACGAAACTATCAAGAACACATATTTTCGTAAAATCATTCAAACTAATAAAATCGTATCGCACCATGAGTTGAGTGTAACCTGCGACGTTGTACAAAATCTGTAATGAGGTACTAACACATTCGACCACATTTTAATGTGCCCTCCCAAAATTTATCTCTGGATCCGCACTTGTTGGGTCTGACAACTTTTTTTATTTGTGTGCCTGTGTAAATAATCGGTAATTAATTGTTACGAATTCAAATTAATTGCCACATATTATCATTTCGAGAAACAAATGTATGTTGACTTGGTGCCACGCTACCACACACGCGCTAAATTTGGTCCGAAGCTTGACAAAAATTAAACGAGAGTTACTTGCTAATTAATTGTCACATTTTGAATTAATTCTCCTCAGATATACTCACTATGGGTGCTACAATAGTACATACTTTTTCGCATTATTTGTTACAGTTCCGGTACATTATACTTCTAAATGGACATGTAAAAGTGTTTCCAACCAACAAACTTTTTTCCACGCCGAGACTCAACGACGAACTCAGATCCATCGAATTCACTCGCCGTGCGCTTTACCGCTAACCACTCAACCGCGCTGGCGTACTCACTTGGGCGACACTTAAAAATTTAATCAAGAAAGTACTTTCTGTAATTTTGTTCAAATTATTATTCAAATTATGAATCGACTTTTATGTTATCATATAATTGACAAGTATTAATTACTACTTTAATGTATTATAATTGAGAGCAAAAGACAATAAGCGTGATTATTCGTTTTTCGTTCTGAAAACAAGTGCCAATTAATTAGAAATTGTGACAATTAATAAGCAATTAATGTTCGTGATATTTCCTTGAAATTTTGAATCACATTTAGCGTCTTTTTGTGTGGGTGTGGAATGAAGCCAACACACACACACACACACACACACACACACACACACACACACACACACTCACACTCGTTTTTTCATAGTGATAATAGGAAAATCATTTAAAATATTCTATATTATCTATATTTAATTTTTGTAATTTACATATTATCTACATTACAAATTTGCAATTCGCGCAGAAATTAAAAGAAAACTTGCATTCGATTACCATGTGAGAGGTGGTTGTTGTTTCTATAAATATCCAGGAACTCAGAAAAATACAAAAACAAATAAATAGTATCGATTTGGATTTAGAAATACAAATATTTGATTATTATCCGCCCCTTTCATAGTGCGTGAACTGAATTTATTCTTATACTCAGTGCGTCACTGCTTACGACGCAGCTGACGTTATGCGACAGCAAGGGCCCAAGGCTGCAGACACCTGCCATTAAATATTTGCTATTCACGTGATGCGTTATGGAGCAGGTTTGTTTCATATTTTCGATATGTAAAGGGCTACTGTACTGAGTATCCATAAATACTAGGTTTATTGCGGCATTCTTGAAGACAATTTTTGTCAAAGTATTTAATTTATTGTAGAGTTTTACGAGAATAATATATTTGATTATTTGATGTTCTTGGGCAGCCTGCGTGTATTGTTTTTTTTTGGGGGGGGGAATCGTTTCGCGTGTCATTTTTAAGGCATTTTTGCTGCTGCAGTTTTGTTGCTATATTTCTTGTGTAAGAACTATAAAAATGTCAAATTATACTTCACAAGATATACATTTACTTATACTCGTCGCCTGAAGTATTTGTGGTGCTGCAGGCCTCTAGTGTTTTAAAGCAAATGTTTATCTTGTTAAGTATAATACGGCATTTTTTTACACCTAAACAAGTAATATTTTTTTGTCAGAGTTTCGAAACACATTAAAGGAGATTTATTGTAACGAAAATAAAAGAAAGAATATTGAACATTATACCACTTTTCATAATTAAAATTTTGGCCCCTCGGTGTCGCTGTGCATAGTACGGCTCCCTCCTTAGTCTCCCTGAAAGAAAAGAACTACCACGAGCCCAGTCCTTCTGGATACTTCGCGTCAATGGTTGCAGTGGAGAAAATAAAGGCACTCACTAATATTTGTTTTTTCGCTTTTTACATTCAGGGCTTACTTCATCACAGCAATGCGGCGGCCGCGCATTATTTATTTCAGCAGGACAAATTCTACGACATATCTTATGACACTGGTGACAAAAGTGTGCAGTGTGGTCGAAAGGTCGATGCACTCAAATTGTGGTTAATGTGGAAAGCTCGAGGAGACAGTGGTTTGGAAAAAGTGGTAGACAATGCCATGGAGTGTGCCAGGTAAGATTTTGTAAATATTTCCCATAAAATCATGTAAGTACCTAAAAGTTGTCTTGTCAAAATAGCGTGCACGGAGTTAAGAGTAGTGTAAGAAAGTATTGAGTTAAGAGTATTGTTTATTGTAAGGATTTTAGGTAAATTATTTTAAATACTTTAATTGAAATGTTTTGACGCATGTTCTTGCGATAAACAACATCAACAGTCACGCTATGGAATCTTATTGGTGATTTCGAATGTTCAAATTAACGTGTTTGTATCCAAATTCGTGTTTGTCCACAGAGTATAAATATACGTTTATTACATTCTATGAATTTTGCGAGTTTGACTATTAGACGACTTTAGTTCACAATTTATATTACTATGTAGTCTACAAATATTACTATTTCATTACTATGAAATAGAGCAGAAAAGGGTGTAAGACTGACCAAACGGTATTTTCCAATAATGGAAAAATGAGTTAGCCGGGATTAATTGAAATGTTTACAAAATAGCAGCTCCAGTTGGTTTCATCTTAGACACCGGAGTTATTAACTAGTTATTTCCATAACATTTGTAAATCTTAAGATATTTTGCAGTTGAGTTTGATGGTTCAATTATGATAAATTAATCAAAAATGCTTATAATACAGGTTTACTTCTACATTTTAAAGTGCGCAGATTTTCACCTAGCAAAATTTTTTTTATTACTACTTATAGAGACAAACGTTCAGAAAATAAGCTGGGACGGCAAATCCAAACGTTCGTTAGACAAAAGATTGAAAAGGGGGTAAGGAATTACAATAATATACGAAGAGCCAATGAGATGGCCGAGATTGATATAGCAGTAGTGCTGTAGCGGTCTCGGACCAGAAGATCGCGGCTTCGAGTCCCGCCTCAGGCATGGGTGTAATTTTTGTATGTCTGACTGCGTGTGCCGTCCTTTCACCCGTCACTATCATCATTATTTCATCTTCCATACACCCACGGTTAACAACCCTGGGTGGGTGATAAAAATTGGATCCAGCTAAATTCTGATCCCCTGATAAATTACATGCACCTGCCACCGAGATAATGTTTCTGAGCTCCGGTAAATGCAGGATGCATGCACGCGACGTCCAAGTCGGCCTATTTGCGAGCAAAAAAAATATACGAAGAACATGTGTGCTTGATACATTTACATTTGTTTTTATTTATATTGTATTTACTAGTTTGTATATTGAATGTACTTATTATATTTGTGTCTCCAGCCAATAATGACGTTTCTTTCTATCAACATTTCTGTCTTTACTCTGCGTAATATCTTATAAGACATTGGTTTTGCATATGAAGAGAAGTGGAATTTCACACATTTGGAAACTTCTCATGTGTTTTATGGATTGTTGTTCTTGAATTAGTCGGTTCCTGCTATTTTGTGCGCACGACTTGATACTCAAGCCCGCAGTTCAATGGTCGTGAATGCAACTTAGCTCCCATTTAGCTTAATATTACAAATGAAGGAAAATAACTTCGCTCTCAAAGATGATTAGGGCGACACATTGAAAACGGTAAAACGTCATTAGGGTGATGGTGTTGTCTTTCGGAAGATAATTCATCTTCCACACAACGTCTGGTGCCGAAAACTTGCGCACTGAACTGTCTCAGTGTTCATCACATGTTCAGTTTGTACTAAGAGAGTTTCAAGCCGACTAGATTCCTGCACGTTTGTGGCACTTAATATCAATATTTTAACTGGCAATTCTTTCGTTTACTTGCAAGGACTAGTGCTTTTTGCAAGAATAGGCGATGCGGAAAACTGCAAGCAAGAAATTGTTTTGGATGCTTTTATTATTTGTGCAGAAAACTAAGGTTCGAAGAGCCTATAAGAGACGATTTTGCAACAGGATGTTCAGAAAACACAATTAAAATTCGAGAGGAGATTTTTATGACGCCAGTGAGAAGAGACCTCAAAGAAAGCCAAAAAAGACGGGCATGTTTCTTATGAGTGGGTGAAATCTGAAATTCTGCAAATAATTTGATTCCTCAAAAACACCTCCAACTTTACAACGATTTTAGAATATAATCACTGCTGATAAAAACCTGCCGAAGTATCAAAATTCTCTTTGCCTAATATCTTCAGTCAGCGGTTTTGTGTATGAAAGAAGAGGAATGACGGTAACATTAATGGGAAGAGACGACATTATTTGCTGGGCACACAAATATAATGAGCACAATATCAATATTTCTTATTTCTAATATGCATAGAATATGAAAGAAAACTATCCGGCCTCCAGCCACGTGAGCGGTGTCTATGGTTCGGCAGATACCCAGGAACTCGGTAAAAATACAAAAACACTGAAATAGTTTCAATTTTGACAGAAAAATCCAAATACTTTATAGTCATTCTATAGTATAACATTCTATAGTATTCTCAAACTCAGTGAATCACTGCATACCAGATAGTTGACGTCATGCGATAGTAAGGCTCCAAGGAAGAGGCACCCCTCCATTAAATATTTGCTATTCACGTATTGCATTACAGAACAGTATTTTTTAATATAATGTGTATGTAAAGAACTGTTATACAATGATTCCGTATTTTGTATTCTGTGTTATTCCTGTATTTTTGAAGACATTTTTGTTGAAAAATTTAATTTATTGTCGTGTAATGCGAGAGTAGTTTATTTGTTCTTGAACAATGCGTGATACTTTTTTAAAAACCATTTTGTGTGGTTTTATGTAGCAGCGTTTTTGCTGCTGCAGGCCACTAGTAAATATTATTAATTTCCAAATTGCGCAGAAATTGAAAGAAAATTATGCAGCCTCCGGCCTTGTGAGGAATTTCCATAGTTTTGTTAGATACCCATAAACGCAAGGAAAATATAAAAAGAATGGAACAGTTTCAATTTTGTCTGAAAATGCATATTTTATTGTGATAGTCCGCCTATTCTCATGCTGCGGGTACCGGCTAAATACTCACACTTAGTGCGTTACTGATTACGACACAACTGAGGCCATGCGGCAACAAGGCCCCAAGGAAGACGTCGTCCGCCATTAATTCTTTGTTATGCGTTATGGAACACCGACTTTTTTATGTTCTTCGCATGTTAAGAATGGTGTTTCTGTGAATCTACGTCGTTGCGGTATTCTTGAAGAGTTTTTGTTAAAGTATTTCATCATCACATTGTTGTTTTTATTTGTAGTTCTTGATCAGTATGCGTGTGATGTTTGGAAAACCATTTTGTGTGTTTTTGTTCACAATTAAGTTTGTTCCGCAGGCCACTAGTATGCTGATATAATTTTATTATATACACTGGTGTTTGTGAAAATCGCAACACCTAGAAGGATAGTAACTATTGCAAAGAAATTTATTCCACAGATTATGAATATCACAATATAAAAATGATTAGAACTACAGATCTCTACCTTCATTTTGACCTTGAGTATTTAGTACGGTGTGAAGCCGCCACGCGCTGCTATCGGAGCCTCTAGACGGCGTGGCATGGATTCAAAGAGAGGCTGGATGCGCAGCTGGGGGACACACATCCACGCAGTTTCTATGCGTGACCACGAAGCATCGACAGTGGCTGCAAGAGGACCCGAACGAACAAGAATAAGCCGATCGACCATACTCCAGACCTTTTTAATTGGGTACATGTCAAGCGAAGGTGCAGGCCAGGGAAGCGGTGGTAGCTGTCGTTCTTCGCAGAAAGCTTGCACATTCCTCGCTACATGCGGTCGGGCATTGTCTACTGAATTATGGCATGCGAAGCTGCTTGTAGGAGGGGCAGTTCCTCGGGTACTAAAACCTCCCCGATGTAACAGTTGCTGTTCAGATTGTCCTCAATACGTATGGGGCGAGATTGCCTATTGTAGTCAATGGCTCCCCAAACCATCACTCTTGGCATTTGTCTGCTAAGGCGCGGATTGCAGGCGGTGCAGAAATGTGGGCTGGCAGATTGGGAACAGATACGCGGCCATTGCTGTAGCACAAATTGAAGCGGGGCCCGTCTGAAAACACTATATTTTGTCACTCAGCATATCAGTGAACTCGTTCACGTGCCCATTGCTGTCTTAGGCGTTGGTGGTTCCTGGTCAACAGAATTCGACACAGTGCCATGCGTGCCACCAATCCAGCCCTCAGAAGACAGCTTCTAAACGTCGACGTAGACATGACCACACCGGTTGCAGTGCTCAAAGGCCATGCCAACACTGTGGACGACGCCGTTCGGTCGGTTACGGTCATGCGAACAAGATGGCAGTCATCTTGCGCTGTGGTCAGATTGTGTCGTTCAGTACCTGGTCGTCGCTGTGTACTACCCGCTCTATCCACTTGTTCCACACATGCATCATTGTAGCAGCGCTCCCGTTCGATCCGCAATTTCACTGTACGACAAATCTGCTTTTTGGAGACCGAACATTCTGCTCTGTTAAAACTCATTCAGATGCTGATATTGCGCTCTTTAGCGTCGAGGCATACCGGTAGTTATTTGCACGTTTTCACGTCGTTTGACGGCTCTACACCGACTGGGTGTGAGGTAACAATGAACTGATCTGTCACACAAAGGAGGGCTTTGCTAGTCCAACGTACACGCACTCTCTATGCAAATGTAATCACTTCTTATGGACTGTTCTACATATCCAGACATCTACCTTTCAAGACAGCCGTGCCTCGCACGTCGAGACAGTAGAGGAGGCGACCTTCAGGTCATAAGCTGCAGCAACTTTACTGTTTCTGTGTTTTCCCATTCAAGAGCTTAGGCGGGCAGGTACGCCGCTCACACGCTGGAAGCTTTTCACGTTACACAGAGTGGGTGGGGTGAGGAGGGGTGGGCAGAGATACGAGCAAGAAACAGAACGTCTCTTTAGGTGATTCTGTCCAATACGCTTAAGGATCAAAATTGTAATACCGAAGACGGAGGGAAGTTATGAATGACTACCAGTTTATTAATATCAACGTAACAATTATTATTATTTAATGCAAGTCGGCTCAGAGAGAAATAAGAAAGATATCTCGTGAAACATTACCGCCAAGCTCTTCATTATTTATAACAATAATAATTTATTATTGAATCTGATTATTAAACAAATAAGAAAGCCTTAATAAAACTATTATTATTATTAATATTATTATATCACAATAAACTTTCAATTATGTTACTATAAGCAACAAAACTATCATTATTACTTCATATTTTTATTATTAATAATTATGAACAATTATTACATCATAATATGAATATATAACTGTTTTAAAATTGTAATTATTTTGTAGTGCGTTCCGGAACCTTTTAGAAAACAAGCCCTGTATATATGTAATAAAAAGTAAGAAACGTGTAACATATCAGTATATCAATTCTGTGAAATTAAAATACGTTTCTCGTATCATATTTTTTGTACGATAACATAAAGACGAAAATTAACCATAATACTCCTCATATTCCTGTTATTTAAAATGATCTCCGTAAAGATAGAAAACAAATATTTGTTTCAAATATAAATGAAACTCTCGTGAAAGGGCGTTGTAAAGATTGCATTGCACGAAGTCAGTAGACCATATTTAAGCATGCACAGTAGGTGTATGACAATTTTATGAGCCTGAATCCCCACATCACATTTTGTGGAGTTTTTGTGAACAAATCAACAAAATATGCATATTTTTCCTTTTGCTTAAAATAAGTTCACCCTTCAATTGACGAAAGCATTTCTCGAAGATAAAATTGTTATTATTCTCATAAACGTTGATCCGATTTGCTAATTAAGTGACAAATGAATAATATGTATATTACTACTGTGCACTGGTTAAAATAAATTTAATGTTTAGTTTTTCAGTAGTTTTACAGAATGGAAGTAAGAACGCTGCGTTGGTATAGGTGTTGGCTTTGTGGACCAAAAAGTTTTCAATGACTTCAAAGCCTTTGGATGCTCCTTACAAACTTCTGATAGATTGTCAAAGTCAGTAATCAAAGCAGTGAACCAGATATCAGCCCATGAACTACTGATAAAATCACATGCTGCTTCAGCTGCCCGTCGAAACTCTGGTATCAGAATTAAAGCAAGCAAAATATAAATTGCCCTTGAGTTCCAAGAATTGAACACTGATGTTTACACTTTGATGGAAACAAGATTGTTCATTTCTTAAGTTTTGCATAAAATTATTTTTTAATATTTCTCCTTCTTTCATTACAGCTTTGTAGAAGCCGCTTTCTGTTGGAGTAGATATGAAAACTCCACTTTCTGACAAGGTTTCACATACTTGTGGGCCTTCCTTGTTCTCAATTTTGCTGTGGTCACTAAGCGCACTGCAAAATCAGCTTTTTGTCTTTTAGAAGCTGACGGTTTCTTATAATTTTCACTACTACTGGGACATTGTTCTTCACTCACAGAAGTTTCTGTTTCCAAAATCTCTTCACTACATTCTCCAGCAAAGATTTCCGTTTCCGAAATCTTCTCGCTACATTCTTCAGCAAAGACTTCTTCTGTAACGGACCCTTTTCCTTTCAATAATTTAATTTTTCTTGAATGATTTCCTTGTATATCTTTTTTTGTGGCGCAATAACTTACTTTTCCTTTTGCTGAAACCTGCAGTTCATAGAACTCACTGTCTTCTCGGCTCACCCACTTCTTTTTCAACTGCTATATTAAACATCCGAGTAAAATCATAGTTTCCAGGTCTTCGATTATATCTTCCATACTTTTTTATAATGTTCTCAATTTTTCTCTCGACTGTTGATTTACCTTGTTCAGTTGGCAAATTCAGCATTTTCCATAAGTGTTTTACCTCATCTGCAATGAGCACAATTCTCTCTTTTCTGATTTTTACATCAGACGCCAAAGTTTTATATCTGTCTAATATATACTGTTCCATTGGACGTTTTCGCATTTGATCAAGACTGTCAACAGTAGCATGCTTCCTTGACGTCTTTCCTTTTAGATTTAGATTTATTTATTCAGTTAAAAAACAGTAAAAACTGCGTGTCGTATGGGGTATAATATTATCTGCGAACGTTTACTTGAGTTCCTGAATCCCTTCCCGACATTTTAACTATAAAGAAAGATGAGTAAAAGTTTGTGACCCTGTGAATCCTATGAATTTAGGGTCCAACACTTGTGAAGCGTCCTAAACCTACCCCTATCCTTATTCCTTCCCAATTCTGGCCAATAGGTAGATGACGCAGGGCGCGAAGACGGAACCCATAGGCGATTCCCTGACTTGATTGCGACTGTCGTGACTTGACTACCCAGCGGCCCCTAGAGGGTGTGCTGGGTGTATAATAAAGTAGGATTACTATTACTCCTATAATAGTAATTAACAGCGGATTACTCCAAGGTGCGCTCAACGCTCTGAGGAGCTAGGAGACGCGCTGCGTGTATAGACGCAACAAATTTTAAAAAGATTTAATTGCGAGTGAAGAAATGGTCTTAATATAGACAGTCATTTTTATCTCTAGAGAGGAAGCTGCAGAAAATGTTTACAATGCATAATTGATTTCTGGGCGATTCCTTATCAAAATCATATATAATAATTGAGGAATTATATTTACATAATTGCAGGAAATGGAAGTATTTAGAAATGTGTAACAATTTTTTAGTAAAAATATATATATTTTCTGCTAAAATATGCAAATATACTATGTTCTTAAACTTCATCGTTTTTAGCCATTAACGGATATGAAACGTAAATACCTCGTTGATTTGACTTGACATAATTAACTTATGAAAACATAATTACATAATTATCCGTGCTCTAGTCATCTCCAATACCTTCTACATGTTCTAGAAGTTTGTAACATTTATTCTGAGACATTCTGGATACATAAAAGAAGCCTAATCTACAATACCTCTTCTTCGTATGTCACTATAATTTCTGCCTGAAAGGAGTAACTCTCATTGCGCTACTCTCATTGCGAAGCGCTAAACCAAACCCAAATGCGATCACGGAAACAGATATAAAGCAATGTTGTATATTACAATCATTTAATTAAAATGTTACACATCAACAATCTTTCCTTTGCATTTTTGCAAGATACAATAATTTTTTGCATAATGTAAAATTTCAAACCTCTTACATTGCTTTGAGAATAACTTGTCTTTCATATCTATATTATTAATTTCGAATATACAAATAAATTGACGAAAACCTTGGAAGCCTCTGGCCATTTGAGAGGTGTCTGATATCCAGGAAGAATGGAAAAATACACAAACAGTTCCTATTTTAACCAAAGAAATACAAATACTTAACGGAGAAAATATTTAGTTCATACAGTTAATCACGTAGTAGATTGAACTATATGGTATACTATATTTTGGAAGAACAAAGGGCTTAATAACGTTCACGAAACTACTTTTTAGGTAAACATATTCGTACACGTATAGTAACATAGACACATACATACACGTATAGTAAATTTCAATAAACAGGTCGTAATATTTACTAAATGGATAGTTGCGTTTATTTAATTACTAAATGACGCTAAGTATGCCTTAATAAGTAAAAACTGGAAAGGGAATATCTCGTACTTCCTTAAGTTAGGTAACCTCACAGAACCTAACCTAGCAGAACGGTTAGGGACGCTGGCTGCCCATGTTTCGCTACCGACGGTATTTCTACCATTAATTTAGAATAAATTTAATTATTTAAAATCAATAAAGTACTGAATATGTATTTTACAGAACGTTGGTTTCCCACAGTTCACATGGACTCTATAACCATTTGAATTGGTCATATTTCTGAGAATGCGCGCTAGCTACGCAGTGTTTAGTAAGGTGACGACATGAAACGTAGATCTCACCCAATGATTTTATCTACGAAACAAGTAATATAAATTTTAACAATGATATTTAATGTATTATTTATCATTTGGACTGTGTAATTTTAAACAACCTGTAAGAAGTATTGTTCTTCAGCTGCTGGGTCAATGACCCCAACTGGATCGGGTGTTACGTCCAGTTTCCCTGATCCTTTGAGCAAATACTGAGATGGCCCCCCGTGTTTACTCCTGAACATAAATGTAATGTATCTGTGCACGTCTTCTAGAATGCAGTGGGAAATATAGTTATTCAAATTACCGTTTTCCGTGTTGTCGCGGCAGGAAGTATTATTCCTTCACGAAGGACATGAGGGATAAGAGCTCAAATTTATAGCTAATTTACCCTTGAAAATATATTTTATTACATCAGAGCGATTATTTTGTTTACAATTCTTGCCAAAAACGCTTATTCAGAATTCAACTAATATATTTACCAGGGTAGGGATCACATAATTATGAAAACGTGCACAGACTTTTTCTCCCCGTAGCATATCACACACAGGTTTTGACTGTTTTTTTTACACAAAATAAATTTAAACAAGGTATAGTACCACTGACAATTCTTTCTTTATCCTCGTACTACTTTCAATTGTCAAAATTACTAAACGAAACTAAATCATGTTTAGGGAATCTTACCACATGGATTTGTATTTACTATATGATCGCGTACTAAGCATGCTTAGAACGTTGTACTATAACATTTCTCTTAGTGTTGATTATTATAATCTGCAATTTCTCATACCAGATGTTACGACTATATTTTCGTACTCGGTGCCTCAGTGCTTATGACACATCGACGTCTTGTGACGAGGAAGACGAGCTTCGTTATTCACGTGTGCCGTTTCAGAACAGCTGATTTTTGCTCCTCCAGCACCCCATTTTCCGACTTGCATAGCAGCATTTTTGCTACTGCAGGCAATCAATGTCTTTTTAAAACTACATTCGATATTTCCCTATTGCTTGTAATTCATGAAATGGGTTTCACGTTACAATAATTGCGACAATTATTTTGCGTATTAAATTTCTCATTTTTTTATTTATTCAATATCAGATGATAGCTTACAGAGCGTACCTTTCTTTGCTTTTAGGAACGTTCTAGCTCAGTATAGTATCTTGCTTTCAGGAACGTTCATACAAGCTCCAACAATATTGTTTTTTCATTAATAAAAGCTTTCTTTTCCTTTTTAGGTATTTCTGCGATCGCATTCGGAATCGACCCGGCTTCCGGTTGGTTATACCTGAATTCCAGTGCACGAACACTTGCTTTTGGTATATACCTCCGAGACTGCGAAATCAAGAAGAAACTCCTGAGTGGTGGGAAAAAGTTAATTCTGTACGTCAATTCGTTTTTATATTATATTTTTTTAACGTTTATACTATTAATATGAATTATGATAATTTGTATTGTTTATTTTTCAATATTTTTACTTCCTGACCTTTACGAAGGTACTTCGTAAGAAGAAAAAGTTATGTAATTGTGCGCCGGAAAAGGGCGAATTTTCGACAGAAAAACTCTTATTGCCGGGCCCTGGTAACGAAAAAGTGGTTAAATCCTGTTAAATATAGAAAAAATCCTCTACCACGTGGTGTACCCAGATTTGTGGCTCCTTGATACCGAAAACTCGGTTGACGGCAAACGTCCGTCCGTGGTCAACGCTATCACGTAAAAGTTCCTCCGATTTTCTTCAGAAGTGATATTCCCAAATCGAACTGAATGAACTCAAGGGTTTGGGAGTTTCAAATGGATATTTTGATTTTTGAGAATACTTTACATGAAACCACCTACGCCGTTATCTGCTTCGAGGGGGCTTAAGCCCTTTGCTGCCCCAGTGCTGTGTTTTTGGCTGCCCCAGTGCTGTGCTGTGTTTGTGATTTGGCTGTGTGCATCTTGTGCCCATGAGCGCGCGCTTGCGGGTCGAGGAGCTGCTGCCCCCTTCGTTGGGCGATTCAAGCCATGGAAAGCCCTCTGCACTAAGCGTGATATAGTTCGGGAGCCTTCAACTATTTCCCCGTGAGGCTTCAATAGTCCCCTTTAGAGAACGCATCTTCAGTGACTTTCTGCGGCCCACGTCTCCACGAATAAAGAACTTTATTCAATTAGTACTAGGGTTACTCATATGAAAACTAAAAATTTGCAATAAGTATTCAAAATTTGGGGCGTGTTACGTGCAAGTTGGCAATAATATTACATGTGGTGAAAGAAATAACCCGTAGTCTTCAGACGCGAGTAGACGAGAAGATTCTTCTCGAGCATCAGTTAAATATAGCAGCTCTCACTTGAAACATGCACTACAGAAGAAGAGAGTTCTGTTGTAAGTTGGTCGTCTGTGATAGACATCCTCGGTCAGGTGAAGCAGATCGAGTGGTGACGAAGCGTCCAGAGAGTGTTGTTTGTTGCCGAGGCGTTGCTCGTGCAGAATTGTGGAATCAGTGTGAATGAAATAACAGCAGATTAAGACATTAATCGAGGTTCAACACATCAAATTGAAAATTAGTCCAGAGTCATAAAATGTCGTCAAGATAGGCACTTACGCAGCTGACAGCGAAGTTGAAACAACGTCGTCCCGACGCTTTGAACAAGCAGATAATTTCTTTGCTAGAATTGTTTCTGGGCCCACTATTACACAGTAGATTCTGGAAACCGAGAAACAGAGAGAGGGGGGAGAGCGAGAAAGGGAGAGCGAGAGAGAAAGGGGAAGAGCGAGAGAGAAGGGGGAAGAGCGAGAGAGAAGGGGGAAGAGCGAGAGAGAAGGGGAAAGAGCGAGAGAGAAGGGGAAAGAGCGAGAGAGAAGGGGAAAGAGCGAGAGAGAAGGGGAAAGAGCGAGAGAGAAGGGGAAAGAGCGAGAGAGAAGGGGAGAGAGAGCATGGAATGGCATCATTCATCACACCCCAAACCGATGATCTGAAATAATGAAGAAACTAAAATATGATAGAGGAAATCATATTATAGACTAATTTAATAGCATAGAGCTTCTATTAATCCAAGGGGAGCCAGCGAAAGTCTTAGGAGTCCGCCGAGAGGGAATGATTATTTATTTTTAGTATCTTTATATAAAGAAATTCAAATAGCAGTCCACAAGTTAAGTCAGGTTGCTAATGAGTATGGTATGAAAATCTCACCAAGTAAAACAAAAGTGATGGCATTTTAAGGACTTGAACCTTTAAGAGCAAAGATAGTTATATATGACCAAATAATTGAACAAATTAATGAATTTAAATATCTTGGATGTCATTTTAATTATGTAAAATCAAGGGATATGGAAATAAAGCTGAACAACTTCACATATTTCTGTGGAACGTTACAACGAACTCTACAGCATTATGCGCAAAAAGAAACTCTTCTCAGATTTTACAAAGTTATTGCTTTGCCATTACAACTTTATGGAAGTGAGAGCTGGACATTAACATCAGATCAGCTGCGCCGAATTGAATCCCCAGAAATGAG
Organism: Gryllus longicercus; assembly: GCA_038098605.1. Lineage (NCBI taxonomy): Eukaryota > Metazoa > Arthropoda > Insecta > Orthoptera > Gryllidae > Gryllus > Gryllus longicercus. The sequence continues at coordinate 99,318 of JAZDUA010000898.1, read as the reverse complement.
ATTTCTTCGTTTTGTGGCAGGATATTCACTATTAGACCACAAAAAAGTGTAGATATCAGAGAAGAACTAAATATTGAGCCTGTTATAGATACCGTAAAGAAATCTCGAGAAAACTGGAAAGGTTATGTCCTGAGAATACCAGAACATAGAATAAGTAAAATTATTTTTCAATATGTATCTAAAGGAAAAAGAAGTGTAGGACGTCCGTTGAAGAGTTCGCATGAACAATTCTGAGACGAAACAGTCAAAGAGGTCTAATCCTTGCTGTCGATGATGATGATCTTTATATAAACACTGCCAAGAAGCTCAACTGAATTGCCAACCATCTCTTCAGATATATTATATAATTATAATTTTATAAAATTGTCACCATCCCGTCACCTTGTTGGACACAAGACCTGTCCAAAGGATTGGTTGTCTCGGTAGTTAAGTGGTTAGAGCAGATGAGCGTAAACCAGAAGTCCCGGTCGGGGCAACAAATTCTTTGAACAAATTTTATTATTATTATTATTATTATTATTATTATTATTATTATTATTATTATTATTATTATTATTATTATTATACATGCAAAATTGTTCGAGAGAATTCCTTTTCAAATAGGATTTTTAGCAAAAATATCGATATCAATTTTACAAAATATTCTGATGTGATGTAATGAAATTGAGGTCATTTTTTATATCAGCACACCAAATAACATTAAAATCAGCGAAAACGTCTCTTGTATTTCTCAAAAATTTCAAGTTCGCAGGCCTGTGCCAATTTGGCAGCCATCGGAGAAACCACGGAAAACTACCGATCAGAGCAGCCTGCAAGTAGAATTCTCCCCCAGGCAGTGATACAATTCTACTCGGCTCTAGCAAGTGTCGAATTACCACCACTGTTAGGACTTTTAAACTCTTGACTTCCCAGGAAACGATGCTACAGATGCAGTGATGTTGCCGTTGAGCTTTCGCAGTCGGTTCCTCAATAGAGCATAGATTTACGATCGGCGAGACCCAGACTCGTGAGCCGCACACGCCAGGGTATGTGGCTTTGAAGGCTGGGAGTGGATGTGGACGGAAGAATCGCGCGCGGTCAGTGGCTCGTTGTTTAAAACACTGTGGCAGCTGCCCGGCATTGTCCGGGGCTAGGACGAGGTAATATAACGATCGTTCAGAGCAACCGCCCTCAAGAATTCTTACCTTAGCAACGGCATAACCCCTCCCACGTGCTCTGCTAGTGTCGGAATATCCGATACCATTGGGGATCGAAATCTGGACATTCGGATTTACGAAGCTTCAGCTGACAATTCACAACTACATAAGCTAAGGTATTCTGTACCAATCGTATGATTTCATAAAAATGGAATTTCATTTATTTTTTCAATCTTGACTTGAGATTTTTCGCTCACAGTTAAGCGGGAGGTGGTGCATTGCTCTATTAGAAAAGAGAGTTTTAAATTGCTTTTGTTAATTCATCCGAAATCAAAGATTGTTAGACGACGCATAATTTTGCTCACTTATAGAATTGTCTATTTATATATTTCGCGTTTAGTTTTTTTTTCGTATTTACTACCAGTCCGTTTTGGGAAAGGACTCATTTTAATTCTCTCAAAGTCTGTTATATTTAATTTTATTATTATTCCAGAACTTCGGATAAGTAATCTTTAGGCTACACATTGATCATACCACTTACGTGAACTGTCAGCTGAGAATATTAAATAGGTTTCATCCCTCAATGTAAACAGAAAATCTTATTTCGGAAGTTAGTGTCAAGAACCAGAATCGTTATTGGTTCCAACATCCCAACTCATTGTATCACTTGGACTAGCAAATATTTTTGTCTCTTTTTAGATTTGATCAGAATGAGATATAACCTCGTATTTTATTTCATTTTATTTGCATTTCAGGTGGCGCCAAAAATCAAGGAGAGATTGGTCCTAGCAGGGTGTTTAATGATCGGATATACGCCGTTATCACACAAAGGAATAAAGAACTTCTTCCGAATGGTGGTGACATGTCAACCTCCAGCAACGGTAGAGGATATGGATTATGTGATTGAAAAAATTGAAGAATATGCAATTGACATAGTATGATCATTGAACATTAATAGATAATTCTTCCAATTACTTAATTTGACAATGACAATTTTAAATGTTGAATTCCTATTAAAAATTTTAACCCAATTAATTTATTGTAGTTTTATCATTTTTCTACCTCAGTTATTGAACTACAATGCATTATATTTGACCAATTTATATTTGAATAACATGTAAACCATTTTAAAGAAAAGCCATTCAATATTCCAAAATAATGGTATACTCTGTGTTACATTGCGATATATTTAATAAAGTATGTTATGTCATCATTATAATAGATTCTGCTCATTCACTTCTGTCCTTGATAATGCCTAATTACGTTTCTGCTTATTGAGCTCATCAAAGTCTTCTTCCATTCACTTCTGTCCGTGATGTCTAATTACGTTAGAATGAAAACTAGGGGGAAAACTTGTGAATTAGGGAGTCTATTCCACTCATGGAATTTCAGACAATAGCGTCCAAGGATTGGGACTATAACAACCAATCAGACGACGACTTGCCTTTGAAGAATTGTCATTTACTGATTTATCACGTCCAAGGATGTAATATAGATAACCAAAATGTAGAAAGCCAAATAATAGATAAAGAAAATATGACGGAAACGAGAGAAAATGGAACGGACAGTACGTTCTGTACAAATCAATATGTGTATATAATACTTTTACTAACAATATGTTCAGTTATGTGCCAAATTATCGTGTAAAAGAAGCAATAAAACTAAAGAAGAAATTTTAAGTAGTACGAAACAAAAAATATGGGATCAGGTAAGTTCATAAAGAATTTGTAAAGTAAGATTAAGGAATAAAAATAAATAGATCAATACAGAATTAAACAATGGTAAGTATTTGCCAACTATTACCATCTGTTTTACTTTCTCGCACTTACTTCGTACGAAGAGAACTTATTGTAATCATGAGCCGGAAAAAGACAAATTTTCGGCAGAAAAACTCTTACTGTCAGGCGCTGGTAATGTTGCTGGATAAATCCTGTTGCTATATATATAGTAAAGTACTTCCTGTAACTCGTGGTGTAGCGAGAATCCATGTTTTATGGGTCATTGACGCCGAAAAATCGATTGATGGCAAATCGTCTGTCCATCTGTGGCCTACGCTAGTGCCTAAACCGTTCAGCCGATTTTCTCCAAAATTGTTATTCCCTGATCAATATGAACGAACTCGAAGCTTTGGGAATTTCAAACATTTTGATTTTTGATGTTTTTTGCATGAAGCCTCATAAACACCAAAATTTTCTCGAAAATAGCAACAATTTTTTATTTGATTCCAAATGGCAGTTAATGGGTTAATGCAAAAATCTCTATCTTCAGTTTTATAAGTTTTAAATGTTAAAATTATGCAATTTTCGAAAATACGGACCTTGCCGAAAATTAGACTAGAATAGAAATTAAATTTTTTTATCGTCCAACAAGGAGAAATAAGTAGTTTTCGCGTAATTTTACGTGAAATATAGGCAGTATTTCACATTTTCTTTCAAAATCGGCTGCAAATTTTGTCCATACATTTTCTCTTCGCATGTATCAAAATATGGTAAAAATGTGGCGCAAGTCCCGTTTTCTACGAACTCTGTATTTTCGAAAATTGCAGTAAGTTAACATGGCCTAGGTACAATATTGAAGATTGAGATTTTTGTCTTACATGAAATGTGTTCTAAAAATCAGATAGAACAAGGGACGCTTGAAAGAATGGACCAGGTCTTATTTTCATTGAACACTGAATTTCCGAAAATAACGAAAGTTATTGGTGCGAAGGTAAGGGTTATTGTTGCGAATATTTGAGCGTTTAAAAAACTGGGCACAATAATTAATTTACACAAATTATAATTAAATCAAAGAATGTCTAGAGTAGTATCTGCTGAAATTATTTCTTAATTTCGCCGGTTAGTTCTTTTTCTACGATTTTGTTCTTAAGTACATGGTACTTTAATATTCTTTGTAAATATTTAGCTTCTTTATAAACAATTGCAAACAGTAATTAATTCTGCAGACATTTAATCAATAAATATTAAGTATTTGTAACAAAATGGTGATAATTCTGTGGTTCGCCGGTAAAATGTAATTTTAAGAATTTTTTCATTTTGTGGCTGAAATGCGACGTAGGTGCAAAACTTTGGCCGATTTTAAAAAAAAAAGTACTGGCCAGAGTAATTAATGTAAACAAAATATTTTTAAATTAATAGGTGCCTTGTGTAGGAACGTATGAAGTAATTTCTGAATTTCGCCTGTTAGTTCTTTTACTGTGACTTTTTTGTTTTATTCATGGTACGTTTATAGCCTCTGTAAAGGTTTAGGCTTCTGTATAAACAATTGAAAGCAGTAATTAATTCTGGAGTGTTTAGTCAATAAATATAAAGTATTTGTTACAAAATTTGTTTAGTAATTCTGTGGTCCGCCGGTAAAATTTAATTCTAAGAATTTTTTAAATTTCGTCGTAGAAATATGCCTTTGGAGCCTATTTTAAACAATTGCTTGTCGGATTTAATTATGGTGTCGTATGGTAAAAATATATACTGAATTTACATGTAATTAGCATACGGAAATCTTTGGATCCCGGTAAGGATGCATTTTGCTATTTCTTCCATAAATTGTGTTTTTGTAGATAGTTTTCAATTTTTTAAACAATTACGTTTTGTAATGATGGTAAAATTGAGTAATTAAATAATAATTAATTAATACTTTGTTGTTAATTTTTTCTGATAATTTCTTCTGTATTTGGTTTTGTGGCTAGCTAGCTTCAGTTTGAAGCTAGCTGACTTGATTTTTTAGAAAATGGCTGACGGAATTAATTTAAACATATGATAATTAATTAGTAATTAATTAGTATTAAACGATGGCATGTCGTTTTATGTGGTCCGCTATGGGTGGCTGGCCAGCTTCAGAGAGGTGTTAGGCAAGCCTTCGGGGCTACCAAGCAGCCCATATTCACAGGATATCTGCTTCTCTCGGGCATACGTACTGCGCATGCGTTCAAAGCTCCGAAAGGCCGGAGCCTTCTTTCGCAATTGAGCGGGAAGTACAAGATGCCAACCCAACAAAGCCAGACGAATGTAGTGATTGTTCATTGGAAAAATATCAATAAATTCTTTATAGAGTGATGAAGTGTTTTTAAAATTAAAAGCAGTTTTTCCTTTTTATAAAATAGTTGGGTAGGCTCCGCCTTGCAGCCTAATAGGAAGCTGCGCCTCTGGGTTTAAGGTCATGTTGAAGTTTTCGAAAATATGAATATTATAAGCGTAATTTTGCACGATATATAGGCAAATTTTAAATTTTTTAAACATTTTTTTCTCTAAAACCGCTCCAATTTTTTTCTTTTAATTTTCTCCTCGTATGTATCAAGGGACAGTAAAAAAATATGGTGCTCGTTTCATTTTCGGCGAACTCTCCGCATTTTCGACAATTGCAAAAGGTTAACATTACAAAACTGCAAAATTGAAGATAGTGATTTTTACCTTAGTCTGTTGTAAAAAATCAGCTCCTTAAAAAAGAGCATGTACATTTTTTTAAGAGTAAATTTCGCATAATTTGTGTCTGAAATTTATGAAAATTCTAAAAAAAAAGTGTTTTCTCAAAAACCACTCCAAATTTTTTGATTATTTTTTTTCAGTTTCTTTAAACAAGTGCCGCTTAAAAGAATGGTATAGGACTCATTGTCATGATCTCTTTAAACTTTAGAAAATGATGTGTTGGAAATATTGGATTGAGATAATTACTTTTTAAGCGTCGGCCCGAGTCCGTAACTCACAGCGTGTCTATAGCGTATTGCATTTCCTATCATATGATATTTTGATTCCTTTAGTTATCCAAAATGTGTATTTGATGTTTTATATTTTCTTATTTTAAGTTTTCTTAAGTTAAAATGGAATTAACTAATTAGGAATACGTTTATAAGCAATTAATTTTATTAATTGTGTGTGTTGTCTTGTACACCTCTTCCCAGTTTTCTGCATTTATGAGAGTTAATTGTTTTATAATTTGTTGCATCTTTGCAAATATTGAAATGCTCTCTTAGACCTTCTTGGGCATTGAGCATATCTGGAGTAATACTCCATTAAGGTTTTGTGTTGTCACACCGCAGTCATTCAGTGTCTTTTATCACCAGGGGTTCCCAGATGGTCACCCATCCAGGAATCCACGTTGTCTCAAGTTCCCTAGCTTCCTTAAGCAATTCAGCTAATGACGTCAGTGTGTTTCCTGAGGAAAACTTTTTGGGTTTCTCTATAGAATATTTCCTTAAGAACTTTTGTGTCCAATTCAGGTTTGAGCATTTGGGCTGTGTGATCAACATAGGTTTTGTTGAATGTAACAACTGAATAATTGCCATTATTTGTGTTTATTACTTGGTCAATGGAAGTGTTACTTTCTTTTTTTAAATATTTTATTATATTAATAAATATTATTTATATTTGTTTGTAGGTATCTTTTAACAGTTAATACTGAAACTACAGTAATAATGTAATTTTATAGTAGCTGTGTATTTAAGTTTAACAAGAACATAATCACAATTTTTTAAGGAAACATTTGCATTTTCTTTGGGGCTATGAAACATACATAAAATACAGGTTTATTGTTTTGGTAATACTATGATATATATTTTAAAGTCTTTATCTTTTATGAGAAGGGAATATTCTTTTATTGATATAAACTAAATATTATCTTTTAACAATATCCCCATATGCACAATCTGATTTGCGTATTTGTCTACATGAGCCACTACCTAGGGTGAATTCTGGAATGCACGTCCTATAAAGTTGTTATTGAATTAACCAATTTTTAGTGAAGAATAATACTGTTACATGTTGAAGGTTTTGTTGGAATAATATTTTCTAATCTGTAGTTTTTTTCTTGAAGACTGTACATAGAGATAATTGGTTTTAGGTGTTGGGGGCTTTCCTGTTGAGTGCAGTTACTATACATCATAAGTAGAAGGTGATTTGCAGTTGCAACAAAGGTTAAATTAAGGATATGCATTAAAACTTAAGGGAGGAAGTTGGTGCAGGAGTAAGAGTGACAGGGGTAGCCAATAGGATCATGAAATCGAGGTGGTGGTGGAAAGGGTGTAAATGGAGATAAGAGATGGTGGAATAGGTGAGGATGAAGTTGATGGTAACAAGGATAGAAAAGAGATCAACATTTATTGTGGTAACAGTATGACCACACTTAAGCATGGAGTAAAAACATAGTGAAGTGTAAGAGTGTAAAAATTGAGACAATGTGTTCCAATTTTCCAAAAATCCATCCAATACGGCATACGCTGCTCTCATTTATTAAAGTAAAATTTCTACTCTTGGACAAATACATTCATTCTAAAACAATGGAATTTCAAGGATTGTTTGTAAAACTAAAAGTCAGGAATTTTCATCACATTCATTTTCCTTTCATTCTCAGCGAGCATGAAGTTAACCTTGAGTTGGAATTGGGCGATGGATAGGAGGTAGCAGAATCAATTCTTGCCTTGCACTGGAAATTTGATTAATGTGATCAGGAAGTTCATTGTGTCTATCAGGATCCAGTACATAATTCAATGGTTCCCATTGAGTTTTCATGGTTTCCCTGAGCATGTCCAAGTTAATGTGGAAGCAGCACTTCATACAACGGACCATGGACTGCTTGTGATATATCCATTTCTTTCCCAACCTATTTCCCACAAACTAGAGTGTGCTGCCAGGTGGAGTACATCCCAATCCTTCCCCCTTAACAACAGTGGCATACATCAATGTAGAAGAGGTAAGGAGGCACATTAAAGGCTTGTTAAAAAATGTCAATATTAATCTGGCTTTGGCTCCAAATCTTACCTTAAAAAGTTGTAAGTCACCCATTTTTAATATAAGTTTAAATATAATTTTCAACATGAACAAATGGATTATCCAATATCAAATTAATTGCAGTTCACTGAATAAAAAGATTTAATTTATGGATCCAAGTTCATGAATACTTTTCTATTGGTATTACATAACTCCCCCATAAAAGTACCCCTTACCACATCTCTCTTGAAATTATGTGTGAAAAATGAGGTTTGGAGGTATGTTGTGGAAAAAAAATGATAAAAATACACAGTACAGTATATTTTTATAAAGTGTCAATGAAAAAATAATTTTTCATATACTAAAAATTTATTAGTCATTTTTATCAAAGATAAAAATATTAAACAATGACATTAATTTGTCTAAAAAATGTACAGGACTGTTTTACTGAACTTGAGTGCTAATTCAATATTAAGCACTCAAAATGAAGTAGAATATTATGTACAATAAAAACTCTACCTTTAATTTGCAGATAAATCATTTATAACATTAACACAGTAATATTCAAATAGAAACACTTACTACACTCTGTTGTATAAATAACAATGCAACTTTTCAATAGTACTTCCCAGTTTTCTGATTGACCTTCTTTTACCACCTTTACACATCCTGCCATTTTACAAAAAAAACTAGAAAATTCAACAATTAGTTGTGACACCACTCATACTCTAAATGGCAATTGTTTAACATTATACACAAAATATCATATTAGGCTATGTTTGAAAATTCACTAGGATTTGGCACACTGAAATTAAGACAAGGTCACACCATGTAAGATATTACTGAACTTAACTCCCATTTATGTGATCACGGTACATTCATAAATGATTCAAATTTCTTCACATATGATTTACAATGAATAAGAACAATTTTTTTTTTTTATTTCAGAAAATGAAAATCGACAAATTTGATTTTGATTTTCAGAATGTTGTGAAATGAAATGTAAAACTACTCTTTGTACTAAAAACACTTTATCGTATGTAGCACAAATTAGTTGAAAAGCTGTTAAAATATTATGCTTTTGAGCTAACCCATTTATTAGGCAAACATGCAAAAAATTATTCAGGTATGTGCACATAAAAAAAAGTTGAAAAACTTAATGAAAACATGAGCTATAAGACATTAATTTCTGTGTAATAAACTGAACTGACATTGTGAAAATACATAGGAAGTCACAATAACTATTTAATAAATACATTCATCTTAATCACAGTTGATAACACAAAAAGTGTATGATCTATTAAATAGTTTCCTCAATTTTAAACATAAAAGGAGAAATTATATTTTGCTATACACCACAAGTAGGAAACCCTACTATCATTTACTTCAGTTACCATAACACTAATATATAAATTTCCCAGTTAATGTTAATGAAGTTGATTTTTTTAAAAAATGAAGTAGTTACAAATAATGAAATTACATATGGTGTCCAATTTCTAAAACAAAAATTATTTCAGTTTTTCGTCACCTTTATTCTGAGCAAACTATTGTTTTCATTGCAAAAATTGCACTTGACTAATCACTCATAAAAAATTTGGAATGGTATGCAATATATTTGGTCAGATAATCTTATAATAGTCTTCATAGATTTTGACATCAAATTAATCCCAAAAGTAGTACAATATAGGATTATTGATGCACAATGCTTACTAATATTGTGATCACTAGAATATTTTCTTACAACTATGAAAATGCTCTATATGTTTATGGCATCTAATGAGATTTTTGGTACACTAAAATCAACAATATGTTACTGAAAACATCAATGTCATGTAGATTGCTTCATTGGAATGCATAAAATTTAAACTGCTGATAATGATAACTGCTTAGGTGGTTATGAGAACATTGTTTTACTAAATCAATAATATTTACAACATAGTATGCTACTGTTATATTGAATGTGTGTTCTCTTTTCAATATTGTACATTTTCATTTCATTTTCAAAATCAAACAAGTATACACAAAAATCAGAAGTTTCGAAAGTTAACACAACTCACATTTACTTTACTCCATACCTACACGGCAATTACGATTTTAAGGCACATTTCACACTTAATCTATACAGTCTCATTCCATTTGTACAGCCTGTGCATCAGCAAGAATTTCATTTCATTTTCTTCTTTTTATACATGTGTCTCACTCTCACTAACTTTCATTGACATGTACTGCCTTCTTCAGTCACTGTTTTGCTTCATATGGTATTGTGACTATTTATCACGCCATTTAACCCTCCAGTCGATGCGATTGATTGATTGATTAGTGTTTCTGGGAACATAAATGGTTAAGGTCAATACACTCACAATGTAGTGCACGTTTTATCACAGGAGGTGGCCGTGATCTTTTCCTACTGGATGGCCACATCTGGCACCAACCTACACATTAGCTTGCAAGGTTTTCCCCAACTACAAATTTCCCACCAGCGAGGCACCACCCCAGCCGGGGCAAACTCTAAGCTCCCGACTGGTCTCCTGGCGTGTGTGGTAGTGTAGTGTATGTAAGTGTGAATGTGTGTAAGTAAGGGCTGAGAATAGGACAAGGAAGAGGAAGGAAAGATTGTGCATGGTCTGTGACCCATTTGTTAGGGTTCTGCTCCAGCATTCTCATGGTGTTGGTCAGAGAAACCATAGGAAACTACCATCAGAGCAGCTGGCCATTAAAATTCTCGTCTGGACAGTGGCTGAACTCTACCTAGCTATGTAGCTAGTGTCAAAAATCCTGCCACTATCAGGACTTGAACCCTAGGACCTCCCAGTTAGAGGCTCTGCAGTGCACATCCAGTCAATGTGGTATCATCAGAGACATCAACAGTTTGAAATGAGTGTAGTTCTCATCTTGTAATGGAGAAGCTATTTAGTCGGTTTTTGTTAGGTGTCCCATTGTCGCTTACCTTCACTTCTTTTAACTGACATCTAGCTGAGTGGAAAAATAAGATATACAAATAATTGATCTATGAGATAAACTGTGCTTATTTATCTAACATGATACATTTTATCACAATCCATGGAAATTCCTCACAAATACGTGCTTTAAATCAATTGAGCAAGAAAGGTGAAGTAAAAAACAGTTAAACATGCTAAAAAGTCCATATGGTTACTCAAAGAGAAGAAAAAAGAACATGCTAGTTCCCTTTCCTGTGGAAATTGTAAGAGCAAAAGTAGACAAAAGCCTCAAAGTACAAAGTTCTTAAAAAAATGTTTAATGTAATTTCACTTGTGGAATAGGAAATGGATCGATAGAAGTTGTTTGTTGCCTCTTGTAGCTCTAGTTTGTTGCCTCTACTTTCTCAAACTTTTAGACCATTGCACAAGAAGAGAAAGAACATGTATGTCCCAGATACACCGCACCTCATGTCACTTTGGAACCATACCGACCGTAAAGGTTAACAATACCCAAAAGTTTTATTTTATAAATAATTATGTTTGTGATCTCCAGGCTTTAACATTTCATTTAATACTTTCATACCTATCAAAAGAACCGAGTGAGATCTAAAATTCCTATTGATGTAATTGTCTGTCATTTTGGCTAAAAATAAAAGTACATGTAACATTAAACCATTCAAAATCACAAGATATCATAAAAGTTCATTTACAAACGGGCATTAAATTATTCTTTGATTTCTAGTGGCAGAAACCACTAAGCTCTTGGCTTTGGACTATCCTTGAATTTTGAATATTATAACTCACTTCAGAAATTTTGCCATAACATCTTTTTTCATAATAGAATTCTTTACATCATACCTATACTGATGTAGAATAACAGCTTAAATGACTCTCCAAAAAATATGTTAAAAATATTCATTTGTTCAAATACTCTACCCTCAAACAAAATAGATTTCATTTCCTTAGTGCTGCACCAAGAAAATGATGTATGACCTTTCAACAGTACTTTTATTTTCAGTATTTACTGTAGTGCATTATAATGGCATTGTGTTTGGCACAAAAATAAAAATAGTTCAACATTTGAACATTTGGTATTATTAATGAAGCAAGAAACAATTAGCTTTTTTCACTCTCTGATTTTTTAAGTTAATGTCATTCACAAGAGTTACTTATATTGAAGACAAAGCACATTCTATGAACATATCAATTGTTGTAAGTTCTTATAAAACACCTTCTACAAAACAAATGTGCAAAAAATTATGCACAAAAACATATATTCAATTTCACAACAGTACAACATGTACTGAACGAAATAACTATTCAGAAGCTCTTAGGAATGAATTAGTGAGCAATACGTTCAAAATTCCCTACTAGAAAGTTTTCATAACAGTTACAGCTTATATAATAAAACAACACTATATTTTACAGCAATTTGAATGTCTTAATTACACAGCTGAAAGCTTTGCAAAAGTAAAAAATTGTGTTGCTTTAATTTAGGAAATCATTCTTATATTACTATTGCTTTGGATACTCTACAGTTATACCACAGTTACTCTTCGGTCGAATACATTGTATAAAAAGTATATAAATAACAAAACATCACACTCACATCACATAAAACATTTACACTAAATGTCAAATTTCACAAATAAAATAACAGAACAAGCAACAGTGTCATTTCTTGTAACCACACACACAACAAGCACATCTTGAAGACACTTTTTTAAGACAGATAACATCATACTCTTAAAAAAATTTATCCTGATCTAAATCCATCCGAATATGACCATTTGCTAAACTATGACTGTTTCTCTTTATTGTCGCTGTTTCATATTCACTAGGTTTTGTAAAAAGCTTTGGTGTTCCACTACCAGCTGATTTTCCACCACTACTCGAACATGTACTACTTGTGACTGGTGAAGAAGTTCTTCGAGCATGTGAACCCACTTCTTTCAATGGAACTGTCACATATGGATTCTGTTTTGAAGAAATATAATGTGGACTACCAGGAACCCTTGACCTTTGCTGTCTGAATAAAAAGTAGCAAAACAATGCTGCAAGAACAGTTCCTGCTGTAAAGGCTGCTGCACATGATCCCAAAACAACAGGAATAGGTATAGTGGAGGCTGCATCTGCATCTAAGCTGCTTGGGATAGCCAAATCATTTATTTCTGAAAATACAATCCAACAGTGAAATTAAATCAGAAATAGTAGCAATGAATTCTGTATCATTTCAACATTACACTTACATTTTCATTTATAAAATTGTACATCATAGTAGTAATGTTAGAGATATTAAAGGAAGACACCATACCTTAATAGAGTTTTCATTTATAATATTAAGAGTTAACATAAACTTTGTAGGAGTGAGAGAGAATGTATATTACATTTGTAAGACTTTACATTAAATATCAACAATTGAATATATGTAACTTCAAAGATCTTTAATATCATACCTCTTCCATCATCAATACACATACGTGTTTCCATATCCAAGCCTTGGCAATAATGTTCATCTGGGTTTGGAAATTGGCACTTCCTTTGACGATGTTGCATGCCATTAGCATCACATAATGACCACACTGTCCATGATTCCCAACCACGTAAGGCTAAAATAATTACAAAAGTCAATTAAACAATTTGCTTTAGCAAAGAACCTCATTAATCAAAATTATTCTCTAAGATCATTATATTGAAGTGACAAAAATTTAACCTAACCTAGTCCTTACTTGAGAAACAGTTACTAAATAAATTTCAGTGAAACCTCTCTTAAGCCAAATTGTCCTTTTGTCCAAATAATATTTCTCTCTACTTGACAGCTAGTGGCTGACAGGAGAGAGGGGTTCCATTATCCAACCAGAGGCTTCAAATTCTACTGATGTCATTTCAGAGTTACTGATGTTTATTAAGAAAAAATTACAACTTATGGTGCAAAGTAACAGAAAATTGAAGAGCGTCACTTGGTGCCATTACTTGTTTGGTTATTCTCTGTGTGTGGTTCTCTGTTGTCTAATGTTGTGTGCTCTCATTGCAATTTGTTTATTGTTTCTGTTGCTATTGTTGTGATCTGATGCAAGAATGACCATGTGTCAACCATCCAAGTAAGTGGCAACATCTCTGTACCCCATCCCCAGCAGTCAAGTAGACTGAAATTTCATTTGAACAATAATCAAAGTTATGGGGTTACTAGAAGAGTACAGTAAGTCTAATTATGCTAATTGCTATAAAATAATAAATGCTCTCAATACTATGTTTTGAATTACCTTAAAGTACAAAATACAACTTCAACAAACAACTCTTGAATTATAAAATATAGGCAAATCCATTCATACTTGGATTTTACACATTTGTTCACAAACAAATTCTTGCAGAGTTGTTTGTTTACATCTCATTTTAGCAGCAGTTTCAAAACTTTCGAAAGTGTGTCCTTTATTTTTTACATTTTATTAATTTGTGTCCTTTCACACTTAAAATGTTGCCAAGTTTTCCCACTAAAACCTTTTTCTCATTTTGTAGGATTACTTGCCTCCTCTTGCTAGTGTTAAACCCTCTCGTCATTCATTCTCTTGCAAAACACTTTCTGTTCTCTCTGTATTTGAACTCAAAGGCAAAATAAATATCTAAATACAATTCTATTTCTGTGAGAAGGATCGGTTGATGTAGGAGTTCATGAATTACCTTCAGATCATTTATTACATTCAAATTGAGTGATTTTATAAAAGCAACACACATGAAATCTTAATAGCAAGTTAGTTATTTCCTACTCATATATTTTAAATCTAAATTCAGTGTATTATATTTTCGTATAAATGAACTTACATTCACAACTAGTAACTTCACAATGTTCCTGACCTACTGATGGACCTTCACAAGTAGTACCACGATGCATATGATTTCCTGCCATCAAACAGTGACGAGTCCGCTGCCGAATTCCTTGGCCACAGGACACAGAACACTCTGACCACTCTGACCAACAGCTCCATTCAGCTAAAAAAAAGGACAGACAACTCTCTCTTACATGTCTTAATAAAAAGTTAACACATTAATATCTCATTCAGTACCAATAGAGACTAATGAGAAATATTAAGGCTCATTTCAGTACAAAAGAAATACTTTCATTTATCAAAAACAACTTGTGTACTTTTATTACCAATTAATCTCCCATCTCTCCCATAATGAACCGTGCAAGAAAAACACTTAAAAACTTCCCCTACCGATTGCAGATATTTTCATTCTATGTCCTTTATTTCGAGTAAATCTTTCAAAATTCAATTCCAAGATGCTTTATTTTACGGGGCGACAATCAGACCATGAGGCCTGCTTTTCCATCTGATCACACAAATTTTGCAATGCTCCTTGTACCATTTAGTGGAAAAAGAAAAACTCAAGCGACAAAACACGCAATTTTTAATTTAGCTTAGAGGCTTCTTTTAGGTTTGAATATTTTTTAATTTGTTGCATTGTATTGTCTTAATTATTCATTATTTAATCGACGTAACGTATCTCTTAGCCCCTGATACAGCGTTGAGCGCTTTTTTCGGACTAATCCTCCATTAACATCCCTCTGTATTCCAGAGGTAGCTGTATTTATGTAGTCTCGTCGCGTCGGTCAGTTTGTCAAGAGGACCGCCAGGTAGCATCTCCGCGTACGCGCCGCTTACACCACACGCCCCTGCGTCACTAACCAGCAGCCAGAATTGGGAAGAATCAGGAAAGGTGTAGGGTTTAGGACACTTCACAGAGGTTGAACTGGCCCCGGTCAAGCAGGAAGACTCGTTTTGTTGGAACAAATTTCACGTGAGCTTGTCCGGGAATTGACGGTAATCGAACCCGGACCTCCTTAGTGAAAGGTGAGCGACTTCGCTCTGAGCCATGAGAACACCTTTTAAGTGCAGCAAACCTACAACATAGGACTGCCTGTTTTACTTGCCCTCTGAAGGAAGGCATATTATCGCCCTTCAAAATCCAAGGTTTTGATCGTGTTTGAACCTGCAAATTTGGGTACAACAGTTTGATATGCTAACCGTTATAAGATAAAAGCCACACTAATCTTGCTATTAGGTTCACAACAAAATGTAAACATTCTCCAACATTATTTATTATCAGAATTTTGTAATATGAGAAAAGTAAATTCATTTATAAAAGGCACTTCAATACAATACAATACTTCAATACACTTCAATCAGACAAAGCACCTGACAGTGCAGTTTTCAGGCCTACCATTCCTATGATCCAATTCACAGAATTTAAAACTTGTTGATTGATTGTACATGTTTTCTTTTTCATTAAGTATAAAATACTATGGATCATATTACCAAAGGATATGCCAACAATGCTAATTTTCCTTAATTAACAGATATCTCTGAAAAACATAGCTAATTACTGGAGACTTTGTCAGCAAAAAAGGCTTTTTTTATCAATATAATATCCAGAACAAGTAATGAAGTATACAGAGAAGAACTAAATCACGTAGTATCATCACAAACATATTTAAAACTTTCAATTGTAGAAAAGAAACAGTGACAAGAAAGTATACTTTTTGTTTTCAAGCACAAATAATAGGATGTAGATATATTTTGGATTAATCTTACACCACGTTTCAGAAGAAAAATCAAACAAATGAGCATTTTGAAGTAACTTTTCAAGGACTGAGTTCTGCTGTGTGATGCAATAATAGCTTTGTAAATTGAAATTTTCAATAAAGGAATCTATGGTATTTCCCTTTCTATTTGTAACATCATGTTTGACCTATAAGTAATACTACCATCAAAAGAAATCTAAAATACTGCCATCTGCTTGGCTGCAATTTTAATACGTAAATTATAAAAGATTTCCAGGCAACTTTTCTATTGGATCATGTTAATTTATGACTGTGATTCCAATGAGTCAGCCTCAAAAGGATTTTTTTAATCAGACAAGAAGCTGCAGAAATGGATCAAAAGTAAATATGATGTTGGAAGTTGCATTACTCAAAAAAAAACAAGGGGGGGGGAGAGAGAAAAGTTGATACCACAAAACAAAACTATTTAATGAAAATGCATTGAAGTGGAAGAACATTTCATATCCACACTCAAAAGTGAAATAAAAAACAAAGCTATTGCCACAAAACTATCTAAGGACTTCCAACTTTTCCAAGTAAATATGTTTTAAGTAAATGACAAAATATTATTTCACACTGGGGAAAGGTTCTACACAATGTTTCAGAATAAATGTCACAAAATTCTAGGGCAGAGAGGTTGAAAATTATCCTTTTTTCCAAAAAAACATAGAGTGAGAAATTTCATATTACAGAGATATAATGTTATATATGTCATTGAATGTTAGGAAACCCCATTCACACAGGTTCACATAAAACTTTCAGAAAAACACATAATATTGCATGAATACTATCTTAATATTCTATCCAATGCCATTGAATCTATATAATGGAATCTAGATTTTGAAGTGTTTGAAACTCGTTAATGGAAGAATGTTAATAGGTTGCCAGTAACCATGACCAGAGCACAGTCTCATGAATAAAAAATGTACTGAACTGAATTATTCTACCCATTTACTTCTGCCAATGAGAAAACAATATTCAACAATTCAGAGGGAAAACAACTCCATTTTCAATGTTGATTTTATATTGTCCATCCCACTACATCAAAGACTGGGCATTTGAAATATCTTAATGACTTTCTAATGGTTATTCACAAAACACTTCCTCTCCACTTTACTACATTTTTTATTCGCTACTGTTAGAATGTCTTCATTCTACAAATTCGCTTCTTTTGAATATACTCAAACCCTCTTAATATGTTTACTGCTGAGAAAATAAGTAAGTGCTACTTTAGAACTTTCTGAATGTGTTCTGCAAATAAAATTCACTAATTTTGAAGGACAAAATTCAATCATACTCATTCTCTCTTTGGTAATTGCTTAACTGAAATTCAAAGGAATCAGAAGCATATAATACAGGATGTCCAGGGAGGAAACATCAAAACTTTGTAAACAAGCTCTTAAGACAATTTTAAGCATATTTTGTCTAATAAACTACTAGGATATTCTGAATAGTTGAGCCACAAAAAGTACTCAAAAGTTGGTTTGAAAAAATGCGTTCTAGGCAAAAATTTGCATCGCAGAAGCCTATAAACACTCCAGAAACATGTAAATCGTTTATCATTTACGAAAGAAATGAATATATTTGTTCAAAAAGAAAAATTAACCCAGAAATAAAAAAAGGAGTCAAATTGTGTAAATTGGGTCCTTTTTTACTTCCAAGTTAATTTTTCTTTCTGAACAAATATATTCATTTTTGTTGTAAATAAACCATTTGCATGTTTCTGGAGTGTTTATATGCTTCTGCAATGCAAATTTTTGCAAGAAAGTATTTTTACAAACCAACTTTTCAGTGTTGTGTTTATTGCAGCTTAGCCATTTGGAATATCCAAGTAGTTTATTAGACAAAATATGCTTAAAAGTGTCTTAAAAAATTATTTTCGAAGTTTCAGCATTTCATCCTTGAACAGCTGTAGAATTTTCCCTGAACGAGCTTTTATCTTCTTTCATAATTTCAATTTATCACATGTTACAATTATGATAAGCCTAATAGGCTACCACTGCATCCCTAAATAAGAGGTGATGTAATTGCTAACTCTTAAAAACATGATATTTCACATGCATCTCTGTAAATGAAATTGAATATTTGAATATTTGTGCATGTTTACATATGGTTACATAAGTGCACATTCATACATTCATCAAAGCATTTGCAATGGTACATGCAATGGTGCAGGTGGTGGGTGGATCTCCCCACCCACCTACTGGAATAGAATAATGAAGAAGTAATAAAATGAATAGTTTAAAATAAGAATGTAATAGATCCAGCATGAATAAATGTGAATGCGTGAATTTTTAAAAGGTACTAATTCATTCTATCAGGTAATTCGATATTCATTCTATCATTCAGGTAAAAAGTACTAATTCATTCTATCCACATCTTTGTCAAATTTCAAATAAAATAAGTAATAAAATAGATATAACTTCTTGATTTGAACTTTCTTGAACTGACTGCAATAATTTATTAATTAATAAACAATTATCATGCACACTGGAAAATTATTTTATAATAGTTTCCTTTGTAATGCATTATAAATAACTTTATCTTCACAAAACATTTAGAAAAAATTAATTACTAAAACTAGACAGTCAAGTGCATTAGAATGGTACCATTCCCTACCTTTTCCATTTTATTTTCATTCGAAATCTGTAAATACAGGGTATGTACATAAGGAGTGGTCATAATTTGAGGCAAAGTTGTTGTTTTTTTCGCTTTGCCCCAAATCTTAACACAAATACAAGCTGAAAGCTCAGTGAAACAAGATTGGAATTTAGTAACTCTTGCTAGTAAGATTTTGAATTTTTAAGTGGCAATTACATAGATTTTTTGCATACTTCAAGAACTTTTGAGTATAACTTGCTTATATTTTTTATCTAATTGTACCTAATTTTATCCTGATTTTCCCTCATTTTATAAATATTTTGCAAGTAATATATACAAGTTAACTTTCAATATGATAGTTTTCACACCATACCTGAAGATGGGAACATATAAGATCCCAAAATACTGTATGTGAATATGTTAAAAAACAAATGAGTATTTAAATCTGCACTGTTATACATTGATTGTCCAGAATGTTTGTACGTATACATATTTTTGGATCAGGACACATCAGCCTCTCAGGACACCTCACAAGTCTCCATAATCCATTGATTCCCTTGAGACAATGGTCTGTCTCTTCCTGTACAATATCCATTCTACTTGGTGACGGCTTGGGAACCATCCCATCATCGACTTTCAGAAATCCTCCTCCTCTTAATTTTCATGTTTAAGAGGGCCTGTAAAGGTATCCTCTGAGGCCATCTCAGCTAAGGTAACCCATAATAAGTAGCATGTATATGTCTGAAGGGAAAGGATCCAAGCTTCTAGGCTGATGTGAGGTGTTTGGTCTATCCCATCATGCCACAATGCAAAGGGAATCAGGACCAGCACAGACCGAGTGTACAGCGTACATGCCTCACATGCATGCTCCTGTGCCACCTGCACAGATCAGGAATGAAATATTATTGGAAGGGTGATTTGTGGGTTGTGGAAAATCAATCATGCCACGATTCACAGGCAAACAACCATGTCTACCTAGGACTCAAACCCACAATCCGCTGAACTAAGCTCACTACTGCACTTGTACCTTAACAATCTCATCTACTGGGATGTCAATGGTCCATAATTTAAGAAATCATTAATAATATGCAATTTATTTCTTAATATGTACTTAATTTTAATATTAAAAATTGTAATATGTTTATAACTATTATTATTAAAAAACATTTCTTCTTAATATTTCTTTTAATTATCACAATTTAACTAATAAAACATTATGATTATCAGAATTTTCCATGGACCTCTTCCCTGTCATTAACCAGATAATGGAGGTTTATCAGTACACTTTTCTTTATTATGTTAAATTAAGTTGTGTGTTCATTGATATTCCTGCTTTTCAACAATACACTACTAAGCTTCAATGTAGCTAAACCTTAAATAACAAATAAAACATTGCTAGCAGGCAACAGTTACATTCACAACACAAAAAATATAAATATATATGCAACCCGTATACCAACTATGATATTTACACTCACATAATTATCCTTTCTTAAATTATCAATATTTGAATATTTTTGTTAATCTACAACTATAAATAGTTATATGTGGGTGACCAAAAAAGGTGTATACACCTCGTCTAAAGAGGAATATTTTGCAGACTCACCTTTTACCACCCTTGGTTCAGCTCCACTCTGCCCCACCTTGGGTGGTAAACCACACTTTTAAATAACATTAACTTCGGGGTCATAATACCCAAAGAACTATTAAATTTAAATTAAAGGGAAAAAAGTTATACTCAAAACTCTTTCAATACATAAACAAAATTTAAAAATTCAACCTCTTGCTGGTATGGGTTTCTCAATACCAAATTCATTTTTTAGAGCTTCCATCTTGTATCTATTGATAACCAAACATAGACACCCTTGATGAGTCTAAAAGAAAGGAGCAATAGAGCAGTAGAACATACTGTCAGGTCAACTAAAATCTTTCAAATAATTGGTTTTTAATACAAAGTATTTAACCTCCTCGCATCAAAAAATAAATGAAGAAATTAAGGTGAACAATAGTGTTTGTACACCCAACATTGTTCAAGAAAAGTAAATAATATTACATTACATTCTTCTTAGTCATATATGTACAGAACACTAAATCAAAAAAGTTAATTTTGATATTTTAATGGCATTTTTAAAGACAGGTCTCTGAAAAGTGATTGGAGGTGCTGTCAGTTTGTCAGTCTGTCTGTTTAAATCTGGAATGCCAAAAATGTATTGTGACAAAATTAGTAAAGTCTTATCCTGATTTTCCACCTCAAAAATTATCAGCTTTTATACTGTTACTAGCACACATGGATGAATAATATGTCCCAAGTCTCATCTTATTTTCAATGAAACTTTGTACCTTATCCGTTTTGTTCATTTTAGTATCAGTTTCCCCTTGCCCAGAAAAAACTGGTGGGTTGCCATGCATTTGTATTCATGCAAACATGTTTCATGCTAACTAAAATATTATATTATAGGTTCTTTAGACTGCGTTCTCTGATGCAGCATTCCAATAATTCAATCAATTCTGAGGCTCAAAGCCAGTATTCTTGCAGCCAGTATTCTTGCAGCTACAGTGAAATTTTTGCAAGCAATGTAGTGCAGACATGATAAATGCCCTTAGCATTATCACAGAGCAAAGGCAATATCCATAATAGTTGCAAATGGCATTCTGCTTGGCACTGACATAATTTTAATTTCCACTGACCTTTCACTACACTTTTTTTATTTTCGTTTTGGTGTGGATGATTATTTCAGCAATCATTGTACATAAACCACTGCAACAAACAGAATTGACATTGGAGAGAATTTTCTTCTCCATCTTTTCCATGATCAAAATCCAGGTATGGTCTGTTCTATTTCGAAGAGTAATAATGTGCAGTCAAAATATCACAAAGCCGTTCAAATTTCTTCTAGGAAGATCAATTTCATTTCCTAGTTGTTTTTTTCATACAGAACATTTAATAATTAAAATTATTCCACTTCTAAAGGTATTGAATTAAAATTTATTAACATTGAGCACAGATGGAGATTTTTTTCTGCAGCCAAAATCTTGAAATAAAAAATAAATTAGCTCCAAGGGAAAAGAAACATGCTACCTTTGAATGATGGCTGAAAAATTACCACTTTAAACACCTAAAAAATAGCAAATACATTTTTTCTTTTTTGAGAACGAGTTCTATAAGTCCATTTAAAATATAAGAAATATTTCTCATAATGTCCTTCCCAAATGAAAAATTGTGGTTAATCAATGATGTATATAAAACCAAATCAATACATTATAAGTATCAGTTTTTATAAATTAAAATTGTCTGTTCAATATGGCAATTAACTTAGGGAGCGAAAATATTATGCAAAAGTAATTCTAAAAATTTTCTAGGATTTTAGGCCAAAAAAAGATAAATTGTTTAATATGATGGCTTAATGTTATGCATATTAATGTGTTAAATAAGTACATTTTTAAACCCCAAGCCAAGATTTAAGAAAATAATAAGAGAAAAAGACAGATTTACAGTATTTATGTTAGTTAATATCAAATAAATATCTGAAGCTCATTGTTTTGTACAATGCACTCTGATTTTCAAAACAATTTGTTCAAAATGATTGTTTGCATTTGTACAATTCTTTATTTCATTTATTTATTTATTTTCTTCTTCTAATAGTCTCTTGTAGTACAAATGAATTACTTTCTGTTTATAAATTTAGAAAAGTCAAATGAAATACATATGTAATGATAATAACAACTCACTAAGAAAATTTAAACCAAAACTGGTTCAAAAATATCCCCCACACATTCAAAGCAATGGCCAATTGCTGGATGGCTAAAGCCATTCCCAAGAGCTCTAGGAGTCAAGTCAGTATATGTTCTGAATAATTATTAATGTTAAAAACTTTAAATAAAAATCATTAGTCCATTGTTTTACTTTAAAGTTTATAATTCAAAATTTTAATAGAACTATCGAAGAAGTGAAAATACTAACCATTGCATTTATGAGTGTTGCACTGTCGTGACATATGTGACAACCCCTCACACTTTTCTGGACCATTACAAAAACGCGATCTGAATTGTTGTCCACCACCACAGTCAGCAGAGCATGATGACCAACTTGACCACTCTGACCATCTTTCATCAGGATCACTCTGTCCTTCTATAAATAACAAAATATTAAAGAATGAGATATCAGTTAAATAATGAAAAAATCTAGTTCAAAGGTCATGCGAATTTAAAAGGATTTGAAATACAAAGAAAGAATGACAAAATCATCTCGTATAAAAGTGATTATCTCAAAACAAATTCAGAAAATTTACAAAATACAAAGCATTCATTTTCCTCTACTTTTCAAAAATAGATAATCCAGAGAAATCTGTACATGCAAACATGCTTTCATAGGTTAAAAAAACCTATGCTCATTCTCTTTTTCATTCCTAAAACCGTCAGTAAAATTGATTCATATTCATTCAATGATCCAGAGTGGCAGATAGTAGTGAGGATACTATACAGGTAAGGTAGCAGAAGAATTATTGCTACAAAACAAGCCAAAAAAATTGAAAAATTTAAGCACATATTTCTGAGCCTCTAAAGAAGCAATAGGAAATGTTGGTATTTTTTTTATTTTATTTCTTTTAGAACATTTCTATTATAGTACTAATTTTTTCAAGATGCTAAAGGAAAGAGAAAATAAACTCTTTCCTAAGTAATCCCAACAAGTCTTTTTAATTTTACATTTCTCATTTCTACCAAAGGATCCAGCCAGGAAAGATGGTCAAAATTGTCACAGAGTGAAATGCCAAATATTTTGAATAAAAATAACGACCAAAAATAAAAATCTTTCAACTAGTTTCCAACTCTTTAACCCCACCTATGTAATGAAAAATGTGTTTAGAAATGTATATTTTTTTCAGTGCCTTAACACCAAGAATTTTTGTAGTGTACTACTCCGTAAAACTGTCTGACGCATGATGATGGATCTTCAATGCCCGCAGAGCCCCACAGTGTGCTCGCACCTGTACTCCCCCTTTCACGCAAAATAAAAGTGAAATTCACAACTGGCAACTATTTTAACAATATAAGTATATTTAGTGATCCCCGAAACATATGTTTATTAATTTTTATATTTTTTAAATTCAAAACATTCTAATCATAAAGGCACTAAAAAAATTTAATGTTTTTGGTTACGTACACATGGTGGGCGTGTGGTTCCACACTAGTTCAAAAAATGATATTGAGGTGAGAGTTATTGGTCAAAATGTTTTTCTTCATTTTGGCTAGAGATAGTTTTTCTCACCTTACCTGGCTAGATTCTTTGTAATATACTTAATGCTAATTATTTTAAAGACAAGCCTTCATTACATAATGTAGGTCAGAATATTGTTTTTCAGTTAAAAACTTATCCAAGCAATAGTTAAAGTTAATAGTGTTAGTTTTCATTTTGAGCTGTTAAGTATATTATCAGATTCTGTTAAAAGTTAATGGAAGAAGTCAATCTTCCTTTTATCTTCTATATTCAACACCTTAAAATTGTATTATGTTAGTATATGTATTATTATATATGTATAAAGTAGGTATATATTGCATTATTTTTAGTTGCGGAATTTAGGGTTCTTAAAGTCACCTAAAAGATGTGAACTAAA
Organism: Gryllus longicercus; assembly: GCA_038098605.1. Classification (NCBI taxonomy): domain Eukaryota; kingdom Metazoa; phylum Arthropoda; class Insecta; order Orthoptera; family Gryllidae; genus Gryllus; species Gryllus longicercus. Next base: position 74,733 of record JAZDUA010000898.1, on the reverse strand, counting down.
AAAGTAAGTACGGAGATTAGACAACTTGTACATGAAATACAAGTTTCTCTGAGTTTGTGTGTTGTATCACTGAAATATCACTTCACTGTTCTCAAAATTTAGAGTTATTCAATGAGTCTCTTGGTCAACAGACAATTTGCCATATGCATTCATCAAGTGTGTGTTGCATTGGCATACATAGAAACCTGAATTTCCCCCCATTCATATTTTAAGTCAATCTCATGCTACCAAAATGCTGAATGTGTGTATCCAGGATGCTTGCAAACTGCCTGTTTTCAGTAGAATGTTAAATCATTAGTGTCAAGTAAAAGAAAATTTTAACTGTGTGCTGCATTTTTTTCCCTACAAATTGTTTCACATATTTTGTTGATCTGTATCACTAAGTTTTGTCTATGCCCCAAAACAAGAATGTGTCCAGAACAACATAAAAAATTTACGAAGCTAGAGCAACATGGCTGTAAAACAATGGCTAAGATCCAGAGGAGACAATGGAGAAAAATGGATTATAAATTGTAGCATAATTATAGTAATTGTAGCAAATCAAAATTTGTAGAGCAATCAACAGCAAATCAAAGAATTCTGCACAGAAAAAATTTGTGATGAAGAAAGGAAGAGCTGTTGTAATCTTTTCAATGCTTCTCAGTTCTTTACAACAATTCTTCACTATTACACCATAAATAGCTGGGTAGATTACATGCAAATTACTTGACAATAAGAAAACAGCACATTGGCTGTTGGCAGTTTTTTCTGAAATAGGAGATATATCTGGGGAAAATACCCATGATTTGTACAACTGCTTTTGAGACCACACACCAATACAAAGAAATTCATTATTGAAAACTTGTTTTGACATAATGAAGCCTTGTGTACTGTTATCTCATAAAGAGAAATCTGCAAACAGAATTACAACTGAAACCTTTAAACATTTTGAGCCAATTTTTCAGTACTTTTAGTACATTAGTACTTTCAATTAATGAATAATAAAATTATTTTAACAATAATTTGTTTAATAATGTCACATATATTTGCCATTTTAACTTTCATTGTTTTAAACTTTCATTGAAAAAATGATGGGTTTCAAGGGCCTATCATCACAACATCACAATATTTTATAGATACAACTAAAGGTTAATTAAGCAAAACCAAAAAGAAAAGAAAAAAAAAAGACAGAAAACTTCTATATGTTCACAGAGTTTGTATTTGTAAATGTCACATTCATCAATGCAAGATTACAAATGAAAATTATTCAATATCATCTTTTTCATTAAAATACTCTTAGCAAGTCATGAAGCAAACATATTCTCATTCAGATTAATCCATGCAAACAATTTCTCTAACTCAGGAAAAGTTTCCTCAAAAGAAATTTCTTTGAAACATTAACTTTTGCTTTGTGATGCAGTGTTATCCACACAAAATACAACTTAAAATTTCTCTGCTTTCCTTGGTCGTAGCTTCTAAAATAATGTGATTTGCACAAAAAGACAGTAAACATTGCTTTGGTATCATGTTTCACACATGATTTAAATAATATATAATTTACAACCACTGTAAATGTGTGTACAATATTGTGTTCAAAATAATCAAAAATTGAGAAGAATGCACAAACATCTTGATACTGACAGGCAACAACTCACTGCTGCATTTGAAATAAAAATTATTTTAGATCATGTCTTCTATGACTTAATTCTTTTGATAATGACTGTTCATAATTAAACCATTTCTCCTATTTACAGTCATTCTCTAATAGAAAATGTCTATACAACACCATAAGAATGATTTTAAAATAAATTTCATAACGAAAATTAGGGCAATAATATTATTAAAATGGTTAAACATGCATGCGGTTCTTGGACTACTGATTTCGTCTCATGATTTACTGAATATTTATTACCAATACATACCTATTTTTAAGCAATTGGCATTAGAATGACATATTCTCTCTTCTTCCTTAGTTTGAGTGATTCTGATAGTTGCGACATCAACAGGAGCTCTACACATAAAACGATATCTTCGTTCCACATATCCATTTCCAGAAGGGGTGTTATTAACTTGCAACCAAGGTGTCCATGAAGAATACTTCTTTCCTTCTGGGCAAGGTTGCATATTACAAGTTTCATAGCTAAGATGGCATCCTTGGCAATCTTGTCCTCCATTTTCAGGAGGGGGGCTGTCACACACACGACGTCGTACACGAAATCCACCCCCACATGCTTGAGAACAGGTATTCCACTCTCCCCACTCTCCCCATTGTCCATCACGTGGTGGAGGCGTGAGCACTGCAAGAGAGGATCTTCTTCAGATAAAGATCAATTGAAATTTAAAACATGCATAATGTGAAACTGAATACTTTCATTAGAAATTAAAAATTAATAATTAAATACAAAAACAATCTGACAATTTAAAGGAATTTTTGCAAGATGTGAAATAAACAATTTTTAGAGTCTTTTATCAATACAATTTCAAAATAAACAAACATTAAATTACATTATGTTTGAACTACCCTTTTCTCATTATTAATTTACAACACAATTACCTGGACTATAAGTACATAAAATGAATTAGTATAAAAAGCAATGGTTTTCTAATTTATCCTGGTTGGATGAGGCACCTGAGTTTAAGAGATCAGCAATCAGGGAGCTAATGACCATTTTCAAAAAATTGAAGATGCAAAAAATGAGGGTTAAAATGCTTGGCCTTTCAGCCAAGGATATGGAATCTTCCTTTTATCAAACATAAGTATATATGGCCACAGAACCCGCCATCTTTAGTATCACTGAAGTACCTCTGTTCAAAAGACTTAAATACAAATCCCACTCAAGACAGATGCTAGTCTTTCACAAATAGTTGTCTTTCCTGTGTGCTGTGTTTCTGAGAACCTCCAGGTCTGCTGTCCTCATGACTCAGGATATGAGTCGGTGTCTAGTTTATGTCTGAGGAACACACCTCAAATGGGCAACTAGCATAAGCAGGAAAAATCTTTTATAACAAAACTTCAGAAAATTAACATGAAATCTACCTGGGCATGGTGGATTCGATGTGCAGTAGATCTCACTACGATCTTGACCAACACACACACGTCCACCATGGGCTGGAGCAGGATTACCACATGTCCTTCTTTTTGTCTTCACAGCAGTGCCACATGTTTGAGAACAAGCAGACCATGCTGACCAGGACGTCCAACCTCCATGAACAGTGCAGTTTGTAACCCTCATGGACATGCCCTTGCAAGAAACTCCTCCGTTTTGAGGTGCAGGATTGTTACACTGACGAGTACTACACAAACATTTGTCGTGGTCTGATAAACTTCCTTCATTATCGTTGAGATGAGTACATGGAGACCAATTAGACCAACTACTCCAGCCACCATCAACTGTAACATAGTAAATAATAAGAAGTAGAGATGATGTTAAAGATGTGCATTATCTTCATTCTAAAATATCACAAAAACAAATTAAATATATAAAAAACAAAGCACAATTTTAGTAATAACATACTCCTTCAATTCTATGCAAATCATTGATAATGCTCATTTGCCATCATACGATGAATCATCTTACTAGTTCAGCAGTTATTTTTATTTGTATTATAATAATTTTGACTAAATCCTTTATTCCAACCCAAAACAAATGTGGAATTTAAGCCTTTGATTTTCAGATGCAGCCTATCTAATTTTTATCTTTGAAAAACTATTTCAACAATTTCTCACTATCTTGAGATCAAGGAAAATCACTAAGAATGGAAAGTTATTACTCCAAATTAACACAGAAATGCATTTCCATTATTATTAAGTATTCTGCTCTACTGCAGCCTCCATTCTTTTCTGTCCATTGCTTTCTTCTTCAGCTCATTACAGTTTCCTTCTCCCCCAAGATGGTCTAATATTTGCCTCCTCTTCTGTTCCCTCTCACAAAGCCCTTTTTTGCTATTCTCAATATGCTTTCTTGCTCTCTGAAAATACACATCCTATCCAGTTCCTCTTTTCTTATTTTGCCCAATAATATTTTTTTCCTCATTTCCACATTTTAGAATGCCTTCAATTACCTTATCCATTTAGTTCATTCTTTCCATCTGTTTCCAAACACACATTCAAAATGCTTTTGTCTTTTTTCATCCCTTTTCTTCATTGTGTCTCTGCTCTGTATGTACCAATGTACATGTCTCTGCTGCATACAGGAAGACACTCCAATTAAAGTATATAACTTTAGGGTCATTAAAAAAAATTTTCACTTTAATGAAGGGAAGGGGTTCCCACAACTTCAAGAAACCAAACAAGGAAGGGAAAGGGTTACTTAAAAATGGAAGTTCTCAAAATATATTTGTATTACAATTTTGTGTTGTGTTATCAATTTTAATTTATGTTACCAATATTTTAACAAACTATTGGTCTGTCAATTTTTATAACAAGTATTATATTAGGAATATCAATAATCATCTCTAATTAGTTTCTCAATACCCTTTATAAGCATGACCATATTGTCTGCAAACCTTATCTCTTTATATTATTTCACAAGGATTCTGACAAGATTTTACCAAATATAAAGATATGAACCTACATAATCACGGTATTAAAGCAGTCATGTTATTAGAGCAGTCATTGGAAGTGTCAGAATTCAGGGTATTTGACAAATTAATTGAACACAATTGCATAAAAAACTACAAAGATTTGTATGCAATAAAATGTTAAAAACAGCAGGAGCATACGCATTCTGCCACTCGTATTATACTGATTTGCCTTGATTATGTACATAACACAGAAACATTCATCCATTAACCCAATATTTTGGGTACCCATAGGACCCTGAGTCACAAAACTTTTTTGAACCACGTATTACATTTTTGGACGTTTAGCTCTTCTAGGCACCTCTTTCCATAGTGCAGATGGTCAGAAACAGGTAGAATCTCAAAATTTACGTAATATAGTGAAAGTTGTATTAAGCCAATCACTGTTGTTGATTCAATGAAAAAACTGGTCTTTTAGGGAGGTGGTTGCTGAATAGAGAGAATTTTGTTTCTTTGTCTTCTTCTTCCTTTTCCATCCCCCTTTGGTACGCAACTGTTAATAACTGTATAAAAATTTTACAATGTTTATCCATGCACAGTACCCAGTCCATAAGACATAATGCACAGATCAGTTCCTGGGTGTTTCAAGTTGGGTTCCAGTATGAAGCTATTTTCACATTTAAACAATGATTTACAAAGTGTGGAAAGTTTGCATGATCCAACTAGTATACCATATTTTTCTTGCTCCAGTCCCAATACTTTTCTTTAATGAGACTTTGGCCAATACTTCCTGTTAAATAGGGTGAGAGATAAATAGAGCACTTATCTCACTCCCTTCCTTAATTCAATTCACTTCATCTGTTTTTTTCATACTTCATGCCACTCTGCCTGCAATACAGCTGGCTTCTAGGATCCTTATCCTTCCAATCTAATCTTGTCCCATTCATCATATTGATATTTAAATATTTCAGATTACATATGGATATCTTTTCTCTTTCCCTTTCTCTTACATTTAGCAAAACCACTGTTACATTTAAAAAAAAACAGTATCCCTGTGATTTTTCTGAATCTGTTTCTTGTAACGATCATTGGCCACACTCTCTTTCATCTGATCAGGATTCCTGACATCCAAAGTGTTATGAGACGTTAGGCTAATAATTCTAATTCACATTTCCTTGTGTCTTTTGTCAAGATATCATTATTATTTTCGTAAAAGTCTCTTCCCATATCCCTTGGTTGACAAAATTAATATAACATAACAATTGCGATAATTCTTCTCTATCCAAACATCCAAACAACAACATTTCCCTCCGTATTTCATTTACTGCAATTCCTTTACCATTTTCCTCCCACCTAGTGCAATTATATTACAATGATTTACAATAAAATATAACTCTTTATTCCTCACAATAAATTAGATTCTTTACAATAATAAATAACATGTTATAGTTATATATATAACACTATAACACGTTATGTAATAGTTGTCAATATTAACATGTGCATTTGTAGAGAATAACACATGTAGACAACCAAGTTTTGTGTCTAATCTAGAACACATCATACATTTTAATCATTCAATTTCAAGATTTAATCATACTTATTTATTTACATATTAATACCTGGATGAGTAAGAACAGGGCACTGAGTAGAGTTCTGAAGCCAATATTTTGCCAAAGGATCTCCATCAGGTGCTGGAGTACACATTTCTTTTAAATTATTCCATCCACAATATGGATCCATAGCATTCAAACATGCAACCATATTTTTAAATCTGTTACAGTGATGAGCTGTTATTTGTAAAAGTGTGAAGTCTGCACCGACATACACAGAGTTCTGAAAAAAATTAGACAAAATTACATAGAATATTTATAATTTAACAAAAAGTGAACTTCAAAGTTCTAACAAACTTATAGCCAAAATTTGGAGTCAACAGTATAGTCAATAAGTTTGGGATCAATTTTATTTCAGGTTTGTGAGAACAGGCACTTAGGAAAAATCTCCAAATTTGAAGAAGGGAGAACATACTTTCAATCTATTTCAGAAACTTACTTCACAATAAATATAATTAAATAAATTACAATTAAATTGTATATAACAGACTATAATTTATCAAGGCAGCATCACACTATCCAAACCTGGACACATCACAAATTAAGTACAAATTGACCGTGTACCCTGAAAGTGAAATTCTACTTTTAATAATGTATATATTTCCATTTATTTAATTGTATGTTAATTGTAATTCTCTTTAACTGTTTATTTAATTTTGAAATTAATTTGGTTATAGCCCATCACCAACAATGAAAAATCTCTTGAAACATGTAATATGTAGTATGGTATAATAAATGTTATTTGTGGAAATATTATCTCAAAAGCTTCATAACCATTGTTAAATTGTTCAATAATTAGAAAATGTTTTCAGATGCAAAAACTGAGGGAAAAGAAAATATAATGGAAGCCAATAGGATGCCAGTATATTGAAAGAAGTTTATAGCCTCATCCACAGTAAATTAAGAATATTTTACACTGAAGGTAGTGAAACAGAGAGTATTGTAGTAAGGATGTTAAAGGAAGAATCATCATATCACAATGAAAAAATTCAGGATTAATAACAGAATTATGTAATGGGATGTGTAATGTGAAAGTACCATTGATATATATCCAGAAAATCTGAAAATTCCTTCAGTTTCTAATCTCTGAAAAGTTTACTTGAATAAAAGGTTGACAAAAACTATTCCAGTGAGCAATCCTTGATGCTTTAGCCACAAAACATTGCTAAATTTGGTACAATTAATTTTTACATATTTCAGGCGTTGATCTTCAGTAAAATAACACTTGCACTTATATAACAAAGATCACTTCTCTTTTTCTTCATTTTTGATTTATTATAACATTATTCAATGGACCAATAAGCAATTTATTATTTCCTAATGAACACAGAGTCCATAAAATATTACTGCAAAAAACAAGGTATAAATTCATTCCTTAAAAAATGGAATCTATCAATGTACCACGAGGTCAATATTAATTTGAATAAAATGTGTGCCAATTTCTCACCTAGTATTGTTTGTGGACCTCAAGGTTGAGGATATTTGCTGAAGAAAAAATGTTAATTTATAGATTAGAAAGCTTCCATTTGTTAAAGATAGAGAGAAAATCATTAAAATTGAGAAAATATAGACATATTTGCTCATTCACACACATTCTTATAAATGCTTAATACTTAATAAATTTAATACCCACTGTTTCTTTCAGATAATGGAGTGTTTTTATTGGAGAAGGATAACTGTCTTCAAAAGGTTTCCAAATTTCTACCACACATGTTTCCATCGTACGAGGTAAAACTGATATTTTCTTTATCAAACCTCGTGAAGTAGCAACATACAGCACATGAACAGATCTGGAAAACATGAATTCATAGGAATTACAATAATTATGAATACTAGAAAGCCTCATCACTTACAATTAAAAGTTCATTCGGAAAAGGAATTGTACGTCATTATCAATTCTTTTACATCCATTCTTTGATGTTATTGCCTGAAGGCTTCTGATCAGGCCCAGCGAATAATGTGGGTATAGTGGGTAAATATACCCACACGAAAAATTCTGAGCGGGTAAAATACTCACTCAAAATTTGGGGTGAGAGAAATATTTCATAAACGTCAAATTCCAGAAATTAACAAAGTTTCTAAGTATTGCATCGACTCAAAACATATGTGTGATCAACTATATTGCAAGAATGGCTCAACAGTATTGCCATTTTACAAGTTTATAGCAAGATGACTGACAAAATTGATGGGCAAGAATTGTTAAATGAATTTATATCAAAAAAGCAAAGCGCAGCATTGTTTTTGCTTTGCAAAAATGAACTGCTGAAGTTTAATAAAGTAAATGTGAAGACATATAAATGCAATAACATTTTGATGGCAATTTAATAATAAACATGACAGTTCGAAAAAATTCGGTTTGTTTTTCCCTCGATATACATTTTTGGTGAGAGATGGCGAGGGAAGGGTCAAATACCCACTCTGAGATGACAACAATCGCCAGCACTGATTCTAATCTTAATTACTTAAATATTTCAATGGGGACAACAAAGAATTTCAATAAATATAAATCATTAGTAAACATTTATTTTCATGTCAAGTTCATTTTAGATTTATTCAACCTATTTACTGTACCTATGCAACTTCGTGGCCACTTGATCAACAGCAATATGAGTGAGTGTTTCCAGTTCACTTGTATACAGAGGGGATAAAGTAACAGGTTGCACAGCACTGTCCATTAATTGGTACAGAGATATATCTAATAGTTGGTGAGCATGAGGAGAACTTTGGCATTCGAGTAAACTTCTATGCGGTATATGATGACGTTCCCATGCAGAGCCAGGTTTATCTTGATGTTTAAAAGGTCCGGAGAAAGCCAATGATATGGCACTCATGTTAAAAATGCAGATAGCAGAACCTGGTATACTATTACTGTAATAAAATAATGATTACATTAACTATGAATGAACAATACATTTTGTCAACTTTGTTTAATACATTTTTAAAACCTTGATATATTTCCATTTATCACATTAAAACTAAGTATTTTTTTTCAATTCTTTCTACACTTTCTAAAAAATTTATATACTTTACCTTGGGGTAGTAAAGGTCGCATAAATAAGCCCTTCTTCTTCTAAATAATACATTCCTTGAATCTCATCAAAATAAAATGGGTATTCTCCAGGAAGAGAACAATTAAGACGAGCTTTAACAAATGTCGTCCAATTTTCTTTTAACATAAGTTGTCCTCCAGTATCATTTTTGCAAACACGGGCAATTCGGGAATATATGATCTATAAAAAAGTTCCTGTTATTATATCTTTACTAAGATATATCTTAAATCTTATTGATAAGTTCATAAAAATTAATTCATACTTTCTCATATTTTAGTTTATAGTGTGGAGAAAGTTATGCAATGTGACAAGTCCAACTTTTGACAGAAACAAATATTTTAAGGTTCTCTCACACCGGAAAAGTGTTCTTGTTGTTGATTCAAACCATCTGTCCATCCATCCCTGTATGAGTGCCTTCACTGTACACAGGATTTCCCCCATAATAGTATTCCTCCCATCAATCTGTGTGATCTCAATCTTTTATTTTGTGGTTGTACTTTACATGTTGCTCTTAAGACTTCTCAAAATTTTTTAAAATATGGCTTTTTTTTTTAAACGAATAAAGTAAAATACACTTATTAATATGGTATTGTGGTAAATATGGTAAATGAGGTCATTTTCATTGACACCTCTGAAGTTTTGACACTATCAAAAGTCCATTTTTTAACATCTTCTACATCAACATTACTGAAACGATACATTTATTTTATTAATGTAATTTATTTCTCACCATGACGCAAAATTAAAAAAACAAAAATTTAAAAAAATAATTTAAAAATTCAATTGTTTTTACGCATAAGTTCAAGTTGAGTTCTAAAGATATGCAAACTAATTTTACTTATTAACAAGCTCTGAATTTTTCTTTAACTTTGAAGCAGGTCAAACAAATAAGAACCATGGTAGTATGGGGGTAAGGACCTTTCTTTCTGAGCATTCAAGTTAAAAAACAGTCTGAACATTTTGAACTTTTGGTAAGAAACGAGCACAATACACTGTCTTTGATGACAGAAATGCAATTATCATAAATTTTGAATTTCCAAAAATAACTTTCCAAATCCCATAGCTTCACTTTTTGAAGAGAAGGCTTAGCTATTTGTAGGATACAATTTTCAGTATTATATTAATACATAACCATTACAAATAGTATGTTGTAGCACTAGTTATTCTTTGAGAAGATTTAAATAAGTTGCTAAAATGAAATGGCACAAAATAAAGTTGATGTAAGGTCAATGATGCTTTTATCAAAATGTTATATTGTTAATGATAGTGCACAAAGCACCCCGTTTATCTACTAAAAAAATTTAAGATGCACCAAAGTTCTGGCATGAAAATCAGTATTTTCAATATTAGTGATGAATACTTTCAACCTTACCATATATTTAATGGAAAATCTTTGGTAAAAATTTCTCTCCCTTTGTTTCTTGCTTTCTTTTTGTTTGCTTTCCCACTTTGTTTCATATGTTTGAAGATAAATTTTCCAGCTTCCAGAGTATTTCCTTTCCAGAGTATTGCTTTGTCAGTGATGTCTCTGGCACAATATTTCATCACATACATCAAAGCTAGTTTTCAATGGAAAGGACTGCAACTATTGGTCCAAAGAAAATATCTCAAACTACGAAGCATCCCTTCCCAAAAATGGTCTACAAGAATTTCATAAAATGATTTAACTTCATTTCCAATTTTAAATTACACAATTAAAAATGAAAAAAATTTGGGCTGAAGTATATCCTGGAAAGGATTTTCTAACTTATTTCTATTTCAGAGGGCATTTGATGAAATTGAAAGAAAGAGCTAAAACTAGCCCAAGATAATATAATGGAAAAAGTAAAATGATATAATCAATACTGAGAAAGAGATTATTGTTCATCGTCATTTTCTCAAGACAATTTTCTTTCTTAATCAGATGTCAGTGACAATATGAGAAGATGACTTCTCGAGTCTAGACCTTGTTTTACAACATTCTAATGAATTGCGTAGTTGTTTGTGTAATGTACCATTTTTTATAAAAATGATAAAAATTTCACAAATACAATATTTCCAAACTTTCATAAAGTATCATATTTACTAGCATAATTTTTGCTTCTCCATAATTTACAAAACTCCACTTTTAGACACTTATTATCCTCACATAATTTTCGCTACAAAATGCAATTCCTGGGAAGTACAAAATTTGAATATATTTTCCAGATTGGCTGTATTTCAATTAATTAATTAACACTATTAATTAGCTCATTAAAACTTAATATGTGAATTAACAAATCCTTTGTGTACATTAATTAAATCCTAAGTATAAATTAATTAATTAAATTCTCACTACAGGAACACACTTCTAATTTTCTTGAAGGAGAGAGTTAGATTTCCTACAGTTTATTTTTAAAAACACATACTTTCAAAACGTTTTTGTAATATCTCCCCTTGTATCAGGACTGTCAAAATTTTAAAACCATGTTCCAACAATAGTCAACTAGTAAAATGGGTAACCATCAGCATTTGTGGCATTTCCCATAGATGGGATTTGTTAATGGAATGTTTCCTCATGCCCTGCTCAGGATTCGGAAGGAAAAGGTAAAAATGGGAACATAACAAATGAATCTCAATAGACAAATTGGATTACATCGCTTTGTATGTTTCAAGCATTTTCTCTACTGGTCCAAGATAATTGTCAGCAATTATTTTCAATTAAGTTTAACTCCTTTTTAAGCACTCTCCATGCACTGTTGGTCAACAGAAATTGTGATCAATCCAAAAGACATTGCGATTGTTTGTTACAAACTAAATAAGAGGGTGAATTAAAAATTCTTATTTTGTCACCTTATGGCAGGAAATTTGTAAGTATTGAAAGTCTTAACCTTTTTCGCTCATGACCTTCCACATATTTTTTTTCATTACTCCCTAACTTAATGTGCAGTGGGAGGATTACTAGTTTTTGCTGTTCACGTGAGGCTTCTGACTTTCTTATATGTATGTAAATACCCTTTCAGAGGCTTATGTTTAATGATTAGTAAGTTATTCCTGACTTCTGAACTGCTGTCCCACATGCAAAGGAAACAATAGAATTTTGTGATTTTTGACCGTATCCTCGTAAGATCCAATAACATTAGTTAATGCAAATTTTTCGTTGATCAGCCATCAAATCAAGTAAACTTAATAATTATCAGAATCAAAGGAATGTTTTGACTTTTTTTTTCTCTCTCTCGAGCAAACACGAAAGTCTGTGACCTCAACCCAGCGATGAAATTTGCTTTGGGATACGTGTTCTTGGTTAGCATATGCAGGATTCGGATACAGTCCTCTCCAGACGGCCTACTTGGCGAGCACGAGTTTTTATCCGCTCTACAATACACACTCGCAGGTAGCGATGCGCCCTCGCTGGTCAACCCTTTCTTCCCGCACCAGCTGCCGGGCAGGGAACACAAGCTGCGATTAACGCAAAAGGGCAAAACTGGTCGTCTTTAGGTGCATTCGGGGTACAGTTCAACAAAATGCGACAGACTGGTAAAAAACTTCCACGTATCCCGAGCGTGAAGAAGGACTATGTAAAAGCTAGTCATTGGGCATTTTACGATTTTTGTTGTTGTGAATTCCCAATCCATAAAGAAAAGAGATTTGGGGAATAACATTATTTACGACGGATTCCTGAAACGGATTTTTCTGAAATTAAATATTAACGAACTGAACAATCGCAGAACTACTTGTTATTGAACCACTTCTTCAGTATGTGTTTTATATTGATCTTTCGAAATTTTAGATCTCTTAAACTCGTGTTCAGCGTGTCAAGATATATACACATAGTATGTTTTCACATGAAGGCAAATTTCATAGACCTTCAGTGCAATCATTCCAGATATGAGATCAAAATGAAGATATAAAGTGGTAATTATCCCATTGCATAGTAGCATTTTGATTGATAAAAGAAATAGTCATTAACATAACTCTTACCTTCCCACAATTGATGTATTCTACAGCAGTCTCTCTAAAAATGAAATATACAAATTTATCCACTTCGAAAGATCCCACGAAATCTGGATCATTCAGCCATTTACTATTAAACTGATTCGTCCGTAGAGTAACAGGAGTCATACTTCGATAAATGGCTGAATCTGTTCCAGAGAAATCCATAGGACTGCCCACAAAATATTGACCTTCCATTGTCAATAGTGAAGTAATATTAGATTTTGGACTAAATGGGCATTTAGCCACTCCCTTCACCCATTCCTGTACTTTATTGATATTCTCCATCTAAATGAACAGAAAATATTAAATTAACAATATATTGAACAATTCCCTCTGAATTAGGCGTTCGGGTATATAAAATGGTACCTGAATCGGAAATTATTGTTTTTATGGAGAGCGAGCAGCTCTCTCTCTCTCGTATTCTACGTGAATTCAAGAACAGAGAACGAACGGTAACTAGTACATTATAGTTTGTGAAAGTTGTTTCGTGTAAACAGTGGTATTACTCTGCATTCTCCTACGAAACGTGATGTTGAGGTATCATTATTAATACCCGAGAGCCTCAATTATCAGCTGTATACAGCAATTGCAAAATATTTATGTTCACTTACTTCTCTCCATGAACACTCTGGAGAAAAAGCTCCTGTGCCACAAGAAAATAAATATTTGCCATTTGTAAGGAGAACTTTGATGTAATTATGACAATCTTCTTCAGTTTGTCCTTTCTCCAGACATAAAGAAGTTTTGTTAGAAGGAGCAGGCCAATATGCCTTTTCCAGTAGTTTTAGATTCCATAATGATAGTCGATAGAGAGCATCCCTAAAATTAAAATATTAATAGAGCTAATTGTACCATGAAACTTCATGAGGCAAAGATATTTTGAGAACTATATACCTCGCTCCCACAAACACTTGATTCCTTGACACATCAAATAAAAGTTGCGAGTATGATGTAACACCTGCTTCATTGAATTGGTGGGCTGAAGTAAGTAGATCTGAAAAAAGGATAAGGGCAATTAATTATCTCTGCCCAAATACAGATGAGTCATTTCAGATTAAAAACACATCATTTTCTCCTCAATTAGATGCACAAATGTTTCTTAGGTCATTTTGCTGAAAACCACTTCGTTTCTGTACAGCAGATTCATAATGATCTACGTGATACTGTGGAAGAAATTTTCTTCTACAGTATAACGTACTCAACGTGCTGTAAGTGAGACGAAGCGCTAAGGATATTTATACGTATTGTCAAAGAAAAATATACTCTTTTCCGAATACAAACGATAAAAAAAACAAATTTGTGAACCGACAGAATTGGGATGCGTGTATTTGGACACCCCTATATTGCGCGTGGTGCCGCGATCGCGCCCTACCTTGCCACCCGGCCGTAGAACTGACCACGCTTACTGATCGCAAATGATTTCCTGAGACTTCAACGTTTCGATTCTAGGAAATACACAAAAAAGTTCCGAATACATACCGGATGTGACGAAATTCGAAATAAAAAGTTAAATTAAAAAAAAAAACCCTATGGGAATTAATGCTTCTGAGAACAAAATGGTAAAGGAATTATTTATTGCTAATATTAATAGAACACGCTAGTGTATTTATTCCATCTAAAGTGACTATAATAATAATAATAATAATAATAACATTAATAATAATAATATATTTGTTACATATATACAGCATACGCCATTACTCGCCCTGAATAACTGAAAACAAAAGAATGTAAGAACCAAAATTACACAAATTGATTAAAAAACGTAGCTTGTAGTAGTACATTGGCCTACAATAAATCACTTTACAAATAATGTATATTTGTATTTTATATATATTATGTATATATATGATATGTATTTCACTGCGCAAGCCTTCACAGCACTCCACCTAACAAAACAACTGTTCACATAATAATAATAATAATAATAATAATAATAATAATAATAATAATAATAATAATAATAATAATAATAATAATAATAATAATAATA
The DNA here is from genome assembly GCA_038098605.1 of Gryllus longicercus. NCBI lineage: Eukaryota > Metazoa > Arthropoda > Insecta > Orthoptera > Gryllidae > Gryllus > Gryllus longicercus. The sequence goes on along the minus strand of JAZDUA010000898.1, from coordinate 59,623 downwards.
ATAATAATAATAATAATAATAATCCCGTGCGGAGTTTCTAGTCTCCCGTCGGGCGCCTCCCCAGGTGGCGGATAGGGGAATGCTCACCAGATATGGCGGGTACTGAGGAAATAAAATACTCAGGGCGGACCAAAACTAAGCGAAGAAAATCCAAGAGGCGTCTGTAGTGGAAACCACCGGCAACTTGGTCAGCGTCTGTTCATCCAGAGGATGCGGCTGCAACTACTGCTCCAGGAACTAACAATCCTTGGTTCTACCCAACCAGCATCAGCTGGATATCAATTACAAGCAACAATGATTCGTACAAGCAAAAACAAAAGTACCCCAGGTGGACGATCCACCCGTCAACAGACGGCAACCAAGCATTCGGATTCTGGGGAGCTTGGACCTGTACGAGAGAGCGAGTCGGAGTGCTCTGGTAAACTTCCACGAAAGAGCCACACATACATTGGCACATTCAACATTCGAACGCTGATTCAAACCGGTAAACTACACAATCTCACAACAGAACTTACCAAACAGAAAATCCAAATTCTCGCCCTACAAGAAACACGCTTCACTGACTCAGAAACAATCGACTACAACAACTACAGGATCTTCAAAAGTGGAACTAAGAAAAAGGTTTGCAAAGGAACACCTCTATTCGGCATGGCCTTTGTTGTAGATAAAAAGGTCCTAGATTCAGTAAAAGACGTGAAACCCATCAATAACCGACTCATGACCATGAGGATCAAACATACGAATAAGAATTACACTTTCATCAATGTTCACGCGCCCACAAATGCAGATAACAAAAAAGAACCCGAAAAGACTGACAAATTCTGGGAAGAACTCGGAAATGAAATGTCCAAAATTCCACAAGACGACGTTAAAATTCTCCTCGGAGATTTTAATGCACAAATTGGCAGAGAATACAGATACAAAAAAACAGTAGGCAATTACCCTGCACACAAATTCACTAACAAAAATGGCACCCGGCTCATCGAGTTATGCCAACAGAACAATCTGAAAATTATGTCAACCTCACTACGAAAATCCCCCAAGAAACAGAAAACATGGCGCTCCCCCATCCAACAATTAGGAGAATTCCAAATCGACCATGTTGCAATCTCTTACTTCTACCAGAAAGAAATTCACGATGTACAAGTCCGCAAAGGAGCAAACATAGATTCCGACCATTACCTTTCCCGAATCAAGATCAAATTTACCCCCAAGAGAAAATTCAACAAGAAACCCCCAACGATTCCAAAATTCGACATACACAAAATCCAAGACTCCAAAATTGCTGAAAAATGGGAAGAACAACCAGCAAAAAACTGGGTAAATTTCAAGGACAAAATCATAGAGACTGCCAAATCCTTGATTCCCCTCACCAAAAGACCGAAACATCCCTGGTGGAATAAAGAATGCGAAGTTGCCCTCAATAACAGAAAAAACGCTTTCCAAAATTACAACAGTAACAAATCTGAAAAAACCCACAAGATCTTCCTCGAAGTACGAAAAGAGACATCCAAAACTTTAAGACAAATCAAACGGATATACATTAATGACCAACTGACGTCGATCGAAGATAACTTTCGAAACAATAACACGCACGACTTCTACAAGGTATTCGCCAACCAAATGAAGGGATACACACCACACAACTTATGTTTCAGAAAGCAAGATGGAAAATTGGCATTAACGAACAAGGAAAATTGCCAAGAGTTGGCTAAATACTTCTCACAACTTTTGAATTGTCCGGAACCTACAAGGAGATTCCCAAATAAACAACCTGACCACATAAATGAAGACTCGTCACCACCAAGTCAAGACGAAATCCACTCCCACATCAAAAAACTCAAAAACAACAAGGCATCAGGTGAAGATGGAATTACCGCAGAATTGCTCAAAAACCTTGGACCCAACTCACTCAAAGAAATCACACAGATCGTCCAAGAAATCTGGCAAACAGAACAAATCCCTGACGATTGGAAAACCGCACTCATTCACCCACTATATAAAAAGGGAGAAAAGTCAGATGTAAACAACTACAGAGGGATTTCCCTCCTTCCAGTTATTTACAAAATTCTCTCGGCCTGTCTTCTGAAACGAACCCAAGAACAACTCGAACCAAAATTATCAGATTTTCAAGCAGGATTCAGACCAAACCGATCCTGTCCCGAACAAATCTTCAACCTAAAAACATTAATCAAAATGCGAGCAATTCGAAACAAACCAGTAACATGTACATTTGTCGACTTCAAAAAGGCCTACGACTCTATCGATCGACCATCACTATTCCAGATCCTAGAAGAAAGAGGACTAGACCACAAAACACGGAAACTTATCGAGCAAACACTTACAAAAACAAATTCTAAAGTGAAATTCATGGGAGAAATCTCAGAACCTTTCGAAATTCGGACAGGCGTGAGACAAGGAGATGGCCTCTCTCCTCTCCTGTTCAACCTAGTCTTGGACAAAGTAATGGAAGAATGGGAAAAAGAACTTCAAAGACAAGATGCTTGGAAACCTATCACTCTCGGCATACCCAAAAATAACCTCTGCATACCATACCTTGCCTTTGCCGACGATATAGCGATACTGTCTGAAAACCAAGAGACCGCTATCAAACAATTAGAAACACTCAAAGAATGTGCAGAAAGGGTAGGATTACAGATCTCTTTCGAGAAAACTCAAGTCCTATCCCACAAAGGTGACAACATGCACACAAGGTATGGAACGGTCAAAACGGTACCACATTTCAAATACCTGGGTGAGTTCATCGAACCAACCGGATCCGAAAGAATTTCACAACAAACCCGCCTCCAGAAAATCAAGAAAGCATTCGGACTAATCCAAAACCTGTACAACAAAAAATGCATGTCTAAGAAAACCAAAATTCGACATTATAATACTGTCATCAAACCGGCAGCTCTTTACGCTAGCGAAACACTCACTCTCAGCAAGAAATATGAACTGGAAGAAATCAAAAAAGAAGAAAGAAAAATCATTAGAAAAATACTCGGTGCGAGACTCACTCCCGATGGATACAGATTACAATCTATTAAGACAACTGAAAAGTACTCGAACATAGAAGTCGACATCAGGAAAAGACGACTGAAATCCTTCGGACACATAGACAGGCTACCAAATACTCGACTAACTAAAAGAATACTAAACTATATATCCTCACTTAAAAGTACAACACCATGGATGAAAGAAACAAAAAAGGACATGCGACACGCCGACATAACTGACACCTCAGACAAAAACACCTTCCGCAACAAAGTGAACAAATGGGAAGTCAAACCAGAACAACCTAAATCAAAACCCTACAGACCGAAATGGTCTGAAGAAAGAAAACTGGCATTCTCCAACAGAATGAAAGAATATTGGAAAATTAAGAAGAACTCCACAAAAACTAATTAGAACACACAAACGAGTCAATCTTTGCTTAACGTTTTCCATTATTGGGAAAATACGCTAATAATAATAATAATAATAATAATAATAATAATAATAATAATAATAATAATAATAACAAAAAGAAGGAGAAGAAGAAGAAGAAGAAGAAAGAAAGAAAGAAAAAACAACTAAGCCGATCCGACGGCTGAGATCGTTAAGGCATTAGTGCCGAAAGGCGCAAGGCCCCCCTCGGGCATGTGATTTGTGACGTCCATGTGTTGTGTTGTCCTTTCACCCCTCACGATGATAATCATTTCATCTTCTGGAAGGAGTATCGACGCTCGCTACACAGCTAGGTCGAATTCAGCCTTTTTAGTGGTTGGCATTGCTTCCAAAACTCTACACTTCGATTAAAACAGTAAGGCTCTTGAAGATCACGAGATTGCAGGAGAGAGGGACTCTATTCAATTGCGATCTTAGTTTCAATGTCGTATACGATTTAAATTTTTGGTATAGAAGCTCTTGATTGGATGACAGTGTCCCCCTCTCTTTTCATTTCGTGTAAAACAAGAAAGGACATACTGTTTTAATCGAAGTAATATACAGTGGCTGCTACTGTAACTAACGCCCCCATTGGCAGACCCAAAGAAACTTGACACATGTTTCTCTGACACATGGATGTCGACGCGCTGAAGCTGCAGCCAGAATTGAGCCAACACCTCCAGTTTTTTTTAACGCGACAAGCCACTGTGAATTTTACAATTTACAATTTCACGGTGGTTTTTCGCCATAAAAAAACTGGAGGACGATGGCACACATTGGGATTCGGTGCGTCGACATACATAGAGAAACATGAGTAAAGTCATTGCGTCTGACAACTTTGTGTATGTGTGTGTGTGTGTGTGTGTGTGTGTGTGTGTGTGTGTGTGTGTGTGCCTGTGCAATTAACGATGAATTTCATTTTAAGCTGGATAAACGGTGTACGCTTTAAAGAAAAGTCTCTATATAAAACCCAAGTCCTTCAAAATGCATTAACGTTACAGACTTCCCTATTTTACTTTCCCGTATACGTCGCACGTATTATACAGAGTAATGTATACGTAGTATAGGGAAAGTTATGTAATGCTGCAGAAAATCGATTTCAAGATTTCAGCGGAAATACACGTTTTGGGGTCCCCTGATACCGAAAAAGTGTCCTTTTTCAAAACGTTCGTCCGTTCGTCCGTCTGGTATCTGTGAACACTGCTAGCGCCTAAATCATGCGTAGGATGTTTTCCAAATTGAAGAAAACCCTGTCCATCTAACTCGAGTCGAAACTTTGATATTTTGAAAAACATTCTTCAAAATTTGCGGGTACTTTACACGAAATGCTGCGGACGTTTTCAAAATTTTCTCAAAAACGACTCCAATTATTTTCTTTAAATATCTTGTAGGCATAGAGTACCATTCACTTGTAAACGTGGCATAGGTTCGATTTTCACGGTTAACGCTGAAATTTTTGAAAATTGCAAAAGTATGAATTGTTTTTGGTGTCTTCCTACAATTACACAATTTAAGATAGAGATTTTTACTTAATATAAAATTTGTGTGTAAATCACATTATTGTATTTATGAGTACATGTGTTTTAAATAATGTCAGAAAAAGTTTCTCGAAAACTCAACCGGTTTCTGTGAACCACATTTTCAGAAACGCTCAAACGCCATTTTCTTAAAAACGGCTCCAATTTTTTTCTTCAAACATTTCGAACGGATAGTGCTAATAGCACTCTTTAATATGACGTAAAGTTAATTTCGGTTTATCTTTGGTTTTCAAACATTATACAAATGTAAATTTTTTGAAAGATCTCTCACGCAGTTGATATGCACATTCCCAGCAATTTGTAAACACTATTGTATTTGTGAGTTAATGTGCTTAAAATTACTTCAAATTAAGTTTTTCGAAAACTCAAAAAAATTCTGTGAAAAAGAGCTTTAAATTTCGAATTTACAGTAGCGCTTAAACGCCAGATTTTTAAAAAGGCTCCAAATTTTTCAAAGAAAATTGCCATTGAGAACGAGATTTTACTATTGCTTAATAATCTTATAATAATATTTCCGTTCTGCAATTAGGAAACCGAAAAATTAGGTTAAACTTAAAAAAATATGTGCTTTAGGCGGCGATAGATGGCAAGAAGCAGCTGGCAAGAGTATGTGGCACGTCCGAGTAGCTAACCGAGACCAAAGGAAATGGAAAATTAACACGAGAAAGTCTGTGCCATTCTGTAGCACTACTAGTTCCTTAATGCAACCAAATTTGGCAGAGAACATGTTCAGGTTGAAGAGAGGTCGTAGACATATTTATAATATACATTAACCATTAATACTATATATAATAATTATATATATATATATATATATATATATATATTAATTATTGTAAAAAATAATTAAATAAATAATTATAAAAATTATAATTATAGATATTTAATTTCCCAAGAATACACTGAAACCTTCGTGATTTTCCTTTTCCTCCTTCAAAAAAATAATTTCAGTAGTAATATGCAGGAGCGGATCCAGAGGCAAATTTAGGGAGGGGGAATTCACACAGTTTTGGTCAAATGTGTCATATTACAGATTATGTAAAATGTCGCAGGCTATACTCAGTTCAAGCTGCGATACGATTTTATTCGTTTTAATAATTATCCGAAAATATGAAAGCTTCGTGACAAGTTAAAATTAATAGTTACTGAAAAAATTTAGAGGGGAGGGGAATTATTCTTCCTTTCCTCCCCGTGGATGAGCGCCTGTAATATGCCTTGCCTAACTAAAATTCAATTAAACAAACTTTCTTATTAAATGATATAGCTGAATAAGGTGCACCCAAACCAAATCAATAATCTCTCAGCTATACTCATACGAAAGGGAATAAAAAATACCGTAGATTCCAAAAAAGCTGCCTCCTAGGGCAATCTGTTGCAGATATACGAGAAACGTGTTTTTTATGTTTTATTTTTTACGCTTCTATTGCATGTATCGCGCTGAAAAATATTACAGAGACATTGTTTACAGAGTTGAATTTAAGGTATTTTTGTCAGTTTAAAAATTTGAAATTCACGCCAAAATGTGATTGGAATTTTTTTCACCTACGTTTAAACAATTTATATTTAAATTGATAATATCCCTGCAATTTGAGTAGTTAATAAGCCACCTACGCACACCTAGTTAATAAGCCACCACGTCGATCACTATACCTTATCAAAGCAAGATTCACAACAGACGTGCGTGGTCAGACGGAAGAGCGGGCCCGAGTCTCGCCACGTAAAATAAAGCAAATTCAATTCAATTCAATTCAATTCAACGAAACAATACCGAAAAACACTACATCACACAACTGGGATTACGCGTTCATTTATAAACAGTTTACACAAAATTTCTGAGGATTTAACAATTTTCGCCAAGTAACGAGTGTGTGACAAATAATAAATGATCGCAGCTATGTGGAATCAGCGTCCCAGGGACCGACTTCCGTTCGCACGTTCACAAGAAAATCGTTTCCCTCCCCTCATATTCCCATGGTGGAAAGAGATGGGTGGGCTCCTCGGGTGAACCGATTTTTGCTCGTTCTGGTCAGTACCAGTTCGTGAAAACCAACCTGAAAAAATATGTTATAGAAGATATATATGTAATATATGTTATACATGTTGTGAAACACATTCTAGGGAAAAATGGAGACTACTCCAACGTTATCACGTCGAAAATCTATTTCAATTTTTTTTATTTGTATTTGGCGTCAAAATTGGTTGACAAAAATATCTTCAAATTCAACGATTTTTTCCTGTCTGGAATTGTTGTCAGCCTGATACATGCAATAAAATCTGAGAAAATATAAAACATAAAAAACACGTTTCTCGTATCTCTGAAACATTGCCATAGGTGGCTGATTCTTCGGAAATCTACGGCATTTTTATTCTCTTTCGTATGAGCATGGCGGTTATCGATTTGGTTTGGGGACACTTTTCACCACTTTAAAAATAAAGACGAATTACGAAGTACGAATAGCCGAAGCTACATACTTTCTTTAATTTTTTTTAATGCAATACAATTCGTGTAAATACTGTGCACTCTTTATGTGCTCCTAAAATGTAAGAAAAAAACTGACATTTGTAAGCGTCACTGAAAGACGTGTATGTCGAGTAGAAAGAAAGAAATTTTAAGAAGGGAGGCGGAGCGGGGTGGAGTGGGGTCATGCAGGGTGAAGCAGGTTGGGGAGGGCAGGGGGATCGGGTATGAGAATAAAATTACTTCAATATCACATTATGTGCATAATTCATTCAATTTCCTGAGAGTTTTTTTTTACTGTTTGTTTTTATGATCTTTCTGTTGAGAGGCTTTTGCGATCCCCAACTCCAAAACCTCCCTTCTCTGCATTGTCCAAAATATCCTTCTCAACCGTTTTTTCACAATGCTGATGCTATGACAGATTGTTGGGAGTAAGATACGTAGGCCTACGATAATTATTTAGACTTTCCTGAACACAGTGATAAGACTTTATTAAACATTCGATATAGAAATGGGTTTTTAAATGTTTAAATCTCTCTCTGCAGCAGGTCTAGGGCACGTCTCTTTTGTTATCACCCTCTTGATTTTTGTTTATTTCGTCAACCTAATTATCTTAATGTATTAAGTTGTAGACACTTAGAAGAGGTTCTAAGTTGTTTGGCAAAACGGCCACAATTGTTACTTCTTTATTGTTGTAGTTTTATAACATTGGGTTGTTTACATCTGTTCTCTTTGTTCATGGATTTAGAAGTACGATTTTCTAGGGAAGTAAACTTTGGAGACGTCCTAACTAAAATATTCATTATGTAGTGCAGGAAGTCACAAGGAAAAATATGAAAAAATGTATTTATTAGTTAAATTTGAATTTAACTTTCACATTCGTTCCTCAAAAATACTTTTTTTGTAGTTATGGCCCATTCTCTCAGAAACTACTAAAGATGGAAGGACGAAATTTTTAAGATAGCTTTATGTAAACATGACTGAGCTACTTAACCAAGATAATGAGGTATATTGCAAAATTGTTAGAATTATGGATTAATATGGGTCTAACTTTTAAAATTATTTTAAATTATATTTTTAAATTCTGTAAAACAGTGTTATGAAATCCTATTGAAATAATTCTGCTTAAGTATAATAACAAATCGTTACAAAATAGACTGTAAAAATTTTAAAGTTCAAAGGAAAGTAGTTTCTGAGGGTCAGAAATATAGTAAATTTAATATAGGCTAGAGAGGGCCGTCAGACACCCCTTAAGGGGCCGTCCACAAATTACGCAACGAAAATTTGGAGTACCCCCTCTACCCCTTATAACGCACCCGTAACGCGCGCTTGAATCCCCTAAAATTACGTAAGGCTTGAGACGAAATAAATTCAAGAAGTGAAAATAAATTATAGCACAGACATACAATTTATATTTATTTTACTTGTGTTGAATATTAAAATTAATGACAAAGTATAAATTAGTTGGCGAAACTTGTTGCACCTGACAATAAGATAGAGCTAAGTGGTGAGTGAAGGAAGAATGCTTGGGCGAGAAATCGTTGATCACAAGCTGTGCACATGCGCGCCATCGTGGATGATGCATGAGCGGGTCTACTGCGACAATTTAAATAGATTATAGAATACTTCATATCTGTTTTAAATATTTTCTTCGTAATCTTACAGATTAAAAAAAGTATTTTCACTTATTGAAACAATTTACAACTAATAACTTTAGTTTATTTATGTTTTTAAAACAAATTAATTAGTTAATATTTCAATGTTTTTGTAAGGACACAAAAAGGAAATATTTCAATAAATATCGAAAAATGTAAAAAAAAGATATAATATCAAAGTTACGTAACACTTAACTAATACCCCCTACCCGTATTTAACGCAGTGTAACGCTGTCTCAGGCCCCCTCGTGAGCGTTACGTAATATATGGACGACCCCTAAGGTGTAACGCGCACTTGGCCTCATGCTCCAAGCTTCTGCGACACAAGGTCAGTCCATTCAAAAGATAATTATGATAAATAAATTCCCGGGCAACGCCGGGTATCTTGTAGTATGATTATACAAACATGAGAACAAAAATTCAATGCGCAGAGACGAACGCAAATAAACTGACTTGGTGTTTTGAAACTTAACGTATCTTGCTGTCCTTTGATTTATCTCCTCTGTGTGTGGCACACTAAGGAAAGTTGACTGCTTTGTATCATTTATAAAAAACATCGACACAATATCCCCCTGCCGCCCGTGAGCTACTGCTGAATACGGATATAACCCCCAGTGCGGCATCAAGTAGATTTGTGAGAAAAAGTAAAAGTTCGCAGAGTAGGTATAGCAGTGCACGCAACAGACAATTCCACTTTTTAAGTTAATTATCGCAAATCATTGCCATCGCTTTATCTTGTAGGGGTTTATGATTAGTGAAATTTATACGGCGTGTTCACAAGCATACTTTACTCAGCAACAAGAAATACTTTATCTTATCTGATTATTCATCATTATTAGCAAAATGTTAGGAGAATCCAGTAGTATACTTATCTAATTTTCATCTAAAGGTTGACATATCAGCTATCAAATTCCAATAATTTATTAAAATGAAATCCCTCGAAATAAAAGTAGATTATCACATACACCACCTTTTAAATATATCTTATTACATTATACAAAACCAAAGCTTATTAGAACATTATATAAAATAAACGTATATTTCTTATTTCATTTCCGAACATTTCAACTTATCATAGGATTACAATGTCTTTTTTCCGAAAATACAAGTACATTTTTAGGCGATTTCTGTGGGTAAGAATCAAAGAGTCATTGTACAGGCATCAAAATATTTCCCGGTTCTTTCAAAACACCAATAATTAAGCTGCTTTTAAAAAAAGGCAACAAAAATTAAATTGAAAATTATCACGCAATCTCTCTTTTGCCCGATTAAACTAGAAGTGTCATTGAATGACACAGACTTTCCCGTGTTAATTTTCCATTTCCTTTGGTCTCGGCCAGCTACTCGGACGTGCCACATACTCATGCCAGCTGCCATCTATCGCCGCCCAAAGTACATATTTTTGTTAAATTCAACCTAATTTTTCGGTTTCCTAATTGCAGAACGGAAATATTATTTTAAGATTATTAAACAAAAGTAAAATCTCGTTCTCAATGGCAATTTTCTTTGTAAAATTTGGAGCCTTTTTGAAAACCTGGAGTTTAGGCGCTACTGTAAATTCGAAATTTGAAGCTCTTTTTCACAGAATTTTTTTGAGTTTTCGAAAAACTTCATTTGAAGTAATTTTAAGTACATTAACTCACAAACACAAAATTGTTTACAAATTGCTGGGAATGTGCATATCAACTGCGTGAGAGATCTTTCAAAAAATTTACATTTGGGTAATTTTTGAAAATCCAAAGATACAGCAAAATGAACTTTACGTCATATTAAAGAGTGCTATTAGATCTATCCGTTCGAAATGTTTGAAGAAAAAATTTGGAGCCGGTTTTTGTAAAATTCTTCATTTAATTTTTTAAAATTGCACATATTGCATGCGATATTACACGAAAACTACAAGAAATTTTGAAAAAAAATGTACATGGCCTAATAAAAGAATTCACTATGGTGAACAAATTTTATATTAAGTAAAAATATCTATCTTAATATTGAGTGTATGTGTGTGTGAGTTACTTAAGGTCGCATCAACTTCTAGGTCATTAGCGACCACTATTGCTTGTAACGGTAGAGTAACTTTGAGGCTGACACGATATGATGATGATGATGATAGGGGGTGAAAGGACGAACACAATACAACCATGCCCGAGGAGGGACTCGAACCCGCAATCTTTCGGTCCGGACCGGCTATCTTAAATTTTGTAGTTGTAGGAAGGCACCGAAAACATTTCATACATTTGCAATTTTCAAAAATTCAGATTTAACCGGGAAAATCGGACCTATGCCACGTTTACAAGTGTCTGTTACTCTATGCTAACAAGAAATTTAAAGAAAAAAATTGGAGCCGTTTTTGAGAAAACTTTGAAAATGTCCGCGGCGTCTCATGTAAAGTAACCGCAAATTTTGAATAATGTTTTTTCAAAATTCCAAAGTTTCGACACGAGCTAGATGGACAGGGTGTTCTTCAATTTGGAAAAAGTCCTACTCATGGTTTAGGCGTTAGTTTTGACATCAGACGGACAGACAATGGCATCGGTCCGATTTTCTGATTATCCCGGTTATAACTGAATTTTCGAACATTTCAAAAGTATTGTTTTCGGCGTCTTCCTACAACTACAAAATTGGAGATAGATATTCTTCCTTCAGATGAAATTTGTTCTCCATAATGAGTTAATTCACAAAGGTCATGTACACGTGTTTGAAAATTTTAGTAGTTTTCGCGCAATATTGTGCATTATTTGCAATTTTAAAAAAATACAAAAACACGATTGTCTCAAAACGGCTACATTTTTTTCACTAAACGTTTGGAACAGATAGTGCTAAATGTACTTTATGAGATGACATAAACATCGGTTTGCTCTATTGTGTTTGTTTTTTTCAAAAATTACAAAAATGTATTTTTTTGTCTTGCCTCTCACTTCGTTAATATTTCCATTAGCGGCGATTTGTTCACATTACTATATTTATGAGTACATATGCTTTAAATAATATCCTGTACAGTTTCTCGAAATCTCAACCGTTTTCTGTGAAAACTAGCTCAAAATTCCGCATTTTCAGAAAAGCACAAACGCATTTTTAAAAACGGCTCCAAATTTTAAATCACAATTTTCGAACGCATAGTGGTGATTGCACTCTTAAACATGACGTAGAGTTAATTTCGGGGTATTTTTGTTTGTTTGTTTTTTCAAGAATTACTAAAATGTAATTTTTTGAAAGATTTCACACGCCGTTATTATGCAATTAGTTTCCAGCAATTTGTAAACATTGTTGTATTTGTGAGTTAAAGTACTTAACACTACTTTAAATGAAGTTTTTCGAAAACTCAAAAATTTTCTGTGAAAAAGAGTTTCAAATTTCGAGATTACAATAGCGTTTAAACGCATTTTTCTTTAAAAAAAAAGGCTCAATTTTTTTGAAATAAAATTGCCATTTAATATGAAATTTTTCTGTTCCTAATCATTCTTAAAATAATATTTAATACGAATGTTCTTTGCAAATATGAGTACGATATCCTATGTTCCATATAGTTTTTCGTAATAACAAAATAATCGTAAACTACAGAAACATTTTCAGTGTAGTTTTCTATTTCCAATAAACAAAGCCCGAAGCACGAACGGTATTCAATTGATCAACGTGTAACCACCAATAGCAAATAAAATGTTTACTGTTTTTGGTCGATAAATTAATATTCACATCTTAGTAATAGCACCAACCAAACCAACGTGTGTGTCTGAGAATAAATGTTACACTTCTAGGGCTTGCAGGGTGGTCGAAATGATGTGATCATTAGTGTATCATATAATGGAAAATATCATGTAAGGCGCTACATATGATATTTCCCCTGATTTTTAGGCAACTTCTTATGTACAAATGCTCGGCATATCACGTATTGACGCAGTCAAGGAGATTTTGTGCACTTGCCGAACGTCTGTGCATGCGGGGTTGTCTATCAATCAGGGGCAACTGTTCTGCATATAATTGCAATTTCCCCGTTGCCGCTATTTGCAGCCTCATCATTCAGTACTAGCTAAGATTAGAGTTCCGAAAAGATAAAAGGCTCAGATCAACACAATGGACTCCCAATTTTGCCGCTCACAGTTCGACAAGACTCACAACAATTAGCCAAAATGAATATTCACTTCTGCACGCATTCAATAGTGTATGTATTGCAATTGAAGATACTAATTCTTCAAATTATTAAATTTAGTCAAACATTCAAAACGCAATACCCGTCTTTGGGAACGAATCAATGAAAAATGCACTCACCTTGTTGTGAAATTGTGCGGAAGTCCGTGGAATCAATTTGATCACAGTACACCATACCACCAGTAAGTAGAAGAGAAAGGACTATTAATACCATGCTGATAGAGGAACTCCTGTAAAAAACGAATCACATATCAACAAAATGTTAATTTGACCACCATTTTCCAAAAAGCAAAAATTTATATTAACTATGTCAATAGTGCTTGACGTATTGCATAAAGAAATGCAGGCAATAATGCATTAATCCTTCCGTAAGTGACGTACAAATCACGATAACATATTACAAGGTAAAGTTTTGGCTTCCAGAAGTGGCAGATACACTTGAAGCCTCCGTCAGTAGCAGGGATGCGAATTAGCTTTATAATCTGTAAGGTACTAGCTTTGGCCAAAATTTTCAGATTCAGAAGTCAGGTTGAAAGGAACTGAGAGTGAAACTAATGAATCATTATATATGATAATATGTTTTCCTAGGATACTGCGAGTGGTGGCAATGGGGTTTTGGTGACGATACTTCCGAAGAACGTACCTCAAATAGCAAACATAACCAATATTCTCACGAGACATACATTACAATAGTTCATTAAGCAGTATAAAGCATGTTCAAGAAACTCACTATGGCCAATGTCATTTCATGACACCAGAGACTCAGGCAGAATCTAACAAGCGAAAGCATGGAATACTCTTCTCCTCACAGGAACGTTTCAAGAGCATATAAAAGTAAAACATTCGATCTACATAAAAAAACCTTTGGAGGAAATGCTTAGAACATTGTCGTCTCAGGTGCACCGAGACAAAATACTTCACAAGCATGCAATTCACAATATGCAATAATATCTAAGCTGTCAAACCGTTAATAGCCATACCTGCTCAGTGACGAAAATGTTGCCATTTCTAAAGAGCTCGAGAAAACCTTAACTGTACTAAACTGCTTCATGTACACGCGCGAAATTCCGAAATTAAGAATTTACTTTTCAACGGCATGTTTCCGAGTTAAACCAATGTGTACGAAATCAGCGCGGTGTTTCGCGGCCGCCGTGCAGCGCATTGCGCACCGCCGCGCCGCCAACCCTGACAGTCAGTCCTCGACAGAAGCGGCCTTGAGAGGGTCGCAGGCGAGAGTGGAATTCTAACGCCGAGCCCCCGGCCGTTGTCCGAGGCCTCTTCCCCACCCGACGACGGTTTTCACACCCCTTCCGTCGCGACAAGGGGAGAGGTGGTCAGGTAGGAGGGTAGTCCTTGCCCTTGGCGGATCCGCGGACAAAAACGGGCCTGCTCCCCGGCGCGGCGCACGGGGACGGGGCAGGTGAAAGGCGCGGCGGAGCCCGGCGGGCGCGCCCCGGGGCCCGGCCTCCAGCCCCTCCAGGCCGCGCTTCCGCCGACAGCTTCTGCTCATTCCCGAAATAAAGATAAGAGAGCCAACAATCAAGACCGAGGGGGGGGGGCATTCACGGGATTTCAGACGCCCCCGGCGGAACCCGATGCCACATATCCACTAATATACAGTAATTTAAATCATTTTCAACAGCAACAAATGTCATTCAATATCTCAATCGAATACGTCTCCGTTTCAAAGTGTCTTAACGGGACTTGCTAACAGTCACAATGTTCAACTTACTTCATTTTAAAAATTGTGTAAAATATTTAGTTTTATGTGCGTGTTTTTAACAAGTTGAAGCAGTAGTATTCGGACAAGGCCCCTTTTCCTCTCCTAGGGAGTAGGACATCCCCATGTTGCCCATGTTAATTTTATGATTTTAGATACTCATATATAAAAAAAACTATTTCACTTACAAGATTGATTTTTTATATATAACATTTATATCTATGTTAATGCCAATCAGCTCAAAAATCTGACATTCAATCATTCGCTTCTGAATGTGAGTAAATTGACTTCAAAGTTTTGGTGATGAATTTTGCATGTACTCGGTCACATAGTGCATTCCTGTTCCATATTTTGGATAATCTGGATCCTCCTTGTTTATTACTTTTCTTTTAGTTCCCTGATTCTTCTTGTGTTTTTGTTTTAGGATCTATCTATCTATTTAGCGGTTTTTTACAGCCTTGGCCGTTTTCCGCATGCCAATTTCCATGCCTCTTTATCCCATACATCGTTTTCTTCCATTTGTCTTTTTTCCATGGCTTCAGTTATTGCCATGTTCCATGTTCTTCACGGTCTTTCCCTGTATCTTCTTCGATTTGGTATCCACTCCCAAACTTTTTGAGGAAGTCTATCCGATTTCAACCTTCTCATATGTCCATACCATTTTAGTTGTCTCATTTCGATCGTCTCGTTCAAGGTTGTTTGCACTTTCATTTTATTTCTTATTTCATCATTTCTTATTTTATCTAACAGAGAAAGTTTACAACATCTTCGCCAGAACATCATTTCTGTTGATTGAAATTTGTCTTTCAATTTTTTTGATAATGTCCAGACTTCTGCCCCATAGAGTGTGGTACTCTCTATGAAGGAACTATATATGCGTTTCTTTGTTTTCATTGAAATAATTGAGTTCCATAGCACTGGGTTCAACTGTCTTGTGGCTATTTTTCCTCTTATATTTTTATTTTTCACATCCTGTTCGTCTCTACCATCTGCTGTTGGTGTGACTCCCAAATACTTATATTGTGTTTTACCTTTAATTATTCCTATACAAGTCTCTAAATCATGGGGCATACCTCCCACCACCATATATTCAGTTTTTTGTAAATTTATTTCCATCCCCCATTTTCCATACTCTTCTACTAATTTTCTGAACATATAAGTTACATCGTCTTCATCTTCAGCCATTATCACCTGGTCATCTGCAAATAGTAGACTAAACAATTGTTTTAGGAGATCATTTAATTTTTTTCGCACTTACGCGCGCGTTGATTGGCAATGCGCTGGAGGAAAAATTTGGCATTTCTTCCAACAGATATTCCCAATTGTTTCATCATTAATATAAGCAGTTTATTTACCCAACAATAATTTACTTCTATTTTTATTCAATACAATTACTTCTATTCAACTACTTACAAGCAGCAATACAACTACAAAGCAATTACTTTTATTATTTTTCACAACAATAGTTTTATTTAGAGTAAGCATGCTAGACGTAAACTAACAGTGCAGCCATGAACGGTAAACAATATCTCGAACTTTTGCAAATATCTAAAAAATAATCATTTTTTTCCAATTCTACATTCCTCCGTGGGTTATGCCCACTCTTTTAAATGCCCTGACTACTGCATAGTTCCACTAAATATTTTTTAGGGTCAAGAACGTAGTAAAACTATATATCAGCGAGTTCAGGAGAAGACAGAAAATAAAATGGCGCTAGTCATGAAAAATTGATTTTTCCCCGATTTTTTCGTGTCCTCCGTAACCTAATTTCAAGTACATATCGACTTACAATAGACAAAATTTTTAGACATTACATTTTCACCTTTATTAATTTTTTTTTTCGTTGTCGCTTCAACCCTTGTCGGGCGTTGAGCGCTTGCGTGGAGTAATCCTCTTTTACTTTTGTCAGGTCTCGTCACGGCGCAGACAATCAGTGCCTTTTATTCCTTGGGCCAAGGCTTCGACGCCGTTAGATTCCGGTGTTCCTAGCCGGTCACCATCCAGGAACCCACGAGTCTCGAATTCGCTTAACCTCCGTCTCCGTGACTTCACAGAGCGTAGAACACGAATTCGGCTAACGACACCGGCTAACGATGTTGATGTCAACTAGAGCATTAAAGGTTTAAAGAATTTGTAAAAAAACTACTTGTGTATTCAGAAGTGAGGATGTAACTCCACTTTAATATTCGGTCAATTTTGCGAGTTGCTCGTAATTAAAAATAATTTCAGATTTTGCTACGAGGTGGTGAGGTGCAAATATCCCTAATCATGAATCGAAACATCACATTTTATGTTCAGAAACTGTTTTGACAGCAGAAGTAGCAGATCTAAAAAGGATGGGGCGCGAAATTGGAAACACTACGTTCGAGGAGCGACAATTAGTGATTGTTCATCAAGCCAAGGGCCGTACGCAAAGAGAGATAGCAGAAATATTAAATTGTTGTAAGAGTACTGTTAATGACAAAATACAGAGATACAAGAAAGACGTCTGGATTGAATCGACTCCTCAGAGAGGGCGACCAGTCAAAATACGCAACAAGGACGCGTGTTATTGAGACGAATGCAGAAGAATCTCTGGATCAGTGCTCGGGAGCTATCTGCTGAACTGGATACTTCAAATGGAACGCCCGTTCATCTTGAAACTGTGCGCAGGTGCTCAGAAATATTGGATATAATGGGCGAGTTGCTAGGAAAACGTCTTTTATCAGCGAGGCAAATAGGTAGGAGAAGTAATTCGTAAAGCAATATGTAAACTAAGACGAAGAATGATTGAAAAGTATCGTATTTGTGGACGAGAATTTTGAGGAGATCGAGTCATGATGTAGAATGGTGATGAGAATGCGACACAAGTCGCTTAATAAGAAGAATCTCATTCTAATAGTAATACATGTATGTGGGCATATGACGATTTGGGTCAAAATGCCGTATCCGTATATTCTCAAGAACACTTATAGAATATTAGTTGCATAATAATACTATATTTATTAGTGACAACATTCTTGGCATAAGGCCTGCCCTTCCGCCTAACCACTTAAATGTACATTTACAAAGAGTTGTAACATTTAGGGAGAGGAGCTGTACATTTACATCTGGAAGAGCAAAACTAGGGTCCATCCCGGCACGCTTTCAGTGATTAAGTAAACCCCTCAAAAAACGCAGTCAAGATGGCGGCTTAGGGCCGAGCATTAATAGTGCAGAATCTATACTAATGTATAAAAACAGAAGTGCATTGACTTCAGCGCGATAATCTCTGAATCTACTGATCCAATACTAATATAACTTTTGTGATAGCTTCCTTTAAGGGCCTGGAGTACTATAGACGATGATTTATAACCACAAACCTTACTATATTCACGAAATAATTACTTTTCTGAACATTTTTCGCCTAGCTTTACATCACAGACTCAAGAGTGCTTCAATGTCGATAGTTTAGCTGCGCGCCACCAGAGTATAACGTCTGAGATCTACTAATTTTATCAATGCACAGAATTGCGTATTTAGAGGACTGTTTATTTCCACTGTCAATTGTTTAATCCGAAATAATTCAGAGTTTTTCTCCGCATTATTAATAAAAGTAACTTGGGTATTGATTTTAATTGCGTGTAGGCGTGACTGCATTAAGGGTACAAGAGACGAAATGTTTGGAAGACTGATGGATGTGGTTTTTATTGTCGTAAAAAGGAATGAATTCACATATATTCAGTTGTAGTAAATGAAGCATAATTATTATGTATTTGCAAGTTGGACGAGTGATGGTAGATCTCTAAGTGAGGCAAAGAAACAAAGTATAAACGCAAATAGAATAGCAGGGTGTCTCAACCACTCAATATGGAATAACCCCTATCTTAAAAATCGAAGCAAAGATCAGAATACATAAAACAGCAATTAGATCCATACTGTCATGTGCAGCGGAAACCAGAACAGACACCAAGAAAATATGTCAAATCACGGAAGTATCAGAGATGCTAGTGTTAAGAAATATAGTAAATAAAATGCTAAGGGATAAAGAACGCAATACTAACGTCTGAGAAACCTGCCAAATAGACATCATATCAGACTGCATCCGTGAAAGAAGGCAATGAAATGACTACATAGACAGAATGGGGAAAGATAGACTGATGAAGGTGGCAAGAGACAGAAGACCTGAAGGAAGGAGAAGGGTGGGTCGTCCAAGAACACGATGGAAAGAAACTTTATAAATTTATGGTAGTACGAACAACGTAGAATGTGAACTCGTGAAAGTTGTTTCATGAGACGTCAGTTGTTTTAAAATACATTTCCTCTGTTTAAAAAGACAGGCTACAGCCTAAAAAGGAGAAGCAAAAACGTATTATGAATGATGTTCTTGTTATACTGAAACTAATGGATGGATGCGTTTTTGTAGAGAAATGCTTTAGTATAAAGGAGAGAGAAAACCTTCGTTTTGTGTATTGAAGGAATTATTAAATTGATGGAAGTTTGGCAAGAATATAATTTATAGTAAAACGGCACTGTAATTAAAGTAAAACAGTATTGGTAAATGGGTATTTAGAAGAAATTAATGTTGACGTTGGTTTCCAAGGTTGTTATTTTAGATAATAGAAAAAGTTTTGTCAAGCCGAGATCCACTGTAAACTCGGATTTTTGGAGATATTATAATTGTCTATGTGGTTAATGGCGTATTTCCGTCAGTCACTATTTATCAAGGGTACTAAAACACGTACTCGAATTATATTAAAATTACTTTAATTATTTTTAAACGACGATTGACGGCAAGATCAATTTCAAACTTTACTTCATAAATAAGTGAGAAGAAAAAAATATGAAAAAGAGTATGTTTTATAATGTGGCAATTGATGGAAAGTATTGGTATAATATATAAAATTCCACAAAAAAATATTCGTGAGTACAAGCATTTTATTTTTAGTTTAGATTTATTAATTATTGTCGGTTATAAAGCGAAAGAAGTTTAGGGCGGGAACATCAATAGGAATAAAATTTATAAATACTATTTAGTGAGAAAGTGATTTTGTTAGTACGGAAGACCGGGTATTTCCAGATGGGAGCAAGGTACGAGAGACGCGGGGTAGGACGGAGGGGAGATACAATAGAATATATAGAAGTAAGCGGGAATAGGTGGAATTTCTTTTTCTGTTTAATACAAAAATGTTATGATAAATACCACAGCAACGCGAGGTTCTTCAGCTTTATATAAAATACAAGGAAGTGAAACGGAAGAGAAAGATGTTTAGGAGAAGAGGTCATAAAGAAGAAATTGGAGAAATCTGAAGAAAAAAGGAGGGAGAGGTGAAGAAGAACAAAAGGAAGAAGAAACATGCGAAAATAGTAAAATTATTCTGGAGACGATACATAATTAGAATGTTACGTTTGGTACACATTAGTACATTACATAAATATAAAATCTATTTTAATAGCAGAGAAGTACAATATACTATAAGTTAATAATAGCAGTAATTTAAAACATAATATTGACAGTTTTAAGGAACAAATAAATTCGAAACATCAATTGTTTTTATGCCTAAGACAAATATATTGTAACAAAAATAATGTTAATAATTTAGATGGTGGAAAGGAATGAGATATGGGATTAAATTTTGAATTTAGAATGGAAAAAGTACGTTTAGTGGGTGCGGCGACCAGGTGCTTGGAAAGGGAGAAAATTCTGGAGATTAAGGACGGCGTTAACTCTACACCGTAAATCATTATTCTTTACCCAAGTAGTTAATTCATATTTGAATTTACGAGAAGTATTTGAGTGTTTTAGTCTCGTCGGAAGTTTATTCCGGGTACGGATAGCTTTAACGATGACTGATCTACTGAAAGAAGTGTTGTGACGTAATATACAAAGTGAAGCTGAATCACGAGCTTGACTTAATGTCCGACTATTGAAGTTACTTATAAGACGGGTTGCATGAAAACCGTTTCATATTTTGTACAGACGAAGCAGAAAGTAGAGTAATCTCTTAGTCCAGAGTAGGCATGTACAGTCTGTCAAAAATTCCGGCCCGTGGTTGTACTTTCTTAGATCAAATATAGTATATGCGTGCGTTCTGTCACAAGAAGTTTACGTTGTAATTTAAATGTCATGTTGATCAGAAGACAGTCGAAGTCAAAATGTGGGAAAATACGTGATTTAATGAGTCTCACTTGTACTAATTGGTTAAAGTGTTCGCACGAGTTGCAGCGAATGCATTGAGGCAAACCTTTACGGAAGATAGAATCTACTACGATATCAGTGATATCGTTAATAGATTGTGGTGTACACCCCAAGAATCTTGAAATTTTGCTTCCGGTAGGATCGTTGATTGATTGATGATTCCAGGCAGGTTAACAGGTCCATTAGTCCCGTAAGTATAGTGAGTGTTTCCCCCCGAGAGTTGCCGGAATACCACTCCACTGGATGGTGAAATCCGACGCCGACTTACACATCGACCTACTGCGATTTCCGCCAGGTCCCTCCCCTAGCGAGGCACTGAACCGTCCGGGACAACCTCTAAAGCACCGTTTACACGAGGACGGCTAGCTGGTCGACAGTCCGCTAGGCAGCCGCTGCCTTCTTTTGTCTTGAGAGAACTGGGCTCGAGGAAACGCGCGAGGACAGGTAAGTTGCGGCGACGGAGCGCCGTTCCTGGCTCTGCCCGCGACGGGACGCAAATTGCGCTGCGCGCTATGACGAGACGTGTTGTTAAACGCACAAACGTGTACGATTGCGAAAGTTTCGGCGATTATGATAAAGTAGGCTGACCCGTCAAAAATGATGGCACGAAATCAAATTCTACTATTAATAATTCATTGCAATGAATAGTAAAACACAATTTAATTAAATATTAAATTTAAGTTTTTTTCCATTTCAAAATTTCATTGATTATTATAAACTTCCTACAGGGGACCGCGAAGCTATTTTAGAGAGATACTGAAGGGATCACCAGGTGAATTCGGGGCTATTCGCGATTGTTGCCACGCCCCATAAAGGAATCGAATGTAGTTCGTCAGCTACTTGATATAATCGTTTAGCCAGCCTGGGTTCTCGGAATACAACAGCGAATTTGAAGAAGGTGAGGTCCACCCGTTCCCAGAGCGCACTCCTCTGCCAAGGGCAGGGAGCTCGAGCGCGCGCGGCGCTGCCGATCAACGCGAACGCGCAGGAGCACTTGCCGCCCCTTCGAATCACACTCACTCAACCTGCAATACCCAATTGCGCGCCGCAAACACTACTCTTTTTTTTCTCTTATGTAGACGCTCTATTCGATATTCTAAGGCAGCGTCTCCCGAAGTCCTAAGTAATAATATGAAAAAAATGTATCTTGCAATCGTTACGATAGAATCTCGGGGACGCAGGAAATTGTTACAGGTTAAATACAAATATGCATTTAATGGATATTTGACGATAAAACAATTATTTATTACACCGATTTACTTGTTAATTAATAAGAACAAATGTAATACATATTGACATAATCCCGTCATAGTGAATCGCTTTTCTATTTTAATGAATCACAATCCACATTTGGAATATTTAAAATATATTTCTCCTACCGCTTTGAGATTTGTTACAAAAATATTCTGACAATTACAGACAATTACAAGTGCGAGTAAAGTCAATATTTTAATTGAACTAATCAGTTTCCGATAGTACTTAGGAACCAAACACAAGGAAATTTAAACGCAGTACCGCTCTTTACAAACAAGCACACGACCACACACGACAGTCCTCTGCACTGCGCTGCGCATTCCACGGCGACGGATGACTGTCCTCGGCATCTACTATCTACTGTCCTGACTCCAAACTTGAAGCGCTCCCAGCAAGTGAAACAGGACCGTCCGCTGACCTCCGAACTGTCTTTTGCGCTGTTCCTAGGTGTTTGCACGTCGCCAGCCGCTGTCTCGTAGACTGACCGCCAACTAGCTGTCCCGTATAAACGATATTTAGCTCCCAACTGGTCTTTCGTCATGTGTGGTAGTGTAGAGCATGTAAGTGTAAGTGTGTTTAAGGAGAGATGATAAGTTAAGGAAGAAGGATAGTTCGTGCGCGGTCCGTCGTCCGTTTGTTAAGGTACCGCTACGGCATTTGCCTGGTAATCATCGGAAAATCCACGCGACTACGGCAGAACTGGTGAAATCCATACTGCGAACACTGAAAATAATAATCAAAGCAAATTGTAACACTACACGGTATGAAATGACGTAAAATTGTTGTCAAACATAAGTGTATGATGAATTTTCGTACGTACAAAAAAATGTATTTTCTTTTGTTTGTAAATATCACTACTTCTAAGGTGATTAAGGATTGAGGAGGTCTCAACCATGAAGTAGAATATATTTCTATTCTATATATTTGTATTGCGTATATAACTATTTCTGCACTACATGCGTATCCTATTACGTATGAACCAAGATCAAGAAAGAAGCACGTCTAAAAACATCGCTGGTTTGGGGGTGATGTATTATTCAGAGGGGGGTTCATTTTGAACGTGGACTTTTCGTCGGCGAAGTTGCGTTCCTCCCGCGGCGCGGGCTGGCGCTGAAGGTGTCGCGTCGCGTGCGGCTTTGCTGACCCAGTTGGTTCCGAGCAACCGCCGACGCGGCCTCAGGCCCTCCGCTCCCCGGCCGACGAGACAAGGAGTGGCGGAGGCGGAGGCACACGCGGCAACGCAGGATCCTCACGGAGCCCGACGATAGCGCGCGCCTATCTCGCGGAGGCTGGGACGCGCTCGCCTCCGCTACCAGGAAGTTTGCCCAGGGATGATAGCAGGGTAATTACCGGAGGTATGACTTCGAAGAAAAGGAGTCGAGCAAGAGAAAAACAATCCCCTGAACGAAGCGTCATCTGCGAGCGCAACGGAAGGATGGTCGCCGACAGGAGCGAGGGAACAATTTAAAATTACTCGCGGAAAGTAAATAAATAACAAGCTCGTAGAGAGAGAAAGAAGTCTTTCGTTTAAACGTTGTCTGAGAAGCCTGACATACCATGCAATGTTGATTATTATCAATCATGTTAGAATAAATGAATAACATGTCTTCGCACACGTTAGCGTTCGGATTATGCTACAAAAAGTCATTAATTTGTTTTCGAGGAAATGATTGGATTTCAAAGGACACGGAATTAATCAAGAAATCTGTTATTTGTTTTGTTTGTATCGTGTCGATATTTTAAACAGGTATCGATCGTCAAAATGCACCACATACTGAGCCAAAAATAACGTTTCAGGGAGAAGAATAACACTTCAATAACGGTAACTGGTAAATCAGTTAATTACCAGGATTTGAATTACCTATGTCAATCATCCTCAATATTATCTCTTAATTCCCCAATATTCTAGGGAAAGAGAAGAGAGAAAAGCCTAAGGTAATTTTTCGGCTATGTTCCTCCAAGTTTCCCTTTTATCTAATTCTTATCGAAAAACAGTCTTTTCTGTGGCAGTAATTCTAATTTCAATTAATTTATTACTTGCAGACTTTCCGTTCGCGAGATGAAACGAATGCCATCGGAAAAGTGAGGAAAGGGAGGTTCCTGGGCAGGAGCTAAACGATTAAGGATGTTCAAACGGAGAGCGTGGAGGAGCAAGCCATCCCCGCAACATGCCATGCACGGGACGCGAACCTCCGCAGCCTTCGGTCCGCGCTCTTCGACGCTGCTTAACGCCGAGGGACGCTTGTTCCGTTTAGTGAAAATCAATTCAAAAATGATATTCTCATGCACATAGGGGTTGTAAACGTCTTACTCCTTGAGTTCTTCCATTTTTTGGCGTATCTCTAACACATTTCAATAACAATTAAAATTTCAAAATAGCAACTAAGTTTTCAGCACACCATAAAAAAAATTTCAAAACATCCTATTACGTTTCTCGTGACACCAGTTTCCTTCCTCTTTTATTACTTTTTTAAAATTAATTTTAAAAAGCAGTGCATTATTTCCTCTCTTCCGAGAAATCAGGTACGTAATCTTTCCGCCTTCTCTCAATAGATTCGAGACCACATTTGTCCAGGGATGCCGAGGATTGGTGAAACTGCCGGGCGACTTCCTCTCGAGCGGCCCCGTCCGCAGCCACTGCACTGGGCGGCGAAGGTGCAGAGCAGAACAGCGCGGATGTCGGATGTCAAGGAGGCAGTTGTGATCACGGGGCTCCTTCGGTTGCTGGCCGTTCGCCGCCATCGCCTCCGCTTTCCGTGTGCGACGCTGGCTAACCGAGTGCGGTGACAAACGGGGCGCTCAAGTAACAGTAAAACTAGTGGCGACCATAACAAGCACGCATTTTTCCGCATTAGTAACGGTTACTTAATTCATAATACTACAATTTCTGACCATACAACCCATCTTGGCCATCACTTATAAATCTCATTACAAATTGTTTCACATTAAGGGCGAAAACTATTTCCTTTAAACTCATACATCGTCACAAATTCGACTACCCAAATCTGCGTTCCTTACAGCAAGAATATCGCCCAACAATGAAGTAATTAGGAGAATTCGAACTGCCGTGTGATGATATATGCAAATGAAGCACGGGAAATTCGAATTTGCAATTCCAAAGATTGGCAAAAATGATGTAAAAATTCACATATTTTCAAAAAAAATACCTGTGACCTTATTTAAAGTTCTAATTTTGAAGGTCAGATTTTATTAAGTAAAAGAAAATTCTATCATCAATATTGTAGTTATGCAATATTACTTTTTTGCAGTTTAAAATTTTTGCAAAAATTGCATTGATTTACCCATCGTATTACGTATAGGAACAAAAAAAGCCACTTTTTGGCTACAAGGGACACACAAAATGTGTTTTTTTCTGTCAGACCTTTCCTCCGCATTAAAATACTTTCTCTATACTGCCAGTTGTATATCAGAAAGTAATGTTTTACCAGTAAATACGAAAAAATAAAAATGTTTAACTAAAATTTTGGGGAGGTACTAGCAACACTTCTCTTCATGGTGACAATTGTAACGCAATGTTTGGAGGGTAGTAGGAAGGAGGAATTTTTTTTACTTACATCTAAAGATCAAGATTAACAAGGCATTGATTGATGCGGAGTGCCCAGAAGATGTAATGAATAACTGTATACAAGAAGCCGACACCTTAGACGTGGATATTGAAACTATTTGTCTAGAGATATTTAATTTATTTTCTATAAACCTTTCTATTGAAGTACCAAGGTTACAAAGTTTCTATCCCTTAAAGTTCAAATAATCTAGATTGAAGACGTGATACACAATGAAAGTCCAGAAATTCATTGAAATGGGTGTTTTGCTATCGCATCCAGTAATGATAATGTGAAAAGATTTTTTTAATGCAAGCATATTTGACTAAAGTAATAAACAGTTCCAATGAAAAAACAGTGAAAGTAATTTTGATATATAATACAATCTTCATCAATATTTATATCTATGTTTCAAACTTGATTTCTAAACCAGATTTTTCAGGAAATTAAATTCCAATGAAAAGTACTGGTAACGAACCACTACTTATGGGGAAGTGAAAAATTAAGACTGAATTCTATTACCTTCAGTAATTATGGTATTATGTTTTGCAGTTTTGTCTACATTGTTTCCTTTCAGCACTCAGTCTCCTCTTTTTCCCAACCTGAGGTCTGGCAGTACGAAATGCAATGAATTTGCAACCGAGGAGATTGACGTTTTTATGAGAATTGTGAGATTTTTATAGCGACATTCGGTATTACTGCGTTATTACGACGTATTCAGAATCATTCGGCCGCAAAGCTGTGGCCTGAACAATGCATATCTCTCGTACAAATAAAACTCCGTTATTCCGCGATCTCCTAAATCCATGTGGATCTTGATAAGTGACGTCTTGCAAGCAGCTGCAAGACGCGCACGACAGCACCGCTGTCGCCGCCGCGGAGTCCAGTGGCGCGCCGCGGGAGCCGTGAGGGCATGCACCTGCCAGGGGCGTCCAGGGCGGCCGCTGCGCGGGCGACGAGAAATGCGCAGACCGGAGCAGTGGCGTCTGCACACTGGATGCAGGAGGCCATGCACGGCCCTTCAAAATGTCTTTTCGGGCCACAAGCTGACACTCCCAGGCCGGTAGTGCAGGGCGGGCTGTGAGCAACTACGAGATGTTAGTTGTGAGGGCGTTGCGAGTCCCATTTCTTCTTTTGTGAAATACCCTTGAGACATTTCAATGCGTGAAAACCTCATTTTATATCAACAATCGTACATCGTCTGTATAATACATTGAAATTCTCTGAAGAACAATAAATCGTTACCTTGTATTTAACGAATACTGGACTAAATGATAATGGGTGACAGAGAAGAAACTTAACTTGAAACCTTTAATGCAAACTAAACTTTGTATAATTTTCTGGTAAAAAATATTCAAAAATTATATATATATATATATATATATATATATATATATATAATATTTTATATTTTGTTAACTCCAAAGTTAATACTGAACGTGTACTCCATCCAACGAGTTTAAAATCTGTCTCCAGAAATAAAGAAAAATGACCTAAAACGAAAATATGGAATAAATCAAATATAGAGAATAACGACTTAATACATAATGATGTATACGTAAGCTTCCGCGGCTCGAATCCATGAATTCTCGGCTATCGTCACTGCCCTGAGGAAGCCTGCGACATGTCAGGCGAAACGTCGGCACCCCAGCCAATGATGCGGCGTCTCCCGGATAGCCGAGAATTCCCTTAATACATAATGTTACGTATATTGTTATATTTACATTACCTTTCTTTTAAATCTAGTGTCTGCAACGACTTTCCAACGAAATTAAAATAAATTTAGGTTACATTACCTTTCGATGAAGGAAATGGTAAAATCACATCTGAAAACTTCAAACTCATTTTTTCTCGAAACTGTGTTGAGCACAGAAAGGCGTTCCGTTTGCTCGCTCGTACTGCTCAAACGCTTTTTGCTCGAGCGCCGCAAGCTGGAATTACCTGCTCTCGGGTTGGGCTGATTTACAGGTGAGAGCAAAAGTCTGACGGCTTCGCTTGAGGAGGGAACGGGTGACAGGTATGTGATAGCGTTGCAGAACAACATTGGCAATAAACTGGAGGAACCTTCGATCCTATTATTCCATTTACTATATTAGCTTCAGTTAATACAGAGAAGTATCGCCGAACCAGGGCCCGGCGAATAAAGAGTATTTCTGTCGAATATTCGCCGTTTCCCGACGCATGACTACAATACTTTCACTTCTTAAGAAGTAAAAACGAGAAAGTGAAAAGCAAAACACGGTATCCTTTAATTTTTATTTCTTTCACTACATTCGATAAACATTAATATATTACTCATGTAACCACACAATAAAATATATCCTATTTAAGAACTATAATGAAAACATGGAAACAGGATGGGAAAATACCATACGTTTTATCATACAGAAAATATTGAAAACCTTTAGGTAATGCATGGAAATATATTTTTATGAAAGATTGCCGTCACTATAGTCACTAGTACCGAGCACTTTTCGCTCGCGAAATCTTGGTGAGTGGAGCCCTGCGTTGCCATCTAGCGGATTTTGTGTTAACACTCGTGACGCTCTAGCAACATTGTCTCCTGTAGGACTCTAGGGACACCGCTTCAACATCTAACATTAAGTTCTACAGAAAACTTATGGCAGAGTCTCGCGAAGAAATTTTAAATTCAACCCTTCTTCCAAACGTATCATAATTCCAATATGTGAGAGCAGAATGGCGTAAAACACCCAGGAAGAAAAATAAGCTGAATTGGCGCATTTCGTTGTCTGTACATACTTGGGCGTCGGTCAATGCGTAAGGAATTTGGAACACAAAATAATAGTGTAAAAGCCTAACACCCCTCCAACGATCAACCGACGTTGTCTGTGCCGATATAGACTATAAGCATATCGCAAAGATGTTAGAAAGCCTATTTGTTCCGAAAACGATGTCAGCAGCCACTAACGCTCGCCGTACAATCTTAATGTTAAGACAACAAAAAGGCAATGAAGGAAAAGTTGCATTCTCGATATCTAATTTCCTACCATGATATCGAAATGTATTTAGCTTGCACTTAAATGAGTCATATAAGGATATATGGAGTCTTAAGTAGTACAAGTTCTGGTTATACCATCGATAGTAAATACATAGAAAGAAATGCATATTTAGCAGATGTCTAATACCAATGCCATTCCGCTACCCGGAAGACACCAATGGGACAGGAGAGTGTCAAAAGCGGCCGCCGAAGAAATTGTAATAAAATTAAAAGAACATTTCATAACTGAAAAACTAATAAATAGGGGGCCGGATTTTGATGACCTAAAACATCGCCAAAATGATCAATAAAATGTCCTTAAAATGTTTTAAAATACCCTAAAAGCAAAGAAAAATGGCAAAAAATTGATCAACGCTAGTTCAGATGAATAACTCGCGCTGTTGGATATGTTACTAAATATTCGAAGCTTCTTTCTGTCGTTCAAACGAAGTTAGCTCGCAAACTTTTGGTTTGGACTGTTCTTTACCAGGAAATTTCAGTCTAGTTGTCCCAAAATCAACTGACCCGACAATGGAGCCGATAGGTATCACAGGAACCTTAGATTACATACAACGGCTGACATTCCAAAAAATATAGCAGAATTTTAAAATTACTAATCATCAGCCACAATACTAGTTGCTAGAACGTGGAAGGTTGGGATTCCTCGTCAGTAGTAGAAAAATATAATGAACAATCGGTATCGATATGAATTAAAATTTCTAAACAGTTATTCATCACTGACGAGGTTGCATCAACATCAAGAGATTCAAGCATGTCGACGTCAGCACATTCGACCTCTAATGAAGACTAGAAATCAGCAATAATAATAAAGTTCATTCAATATTCATATTTACTATAATGAGAAATTAGCAGTTAAAAATTAAAATTCTATAATTGAAGAGTTGAAAATTACTTTTGTAGGAGTTATTTACGTGTGTGTGTGTGGGGGGGGGTGAGTTACTTACGTTGTTTGTCATCTGATCAGATCGATCGAGGGTTATCCACTTTGAATAAAATCTTGTGACACGCTAGTGTTGTCCAGAAAAGGACAGGAGAATAGAATAAAAGGGCAACATGGATTAGAAAAAACACTTTTTCGGTGTCAGAGAACCCCAAAACGTGTAATGTACTACGTATATGAGAAAGTAAAAACGAACCCTGTGGTTGCTCTATACGGCTGAAGTACTAGTATCTCTAGAAAAATATGTTTTGGAATAGCTTCAAAACAAAACGAATCAATTCTTAAAATGCATTCCGTTTGCATGCTTCTCTTTCTGGCAATTTTAATTACGATATTTCTGTAAATAATAAGATAAGAAATATAATTTCATTCTCCTTGCCGATACGCAGTGATGTCTTCTGGGTTAGTTCATAAAACTGGCGAGTGGCGACTGCCAGCGTTCTACAAATTCACCACGGAGCACACTGGCCAGTCGAAGTCGCCAACAAGTGAGACACAACGGCGTCATGCGAAAAGTACGCAACAAAACATGGCGATCATTGTAAATTAGGATAAGACGTAAGAAAATGTTTACTCAAAGCATCAATAAAATGAAGAGACAAATGGAATTTGCTTGACCTGACATTTTGTTACGTGGACTTTCTCACGTAATTCAGGTTCGAAGTGTTAAAGAAAGAGCCTTTGAAGGACGCACGTTAACGAGATAGTAATCTCACAATGGAAGGCCGACGTGCCAGATGCTGCATTGATATGCGAAGAAATGTGACTGGGAGATATTTCAAAAGAAAAACACGCGCGTAAAAACGAACTGAATGGGCACCGAGATAAGAAATTTAATCAATAGCAAATGAAAAATAGACCCGAAGCGTGCAAGTTGGATTGACAAGGAGTCACTTCCCACCTTCCTCTCTGATGCAGCCGTTTTCGTTTCTCCTCCGGTCCTTGAACGTCGCAACTGCTGGAATCTCGCTGGTTCCTCGAGATGCCGAGTAGTTTTCATTAAATTGTTTTAACATTAAATGTTGTGCATGACACGGTGTACTGTAACTGAGCTTCATTCACTCGGGAGAATAAAGTATGTCCGTCGAGCTACCGCCCTCGGGATATAACGATCTTCCTCGTGGATAAATCTCTATTTAATTCCGTTGTCATACTATACTGTTATGAAATAAATATAAAATACACTTAACCTACCTCTTCTACAGCAGAAATGTTAAGAACAATAATAAAACTAAATACAATTTAATAAGGAATTACTTGATATGAAGTAATTATTTCAAAATAATTAACAATGGTTAATGAAAACGAAACATACGCGGACAAATAACAGGTTTCTTTATACAACATCCTACATACTAACGCCACTCGAATAGTTGACAATTACCTACAGTATTATGCATGAACCTGTCGGGTGTCGAATCGTTTACATTCTCCTGCTCGGAGCTGCTGGCAGCTGACGGCTCTTCCAGCGAATGTCTTCGAAGAGCATTGACCTTGCAGCCACTCCACTTCTGCCCACGTCACTTTCTGGATCTCAAGTAAAAGTCTCGCAAAATATTTATGCATCAAGGGCGTTTATAAGGGTTCTAAAAATCATGAATCAAGGGTTCATCTCTTTTTGCCGCCCGAGATCATTAAAACTAGTTGACGCCCATGGTACATAGATAATTTTATTTTTTACCTAATAATATTGATTTAGATTTACTTATTTACTAATCAACCAGATGTTATCGTGACTCGGTTATTTATTTTCTCTCTTTCCCCCTCTTTCTCTCCCTCCTCTCTCTCTCCCTTCTCCCTCTATCTCTCGACCTCTCTGCCTTCTTCTTCTCTCTCTCTCTCTTGAACCTTCTCTCTCTTCACCACCCCTCCCCCTCTTTCTCTCTCTCTCTCTCTCTCTCTCTCTCTCTCTCAGTCTCTCTCAGCCTCTCTCAGTCTCTCCTTGTACATTTCAAATACACTGAGGCTGTAGAAGCCCTTCTATTTTCCACATTCTTCTATTTTCTTTAAACGTTACCATTGTCATTTGCATGGCAGCTCTCTTCAAGGTTATATCAATTTGATTTTCTGCCGGTAAACAATGCGAGGGGTACGAGGAAGAAAGCTTTGCCGCATGATCGTGGTAGCTGGTGACTTATTTTGAAAGGGTGAATTGATTAATTTCAGTCGGAACCAGCGGTTGAAAAACTTACATAATAATTTAAATTTAAGTTTAAAAATTTTAATTTATATTAAGTTTACTATTTAATAATTTAAATTAACAGCAATTTTTAAAACTTAAATAATAATTTAAATCAAATCAAAACAAATGTCAAATGTCAGGCAATAATTAAAAGTGGTATGAAAATTAGGAAAGTAACAAAGTTTCCTGCTTATGGAAGAAACATTTAACAAAATTCTTAATATAGTAGAATGACTTGAATAATTAAAATTTCATAAGAAAATAAGTCAACAAATTTAAGCCTTATGATTTTGTATTAATAAAAATAACACGCAGTACTATATGAAGAATCATGTGAAAAAATTTTAAGTATTGAACACAAAGTTCGAAAATGAAACGCGTGCAATACCGAAGTTATCTGCTCAATTTAACGAAGACAGCTCAGGAACGTGAAAAGAATGTACAACCCACGTAAAAATCAACAGACACTGTTAAATTTTTTTATTTTTTTTATTTATTTATTTTATTTGCAATTTGTTCATCTGAACAATAGGCAAATCATTTAGCAAAGTTACAATGGCATGTGAAGGAACTGGGCATTCTCAGTCCTTCGTGAATTCATTTTCAGTAATGATCAAATAAATGGTATAAATCACAAATATAACATAGGACAAATATGACCAAGACAGAAAAACAACAGACAATATATAAACACACTGGCAATCATGAACGTAATTATGTTTATCCATATATATATATATATATATATATATATATATATATATATATATATATATATATATATATACATATATACATATACACATACATACACATATACATATACATACATATACATACACACACATATACATACATATATACATACACACATACATACACATACACACACACATATATATATATACATATATATACACATACATATATATATATATATATATATATATATATATATATATATAAATTTAAGCTGTTTTGCTTAGTTACAGTGCAATTACTATAACAGTACAATATACATTTTGTTTATTAATGATCGAACCTATTTAAGAGGTCCAGGGGATGAAATCTGCACAATCTTCTTAATTCTTGACTATTGTCTAGTAAGTTTAATGCAAGGTAATTTGGATGGTTTTCTAATCGCTTATAATATCTTTGGAATCTGAATTGGACTTCTTGGTTTATTGTAGGTATGTGTAAGTCATTGTGTAGTGTTGTATTTGAAACAAACCACGGGGCATTGGCAAGCAATCTTAGAGTTTTTGATTGGAATCGTTGCAGTATTTCTAGGTTTGAGTTAGCCGCAGTGCCCCAAAGTTCTATTCCGTAGGTCCAAACAGGTTTTATTGTTGATTTATAAATCAGTACTTTATTAGCCAATGAAAGAGACGATTGTTTGCCTAGAAGCCAATAATATTGCTTGATTTTAATTTCGAGAGCTGTTCTTTTCTTTCTGATGTGTGTCTTCCAAGTCATTTTTTGATCTAAATGTAGACCAAGGTATTTTACACAATCTGCCTGTGGTATATCCTTGTTGCTGATTTTAATTGGAGGACATCTATTTGGTCTAAGTGCAAACGTTACATGGACAGATTTACTTTCATTAGTTTGTATACGCCACTTTGTGAACCATTCCTGCAGCACAGTGAGGTATTCTTGAAGATTTTCTGATGCTTCGATGGCATTTTCATGAGAAGTTAAAAATGCTGTGTCGTCAGCAAACATGGCTGACGTGATGTCCGTTGAAACAGGTAGGTCGGCCGTGTATAGTAGATACAGTAGTGGACCGAGAACACTACCTTGCGGTACTCCAGCTGCAACAGGATAGAATGATGATGTTTCTTCCTTAAATTTTATTTGAAAACGTCTTTCAGTAAGATAGGAGCGAAGTAGTGCAAAAAACGGGTGGGGTAACATATTTTTGGTTTTATATAAGAGTCCTGAGTGCCACACCTTGTCAAAAGCTTGGACTACATCCAAAAAGACACCAGAACAATAAAGTTTCTTCTCCAGCGCTTCATTAATGACTTTTACTACTCTGTGGATTTGTTCGGTAGGGGCATGTTTCAACCTAAAGCCGAATTGGTAGTCTGGAATGATGTTGTTTTCTGCTATGATTGGAAGTATCCGCTTGAGGAGAAGCTTTTCGAAGATTTTTGACAAGATTGGTAATAAGCTTATCGGTCTATACGAGGATACTTCGGAAACAGGTTTCCCCGGTTTTGGTATGACAATAATTTGACTGTATTTCCATTGAGAGGGAAAATGTCCAATTCTGATGATGGCGTTGAAAATTGAGGTTACCAATGCTAGTGCTTTTTTTGGCAGGTTTCTTAGAACAATGCCGGTGATGAGATCGTAGCCAGGTGCTTTATGAGGATTAATTTGTTTTATTGCATATGAAACTTCGGTTGTCTTGAAATGCTTTATTGGTAAAGACATTTGATATGGTGCATTAATGAACTGAATAATATTTCTTTCTTGTTCTTCTTCATCTGATGGGAATGGTTGGAAAACTTTTGCAAAATGTTCCGCAAATACTGTTGCTTTTTCGTGGTTGGTTCTAGCCCATTTTCCATGTTTATCACGTATAGGCGGCACAGGTTTGATTGGTCGTTTAATGCGTTTGGTGGCTTTCCATAGGGAGTAGTCGTTGTCTTTGGTTGGTGATAGTCTTTCAAGATACTCCTTGGTTTTATTTTCATGTAGGTCTTGAAGAAATCTTTTAAGATCCTGCGCTGCCCTGTTGAAGTTTCGTTTATCATTTGGATCATGCGTGGTTTGCCAAACTTTCTTAAGTCTCCTCTTATTTCTTTTCATTTCGTCAACTATTTTGGGGTATTTGTGAGAAGCTGTTCCGTACGTTTCTGGTGTAGCGTACCATGCTGCTTGTTGGATACTAGTAGTTAAAAATTCAACTGCTTCATCTATATCAAATTCACTTTTTAGAGGAACGTTTGCAGTAATATTTACATTAAGCCATGTTTGAAAGTCACTCCAATTCGTTTTTTTATTGGAAATACTAGGTTTAGAATTATTTTCTATTATATGAGAGCTAATAGTTAATATTACTGGAGAGTGATCGGAGGACAATTCGAGAGAATTTTCAATTGATGTAAAGCTCTGATTTGTTCCTTTCATGATAAAGAAATCAAGTAAGTCCGGCAGCTTATTACAGTCGGTTGGCCAGTACGTTGGCTCTCCTGTCGATAGCGGTTCTGCGTTGAGTGACGTGACTACGTTGAGTAGTGTTTTTCCTCGTAAAGTCGACAGTCTTGACCCCCACTGCGAATGTTTTGAGTTGTAATCACCTCCAGAGATGAACCTTGCACCCAACGTATCGAAATATTCTCTATACATTTCTTCCGTTATTTTATGCTTTGGAGGGCTATAGACAGCTGATACTGTCAATGAACCGAAACTGTCATAAACTAGTACAGATGTGGCTTGCAGGTAATCATTTTCAAAATTTGATTTCAAAGAATGCTGTATGTTTCTTCTTATTATTATCGCCGTACCTCCATGGGCACACTGTTAAATGTCACCATAATAAATTGGAGTACCACATGATACCGACATATTAGGTTAAGCAGCGATCCACAGACGGGCGCAAAGAGAGATACAGGGTCCGTGGCCTCTCGGTAAATGATATAGCCGAATAAAGCGGTGAAAAGTGCCCCAAACCAAATCGAAGATCATGATCGTATGAAAGAGATTTAAAAATGTCAGAGATTCCCCCAAAAAATCAGCCTACTAGGGCAATATGTTGCAGAGTTACATCGAGAAACGTGTTTCTCATGTTTCATTTTTTCTCAACTTCTATTGCATGTATAAGACTGAAAAATTTGCAGAAGGAGAAAAATAGTTGAATTTGAAGGTACTTTTGTCAACCAATTTTAACGCCAAATTCAAATAAAAAAAATAAATTTGAAATTGATTTTCGACGTAATAACATTGGAGTTCAGTCTCAGTTTCTTTCCCTAGAATGTCTAACAACATTCCATAGCATTGTTTTCAGATTTTTAAACAATGTGAACGGTAGTAAAAAAATTAAATTTATCAGTTTACAAATTTCAAAATCGCGTTAAAATGTGATTATGTTTTATATCGCATAGTGACTTTTGAACAACATATCGTAAGAGAAAGAGATATCGGTCCTTGTCCTTTACATCGCTGAAACCTTCTAGAATATTTCAAATGTTACGATGTACGTTTTGTCTCATGGATGAAGTTGCGTAATGTGCAAATACGAAATAGTTCTACTCCAGGGCGTTGAACATTAAGTGTGCTTACGATAAAGAATACATTTAAGTTCATCGTTCTATCTCATAAAATCTATGAAAATCAGAAATGTACTGAAGGTGGCTGAATTATTGACGCCTTGATATTAACGGACATGATGCGTTATGGAGGCAGATGGTGATAAGGGAGATCGATATGGCAAAAGGAAATAGTTTAAAATGCTTTCAAACATTTCTTTAAACGAGTAGTGCTATAATACCATATACGTTCTCGCATAATTTCAAAATTTTGGATTATTCTAAAAATAAGAGAGTACATCAAAATGAAACCTGTGCCATTTTCAGCAGTTAAAAAAATTGGAGCCGTTTTTAGAATTTTTTTAATGAATTGCATTACTTCAAGCTCAAACTATGAGAAAACGATTCTTTTTTGTCAAGGAATTGTACATATATTTTCAACATTGATTTTTTACAACAGATTTTAAGACAAACATCTTCATCTTGAATATTGGGTTTTTGAAATGTTAATTTTTTTGTTGCAATTTTTGAAAATACAGTGGTTGCCGAATTTGAGGCCAGGACAAATTGCTTAACGTCCTTTCATACATACGAGGGAAAATTTTAAAGAAATAATTTGGAGTCGTTTTTTTAGAAAAAGAAATGTTTTAAAATTGCCCATATCTCACGTGTTGATGTGGATAGCCGAGATCGCCAAGGCAGTAGAGTCGTGGGAATTTCAGATCGAAGGATCGCTGGATCCCGCCTCGGGCAATTAAAAAAAAAATTGTTTGTTGAAGTACAATGTTCAGTTTACAATAAAAATTTGCAATCGTTTGATGACTTAACCTAATTAACTTAAACTAGGTTAAAACTGTACTTAATTAATCTTTAAATAGGGAGAGGAAACAAAAGCACCTCAGGAGAATTATTCAACATTTGCAAATATCTGGAGGAAAGAATGGAGCGGGAATCTGTTCTTAATTCTGTTTTTGTATCTGAGATCTTTTCCGAGTCTGTAGTGAGTTGATGCCTTTATGAAGGATAAGTTTGTGTAAAAGTTGTTTGATAGGAATGCTATTTGGTGTGTTATTTCATTTATGTTTAGATCGTTATGAAGTTGTTTATTACTAATGAACCATGGTGCTCTTGTTATTAATCTTAAATATTTGTTTTGAAACACTTGCAATTTGTTGAGATTGGTTTTGGCGGCATTAGTCCAGATCGGACATGCGTATAATAGCATTAGGCGAATGAGTGATTTGTATAGCGTTAGTGCATTTGGCAGTGAGAAGCGGTTGTATGAGTTTAGTAGAGGTCTTAATTGGATGAGTTTGATTTTCCCTGCTGTGCTTTTATCTCAATGCGTTGTTTCCAATTAAGTTTAGTATCTAAATTCAATACAAGATATTTTATTGTTTTCGTGATTGGGGTCCAATTTACAGGATTATTATATATAAGTAGCGGGGGGATATGCAAAAGGTTTTATTGAGAAGACTTTCGCTGCTGATTTTGAGGGATTTAATTTAATTTTCCAGTTTGGGCAAATGTGTTCGTGATCATCGCTTCTTCATCATCATCATCCTATCACTTCATTAAAGAAGGATTAATAATTCCCTGCGCGAGCAGGAGTCCCTTGCTGTTAATGAGATGTACATTTGGCGTACATTTTCGGTATTAGGCATCTTAGGCTTTAGCATCGTAGGTTATTAGGCATCTTCGTAGCAAAGAAGACTTTCGTAAGTAAAGAATATTATATTC
This sequence comes from Gryllus longicercus, assembly GCA_038098605.1. NCBI lineage: Eukaryota > Metazoa > Arthropoda > Insecta > Orthoptera > Gryllidae > Gryllus > Gryllus longicercus. The sequence goes on along the minus strand of JAZDUA010000898.1, from coordinate 21,566 downwards.
GGATATGTCACAAAGATTTTAAAAACATGAATATATCAGGATAATGGGGCAATTGAGTGGTACATTGGAACGCTCAAAAGCAGACTCATTTCGCACCGCGATGGAGCGGAAATCAGGTAAAACACTGACGCCCATTTACGCAACCTAAGGCTGAGACGCTGTGGAGTAGTGAGCACAGTAGAACAGCTCTTTACATATCAAGAATATAGAAAGGTGGCTGTTCCATACTGCAACACGTGAGTAGCAAATATTTAAGAACGGGCAACCTCTTCCTTGGAGCCTTCCTGGCGCATGACGTCAGTTGTGAAGCAGTATAAGAACAGGCCGTATAACACAATGAAGTGTTGGCTTTTTTCTGTCAAATTCGAAACTGTGTAATTGTGTTTTGGATTTTCCCGAGTTCTTGGGTATCTAACGAAATAATAGACACCTCACGCATGGCCGTACGCTACAAGTTTTCTTTCAATTTCTGTGAACATTGGAAGTTCACGTAGATAGAAGTTCAATACAGATGTTCTATTCCTGATTTCCCTCTTTTTAACCTGACAATTTGGGGGAGAGGCTCCCCAAGCAATTTGGCATCCTGTAAACTGTTTAACATCAAATCGATTGGATTCATTCATCCATTCACTAAAGTTATAATTTCATTCTTCTTGGATGTTTTATTCAGCTACGAGTAAAATCTAACATATATAAGCATAAATGTTTAATGAAAAAGAGACCCAGAATTGTGGTTCTCCCTCTCTTGTTTTAGGCTGCGCACGCCTATGTAGACATGTACTTTGCTGTGCGGAGTGTTGAATCCGAACTGCTAGTAAAGAAGGTCGTTTTCAATTTGTAATCAAGGCAAAGAAAAGAAATGTGAATTTGATACGAATTCCGTACCATTCAGATTTTCATCCTTCTACTCAGAATTTTCACATAAAGCCAAATGCAGTACTATGATATCAGTTCGGCTGCATTCCATCAAAGATGTATTTGGCATTTTGGGTCGATTGTTCGACTTTGCCGGCTAGGTATCAGAGATCTGGTATGTATATTGTTTCCGTTAGAAACATCCCTTTTTCTCAAAGAACACGAAGTCTACATGGATAATACATTGATTGGTTAATTGATTAATGGATTATTTCAGGTATGTCAACTGCTATGGTCATTAGTCCCAATAGTCTCGTGAATGTTTTTATGCTCGGAAATGACGAAGTTCCTCCCGCGCTGAATGGTGGGAAATATGGCGCCGACCTACACGTCATCTTGGGGGATTTCCCCCTTCCAAGTATCCCCCGACGGAGCAAAGTTCCGACTTACCTCCCGAAAAGTGTCGTCATGTGGTACATGCAAGTGTGTCTGTGTGTGAGGAAAGCGAAGGAGACAAGGATGAGAAAGGAAAATTCACGTGTGTTCTGTGGTCCGTGGCCCGTTTGTTAAGGTATTGCTCCAGCATTCGCCGGGTATTGTTCTGAGAAACGATGGAAAACTATCGATCTGAGCAGACGACTGCTAGAAGTCTCAGCCAGTCAGTGTTCAAATTCGACCCAGCTAGCTAGCGTCGAAAATCCGCCATCGTCAGGACTCGAAACCAAGGATTTCGCAGCCAATGAAGCTGCATACCAACGGAGTTGGCGTTGAGAGAAGCGACTACATCCCATACATTTGTTATGTGAAAGGAAAAAATAAATAAATGTGACGACGTGCGTTAAATATGCATGTTTTAAATCGAAGAATATTTCAACTTATTTCAGCTTATGAATGGGACGTGGATAAAAACTTTCCGGCGCAGCAATTAAAGTGATGTTTTATAATTTGTAATCAGTGGTGGCCAAATCGTGAATGACAGCAACATAAAACTCGAACTCGGTTCAAACTTCCCAACTCTCTTAATCATACTCACGACCTTACTACGTTTCCCGAGAACCTATGCTGCAGGCTACGTGCATTCGAAGTGAATAATGGCGTGTTTTCTCGCTTACTTAATATCGCTGACACTTCGTCACAGTCAGTGGTGCATACGTACTTTCGCTTCAAATGGTGAACATTTGAGGTCGTAGAAATGTTAAGTGCTGTTTCGTGCTGATACATAAATGTCAAGCTGATAAAATAATTACGGTATGAACAGTGGCACAACGAGAAATTTTCTACTGCAGGAACTATACAGGGTGATTCAGTTCTCGTTGCTAATACGCCGGGGCCTTATCCCATATGAAATGTACAGATTGAATTTGCCACAATTTGATACTTTTATCAATTAGTTTTGTAAATAATTAACGTTAAACTTTGGACTATGCGCTGGTGTTCGTGTAACACTGGCTACGACAAGTGAGCGAAAGGCTTCACCTCAACACTTCTCTGGAAAAATTAATTGTTAAAGCTACCCGAGAAACCCCGGAAGCGAGCACACGGCGAAAAGCACGCGAGGTCAAAGCATCACAGTCCCTCGTCTGGCGAACAATTCTTGCGGAGACCTAGCGACTTTTCCATTTTCAGCAGGTGCAGCATTTGCTCTGTAGAGAGTGATAACGTCGTTTTCAATTTTCTAGGCATTTCCTTCGCAAATGCAAAAAAAAAAACAGGAAATTTCGTTCTTTGGTCAGATGAAGGGGGCTTTACTAGAACTGGCACAATTAATTTGCACAATCTGCGCGTGAGGGCCGAGTAAATCCGCATGTTGCACGTAATTTGGCTATAGAGCAAATAGGATAAACTATCCTAAATAACATTTAAGTAATAGTTTTTCTCTCTCCTTTCATGTTCATTAGATAAGTATGCAATAATAGCAACAGGAAACACTATTTAATGTAATGTTTGGGCTACTTTTCTTGCAAAAAACAACCAATAACAAAACCTTGTTTTGTCAAAAATTTGAATAGGGTTTTCACTATTTCCTTTTACTCATGAATATCGTAGTGTAGTCTATCACCGGGACCTGTATGAACAACGAGGACTGAATCACCCTGTAGAAGTAGTGCCCAGCCGACTTACCGCATTCTTAATTTTAATCTTCATAATATGAGTAATTTGATAAATTTCGTTTAATTGTTTTAGTAAAAGAATATACGTGAGGGAGTCAGAATCAGTTTTCCTTCTTATTTCCCCGTGGAATCAACATGCAATGCAGCATTGACATCAGCGAATGTATTCGTCAGCCATCCCTAGTTCATTTACTGACGTATGCACGCGATGGTGACCTCTCAGATTGAGAAGTATCACAGAAATCCAGTTAGTACGGGGCAGTCAGGTCCCGGCTGCGTTAGAACAACGAGAACGCTTAACGTCCTGGTCCAAGGGGGAAATGCGAGTGATGTGTGCGCTATGAATGGGCACGGAGGGCATCGTGTGCGGAAACCCACCGTCTTGTGGAAGTTAGTGGTACAGATGTCATGTCCAAGCAAATGGTTCGACGACGGTGCCGACAATTCTGTGAGCATGTGTTGGGCACAACGCGACCCGGCAAGCCACTCACGAAGCGCAAATCAGGCATGTGGATGAAATCGGCATTTTCCCCCTACGTCACATACAGTTTTTACTGTTTTTTGACTGAATAAATCTAAACCTAAGTCTAAGAAGGCTCTCGGAGTACGGAGATTTGCATCGAATGTCCAACTGAAGGACGCCGTGAAGGAATTTTTCGAATGTGGGATATTTGGTTTTTTGAGGATAAGTTTTCCAAACTTCAGAGCCGGGCAAATGTATTAACATTTTCGGTCGAAAGATAAAGATCTTGTCCATGTTCACGAAGAGTTATTTACCGTGATTGCACACAAGTTCCCGTACCCACCTGGGGAAACTTATTTTGCTACTCTCCCGCGTAAATATTTCAAAAATGATTGTGTATTCTTTTTAAAATAGTAAAAACTAAATGTTGTTAATTCGTCCCATCGGCTTGACGGGGGAAGGAATGCTGAAGCCTCACGGGTACGTCTCACGCCGGTGCGCTACTCGAATCAATAGTAGCAACAGTTGCGAATTGTATATTAATACTGAATACTTTTATTGGTAAATAATACATTACTCCTGATAATTTAAAAAACCGTGAAACTTATTACTTGCAATATTGTCGAATAATTTCTACATTTGAAAATATATTGTAATAAAATCCTTACGCAATAGTAAACTAATATCATATCTAACGTGCACTGAAAAGATATTTGATTTGTAAAGAAAATTCATTTGTAAATAGTTGATTCAATGGGTGCGTTATAATACATCGAAGTTTATTGTACTAATTCCTCACATTTAGACCGTAAAATATACATTTGTAACACCTAGAAAATATCTCAAAATGTTACAACGCTTGTTTGAAATGTATCGTGGATGTACATTCCCATATATTACGTAATATAATATTGTTGAGAAAATAAACAAAGATAAAAATGGCAATCATAATACTGGGAATAGAATAAGAATAGGAATAGGAAAAAGGCGAAAATGAAGAAGAAGAAGAAGAAGAAGAAGAAGAAGAAGAAGAAGAAGAAGAAGAAGAAGAAGAAGAAGAAGAAGAAGAAGAAGAAGAAAGTTAGAAAATTATAAAATTTGTAATCATTTTATTTATCAGCCGACCCACGTAACCAGCGTGGAAGGCAGGACGCCTAATCGGGACAGTGATGCGGAAAAGCCGCAACTACTTGGGCTCGAAGGGACGCAGGTTCGAATCCTGCCTTGCGCATGAATATTTATGTGTGCTTGCTCATGTCTGGGTTTGCGTAAGGACTGGTTAAACAGTAGTTGAAAAACAGCGATGGCATTAAGCCGGCCCCTCGTATGAATAGTAACTAGGATGATCTGAAAAATGACACTAGGGTACAACCGAAAAGAAAATCATTTGAATTAAATTTTCAAAATGTATATATTGAGCATTATTTGATTTTTAACATCTTTATATTCGATTCTAAGATAATATTAAGAATGTTCACAATTTTTTGTTTGTTTCTGTTTTTCATTTACGATTCTTATTTAGGCAAGTACGCAGCCAGACTGCTTTAGCCACTTGTCAGTACTGACGAGATTGTTTCTAGGCATTACAACGCAGGGCCGATCGCCGATGCGCCGACGAAGGCGTGAAGCGGAAGAGCGGCTAATGAGCGGCTCGTGGCGCGGGAGCGGTCGGGGGGATCTGGTGAGGCAGAGGCAGAGGCGGAAGAGCGTCGCGGCGCGCGCGCCGCTGGAGGCGCCCAAGGCCGACCGCGTGGGAGGCGGCGCGGCGGCTCCACCGCCCCCTCTCCCCTCCCGCCTCGGGGGACCCGCCCCCGCGCCGCGCCGCGCAGCGCGCTCTCTCCTCCGCGCACTCGCCTGCTCCGGCGGCACCGGCGCCGGCCGCGGCGATTTGCCCTTCCGGATCCTTCCAAATGGTCCGATTCAGAGCCGGTTTTCCTCCAGCAGCGGCCACCGAATCACTCAAATCCGCACTCCGTGCATTTTTCTTCTTTTTTCTTTATGCGTTCCTTTGTTTTTTCAGAATTTTATACACCGCGTGAAACATGTCTGGCAAAAGAAAAATTACTGCACTCAAGTATTTGGGTGGAGAATTGTCTACAGTGTTCAATGCTCAATGTGTATTAATAAATACTGTTTTTTTGTTATTTAACGTCGCATCAACAGATTGGTAATTAGCGATCACTACTGCATTTAACGGTATGGTAACTGTGAAGATGACTTGATATGGTGATGGTAGAGAGTGAACGAACGAACACAAATACAACCATCCCGGGGCGGGACTCGAACCCGCGATCCTTGAATTGAATTGAATTAATGCCTTATTTTACGTGGCGAGACTCAGGCCATTAGGCCTGCTCTTCCGTCTGACCACGTAAATTTCCCTACGCTCCTTTCACCAACTAGCAGAGAAAGGAGGTATTTCTTGGGCGAGAAACAGGCGATTTGAATTTAGCTCAGAGGCGTCATTTAGGCTTGAGGATCTTTTACATGCAAGTAAATCTACTAACATGGGACAGCCGGCTTTACTTCCCCTCCGAAGGAAGGCGTACGAAGGATTTTTTCGCCCTGAAAAATCCACGGCTTCGATCGGGTTTGAACCCGCCAACTTGGGTACAACAGTCCGAAACGCTAACAGTTACACCATTGCCGCCGCTGCGGCGGTCCTTCGGTCCAAGATCACTATGGCACGACTACTTTAACGATCTCGCCACTGCCCTGACGATCTCGGTCATCCTGACCGGCTAACAAATAATTTCTTATATCTTCCTTTCATCAAATCGATGAATTCAGAAACAATCAATTCATATCCCCATGAAAGTTGATATAATGATAATATTTTGGTAGACGTCAATCATTCAGTTCCAAATTCCTTTGTTTTCCTTTTTAACAATACATTTTTAAGAACTCTAATTTCTAATTACAAAGTTGCGAAGTATAAAGCAATGAGTGCGACCACTAGTTGAATACATCGACAAAGTTGAGTCATGACCTTTAAAACTGAAAGTTACATTATACGCCAAGAAGCCTAGCATTAAATCTGCTACACATTATTTGACTGCGTACACCAAGAATAATCTTTCCAGGCCCAGCAAAAGGATTGCATTTTTCCCCCTCTAATCTTCAAATTAACCCGACTCTCTACATGGCAATATATCCCTCATAATTCAAAATTTTCTCAAAAAGTAACTCCAATATTTCCTAAAAAAGTAACTCCTTTTTTATTTTCGAATAGAGTACAGTATGTGTATAAATATGTGTAAAATAATAATGTGTACGATATATGTAAAAAACGGAATAACGGAATGCATTTTTGGACACAAAAGCTTCAAATGTCTTATGAAGTTTATCGAAATATCAAGTGTTCATGTAAATATTCCTTTTTGTAAATCTTATACGCAATTCCGCGGATTTTGTGTGGCGCTAATACAAAAATCGTGATCTTCTAAGGCTAATCCAACGGTGATAAATGTGATTGAAGTCCAAATTTCATTACGACCACTAATATGTATCTATTTATTAATCTATATCTGTATCTATTACTTTATCTTTTATTACAACCACTAGTATGTAAATATCTAATTTGAATCGCCCGCTCTTCCTTTGCTAAAAAGTTTTTCAGGAAATTGCTACAGCATTAGTAGGATACAAGTTGCAAAATTATATTATTACGTAACCATTGCAAATAATATGAGAATGTATGTGCTGTTATAACACTATTAGTTTTTAATTTTGTCTGCTTGGTATTCTCTATGTAAATAATCACCAGGATTTAGCTCTATAGAGAAAATACATAATTGTTATAAGCAAAGGCAAACCAAGGTCAGCAGGCAGTTGAGGAGCCAGAGTAAAGGCACTGGGATCATGCCCCTTATCCAACATACTATTTTGTGCAGTAACTCAACTTCTTCAAACAATATCACATATTGATCGCATTACATTGTGATCGCATCACTGTTGGTTCATCAATTTGTATTATTAAAAACATTTATAGGCTGAATTGGGGGTCTGAACTGAAGTTGTTTCCATTCTTTGCGGGTCCACCCCGATCAGTAGTTTGGAAAGAAAACACTGCTCGACATCTCACATAGAATAGTCTTTTGAAACCTTTTGCGAATATTCATGGAATCTTAATTCACAACAAACCACATTCTTTATTAAATAATTATACTGGTTTGAACCATTAACCGGTAAATGTCATAGTACAAAAATCATTTCCGGCTAGACGAGAGAAAATTGGTGAAAGGTATAGTTGAAAATTTCAGACCAAAGGATGTCCGAGCAGATGATAACCTAAAGGGCGAAAGCTACAGCTTAAAGATGCTTCTTAAGGTTAACAATTACAAATTTTCTTGAAGTATTACAGATCTTTTTTCCACAGGGTGAAACATGTTAGGTATTCGCTGTTCTAATTTGTCAGTGAGCGGATGTGCGAATTTTGCGTCATGTTATGGCAGAGGCACATGCAAAGGGCGGGGGGCTCATGGGCTTCAGTCGACTCCCCCGAAGATAATGATACACACTAAACAAATATAGCTTTTACTAATTTTTTATACTACCGAAAGTCATATCAACTGATAACGTTATAAATTTTAACCATAAGTTAACAAATAAAAATACATTTTATATTCAGCTTAAGTGAGTTTCCATGGTTTACGGGATCAGTTCCAGATGAACCCCGCAGCACTCTGCAGAACGAGCCACAGTCCGCGCGAGATCTTACCTTCCCATCTTCGGGCGCTAATAGCCAAATTTTTCTTTTTAGATTTGCTGACTTGTCGGTTCACAAAACCGTTCACATGCCCTTCAGTAATAAAAAAACATAAGTCGATACAAAAGGGGAAAAGGAAGGTGTATAGTTTGGTCTCGTTTATATATTAAACGTTAATTACTTTAGCTAAAATAATTATGTATACTTTATTTGCATTCTATGCCCTATGTGTAATAAATAAAACAATCTCCACGATTTCGTATTTTTAAACTATTTTTAACATAATGCATAACACTGTCGGGTATTACATTCCAAAATTCGCATCCTGGAATTTCGCCTTGGTCTGCTGAGAGCGAGAAGCCATACACAGGTGCAAATGGAAAGGCAGTGTTTTAGCTTTGCTGCACTTTGTGTATTTGGGAACTTTATGACTCTCGCATATTGCTTAGCCTGAATTACGTCCAACAATTTTTTTTAAAAACAAACACTTGATTCACAATTTTGCTCAACTGTAGTCAAATTAATTCCAACAATCCCTGCTAATTTCAAAGGGAGCTTAATGCTCAGCAACGGAGGTGGCAACAGCTGTTTTACGATGTAAGTTAATTACTTCCACACTTTGGTAACACGCAACAATTTTGCACAAAGCTAGCAAATTCATGATATATTTGGAATGTACGTACATTAGTGACAGCGATCACTTGATATCAAGAAAATTAAAGACAGCATTGTTGCTGAACACAGTTGTACTGAGAGAAATGTCTATGAATTAAAACACGAATTTGCCGTTAATGTGTTTTAATACATGTGTAGTACATTCGGTTTCAAAACGAAACGAATATATTACATACTTCATAGTACGTACAAACAATGAGTTGTCTCCCAAAAGTGTTTAAAATAAAATTCTGTTTAAAAATAAACGACAATTGTGGGAGCAACAAATTCCTAACGTTCTGGTCGGGAGCCACGAGGCTCTACACAAATGACGTTAGTAATAATTCGTAAGAATATTAATTACCTAAGAATTTTCCTAAACTCCATCATTTTCTGAAGGGAACGACAAAAAATTACCATTCGCATCTGTCGATATCGAGTTGTTCCTCGGCAGGAGAACAGGCGCCTCCGAGGGTAGAGCGATCAGAAATCGGGCCAGAGGGACACACATGCACACGAAAGAAGAAAAAAACGCCGAGGAAACGGCTCTCTCTCCCAGCTATTCGCGCGTGTCAACACATTCCTCCATCTGGTTTGATGAAACGCATGCTTTGCGAAGTGCCCTGCCACCCAAAGATGACGTTCTAGGAGCAACAAGATAAATAATCAATATCAGCAAGGAAAACAATTTCAAAAAGAATGTGGTGCACAGAAAAAATAAAGATCTCAATACAATGCTTAGTTTATTGATTAACTGCATTTAAGTTCTAAATTCGCAATAACGGTGAAAATAATTATGATTTCTTTATGTGCAACTTAAAATACTCAAAATAAATTACGAAAATAAAACTTTGGACTCAATATCTCACATTCTTTCATAAACCGTTAAACACAAATATGAACTATTTACATTTCAAGAAGAGCATGTAAATAATAAAGCATTGAAATTATATTAGTTTTGTCATTACCGTCCAATTCATTTCATCGAATGTGGGTTTTATAAAACATGCGGGACGAAAATATTCATGAATGTTTGATGAGCTTGAAATCCCACAGATCTTTGTATTCTCAAATATGAACTTCGCTTGAATGTAGGTTTCGTTAAATGATGGATCCTCAAGACATATTTTACATAATTCGTTATTGGGCTCGTTGTGTGCCATATGTAATCAACATTCGCGTGATTGGGTCCTGCCTGGAGAGAGACAACGCTTAACTTTCTTTTCGGGGAACATGCGGCACGCGCCTACGATCTCTCTGCGCCGGCGTTACAAGAGCTCGTCGAACGCCGTGCCGTGCGAGAAGCCACCTCACACACGGAATGTCCACACATGTGCCGCAGGTACTCTATTGAATGGAACTCGAAGTCCGGATTTCGAAATTGCGGGCTAAATGCTAGTTTTAAAGGTATAATTATTTATCTGTCTGGCTCACAGAACCGTTCGTTCGTAAGCAAGTGCATTGGCAGTCAAGTAAACAGATGGCTTTAATGTCCTGAAAGTAAGTCGTACGCACGCCTGAAGCAGCTTACGAAGACTTGACCGATCGCATGGTTTCTATACGAATAGGACTGACGATTTTCAAAATGAAATTTAACGACAACTTAAAATAATTTGTAATAATAATAATAATAATAATAATAATAATAATAATAATAATAATAATAATAATAATAATAATAATAATAATAATAATAATAATAATAATAATAATAATAATAATAATAATAATAATAATAATAATAATAATAATAATAATACAATTTGCTTTTAATAACCCACCTAAACTGATACGATTGAACGGCAATCTTACGACTACATACACGTGCTGGAACTTAATGCACTGTCCACGCGCGTATTTCTATCATTCAAACAATAAAACATGCCATGTTCTCTCCGAGAAGCTGGCAGTAAACAAACGGCGTGTACGCCCCTGAGACCTTGCGGCTGGGCGGAGCTGACCGGCCGCGGCGCTTCGGGGCGGCGGGGCGCGAGGGGCCCGGGAGGGCGGAGCAGGGCGAGACGACGACGCTAGGCCGGGCGGGTGGGGCGGGGCGGCGGGCGCGCCGAGATGCGGCGCAGGAGTCTGCGCTGCCTCTCCGGAGCCGGGGCTGGAGCTGGGGCTGGGACCGGTGCGGCGCGGGTTTGGCCAGCCCTGGCTCACCTCGGCGGCGCGGCGGCGGGCGCGCGAGGCGTAGGCTTCGCCAAGCGCCTGACCGAGACAGCGAGCGATCGGGCGAGCGGGCGGTCGCGGCGGGAGCCGAGCCTGCCGTTTCTCCAGGTAACGGCTCTCGCGCGAGCGTCGCCGTGCCAGACGTTTAAAAATCGTAGGAGTCACGACTTCGCGCACTCGCGTGCCGCCCAAATGCGCCCTGCTTATCGATCAGCTACTCCGTCTATTTACATACGCCGATAAACTTCGAGCGTTCAGGTGCTTGGGTCGTTCGTCGCAAATTTCAAAATACAAGCCAGTGACGGAGGGGGGGGGGGGAGGCCCATGCAGCGACCGCTGCCTAGCAGTTTTTTAAATGGACATTTAAAAGTCGCAACAAAAATAGTCTAGTCTGTGCCTCTGCAGTTCGGCACTTCAGGCATTTAACTTTTGCTAAAAGAAACAAAAGTGATTTTTCGTTCACACCTTATTTAAAATTCAAGTTTTTATTTTTATGATAGCAACATGATGTTTACATGTTAAGACATAATGGGCAGATGGGGACACATGAATATAATTTTTTTAAAGTAAAATACATATTCTCGTACGTTAAAAAGAAACATTCTACAAAAGAGGCGGAAAAAGTAACAAACGACAGACGAGAATCGTAAAGAAAATTACAATGGTTGAAAAAGCGTTAGAAGGGAGGGCATAGAACATTTATCTTCCTAGCATTCGCATCAATATTACATCCAAATCTAAGATACAAATATGAACGAATAGAAGACAAAAATTATATATTTTAACTCCAATAACGGAATAATGGTACATGTTGGTAAGAAAGTTAAAAAAATTTCCCAAGTACCTACTGTCTACTCAACTTTTCCTATGTGAGAAAATAAAATAACGAGTTCTTGGAACAGAAGAACGCCGTGGGTTGTTTTTGTTTCGCGGTTTCTCCACAGTCACCCTGAGACATCTAAAACGCTTCGTAGAATCGCTCGAAAAATTTCACAAAGGAATCCTGTTAACTTAAATGATTCAAATACACCACTGCATCAATACTGAAATTGTTTAAATTATGCGATGAAAGGTTCATCACCAGAGCCCGAGCTGTTCCTCCGCGGAGTCGCCGTAACTCATGACATAATAGCCGGCCAGCAGCCTCTGCACAAGAAACCTCTTTCCACACCTGAGGGGAACGAACGGCTGAATAAAGTGTTTACTTTTGTCAAAAATCTTAAACTATTTTTTATTAAAGTACCAACTCATAAAATGGGTACGTAGTTAAAAAATACAAATGTATGCGAGAACAATACAAAAATACAGCTGATTTGGCTGAGATAACAATAGCTCCAGCAGTGCTGGCAGTCCTCCAACCATTCGCTGTTTGCACACTAAGGAAGGATTGGAAAGAGGAAATTTTTATTCCTGCCAACATTGGGGGGGGGGGCCCTCCTCCGAGACCTAGGGGACCTCCAGGAGCGGAGGAGCAGAGCGGGGCGCCGGCGCGGCCCAGCCCGGCCCAGCCCGGCGCGCCGGCGTTGCAACACCGCAGCCAGGCCACAGGAGCCTACAACCGGTCACGCAGCTATTACTCTGCAGACGAAAGGCGACGCAACATCTGGTGAACAAAATCGCCCTAATAAAGGACCAAATTAAGTGTGCGATGTGATTTTCACTTCAGATCCCTTCCAACAACTCAAAGTTACGGCTCCCGAAGTCGCCGTTCCGGAATTACGATCGGGGAGTGAAGGCGAGAGAACGCGAAAATCAGTACCGTAAATAGTCGAGGAGCCCGGCACAAACATTCATTGCAAGAAGGTGTCTGTACTCACGTGTTCGATGAGATAAGAATTGTCCCCAGAATACATTTGAGTGGCTATTAAATCCACTTAACGGCTTCTTGACAGAACGAATCTAATGGTTAAATTAGACTATCGAAGAAAAAACTACGTTTTGTCACCAACACGGATATCCGATCATTAATATTTGATCCGGTCTATCCAACAAGCGTAAAGTGTGAATGTTCTGAATCAAAAGGACATTCCTTCAATCGACTGTAAGAATAAATTGGATAAAAACATTCAAGGACAGTAAACAAATTATTTTGAAATTCGTTTCTTGTTGGTTTGTAATACTGCTTTCATTCTAAGCTAAGTTCTGAAAATGATTTCTTTTAAGCGATATTTTTTTATTACATTGAAGGTTCAAAGACCATTATAAAAGACTGATTCAACAGTCAAAATTAGTTTTAAAACAATCTTAAAAGATGTACTGAAAATAGTAAGAATAAAAGTATATTTTCCTTCAAAACTGATACCGAAACATATAATTCACATTATCTAAAAGTATGTACTTTTTCATGTCAGAAAACTCCTGTCAATATCAGATGTCCATACACCTCAATCTAAATAGTTCATGGTGGCAAGAGCAAAGCATTACTATTGAACCCATACACGCATACGCCCGCGGGACACTACGCATACATGCATACATGTGTGTAATGTTCAAAATAACAGCGCAACCAAATACTAAAATTTCTTATGTCTTTTGAGAAATATTCAATATTGAAGGTGTAAGTCTACAGAAAAGACTGTGTGTGCGTTTTATAAACAACTGGAATTATTTCATATTTACTTGTAATTTACAACAATATCAAGGGTAATTCAATGGGTTTTAGGATATTATTTTCAAAAAGAATGTACATCATATAAGAATGTACAGAATATTCTGATGACCGACAGGTGAGTGCGACTTCCTACTAGGTGTAAGAAGCACAACAAAACAAAAAACAAGAGTGGAGGACGACGCGATTAAAATAAGCGAACGCACGCGGTACGATATGTCAAACATATCCGTCGTAATTAAATGTCTCGAAACCAACTACCTGCTCAACGCTTGACTTATTGTATAATTTTCATTTTATTTAAACATCCTGTCACTTGTTACAATTAAACTCTCATGTACATGGTACTTTTCAACAAACGGAATGATTGTTTATATAATAAATAGATTTACCGGGAAATTCAAGGATACATCAAATTTGTTAGAACACAAAATAATATATCATTTCAATGAATGTAAACATTGCACCGAATAAATGGTGCTCCATCCAGAAATCATAATAAATTTGCACAGTCAGGTAGAACTTGGAAGTGAAAAGTTTTAATTGTTTATTCTCATTTAACATTTCCGATTACAAATGAAAATCAAGGAGTCTGCAAAGGATGAAAAGAAACGTAAGAATGGTACGATCACAAAAGAAAATACACCATGCACAAATCGGGCAAATTAATATAAAGAAAAATCTGTAACTTGTTATTAGGTACCATAAAATAGAGGGATTCGAATCTCATTGATACAATGAGATCAAATAATATTTTCGCGGTATCAATATACTATTCACCGTTTAGTCTAGTAATCCTTGCACAAATGGGGTTATATGAGATGTAAACATAAGCATAACGAATGACACATTAATCTTTGACAGCCACAATATCAAATAACAATTTTCATGCGATTATTTTCTTAAATTAAAAAAAATGAGATGACAGTACAGAAGAAAAAATAGAAATAAGCAAACGAGTTGATTGGGGAAAATTGTTGAGTAAATGGCATTTGTTAATGATGCTCTTGTTAACTTTTAAATATTATCAGATGTTATTAATTATTTTAAAGTAAATAAATATAATTTTCTACACACCAATAAAGATGCCCGGCTGTTGTTGTCGTCAGTTACCGCATTCTATAAACACACCATTGTAATCTGAACATTGTTGTGCACGGTCCACTTTTTAAAAACTGTCATTTAAATAAATGCCACACTAGTTACGCGACTATAAACAGACGGGTCGCTAGATCACGACGTAGTGTCCCGCGGGCGAAACAATTGAGGAGTTTAAAAGCGCATGCATTAAAGCTTAGCGCCACGCGCAGCGCTGCTTCCTTCAACTGAATCTGGGGACGCGAAGCGGGCGCTAGCCTTGAACAATTCTGTAGCCGTGCGCTCCCCCTCCTTCCTCCTCGCTGCACTGTGGTCCGGCGGCCTATGGCGGTCGCCTCCGCGTCTTCGCCCCCCACCCCTCCCTGCCACCGCCACCGGCACCTCCACCTAGCAGCGAGAGCAAGCAGATCTCTCCCTCCGCCCGTTGTTCAGGGCTTCGGGCCACTTCAGGCACAGATCAGCTCCACGAGTTTCAGCGTCGCACGTAGAAACACGGCCCAAACCCAAACTAGTATATACGAGTATTTCGTTCATGCGCGGTAATACTGGCACAACTCGAGCTAGTGATATTAATATTACAATATCACCTACGCTTCCGTAGTACTTTAACGGGAACCCGCAAAAATGTTTCCAACTCACAAAAAGTATTTGCCAGGACTGGGATTCGAAATTGAGCGCTATTGCCTTATCCTTTGCACCGCCAATGAGGGCTAAGTGTACAAAAGCTCCCAACTCAAAAAGTGTATCTTTTGCGATTTTCGAAATTTCATAGGTTGAAATCGAAATCGGGCTAATGTCACTACATCAAGTAAACTTTGCTACATTAGAAAAAACAAAGGAAAAATTCGGAGACTTTTAATAAAAATCTTGTTTGCGTATTGTTACATTTTAGGTTTGTCACGATTTCTCTCAAACTTACGCAACAACTATTTCTATTTCTAAAAAAATTCAAGGTGAAATAATTTAAAACAATTTTGAAACACAGATTTCATGACAAAACTATCTTCAATAATGTAGTTGTAGGAGGGGTGAAAAAAAGTTAACTTTCTCAATTTTCAAAATTTCAAAGATTTTATTGAATACTAGACCCGGTTCATTTTTATACACATAGTACTTTGCTCAATTTCAGCCAAAATGGAGCCTTTTTCACAGAATTTGGAAAATATCCTAAGAATTTCAAGTAAAGTATCCCCCCCCCCATCATTAACAGATGTTTCAAATTCGAAAGTCCGTGACATCAGTCAGATGGAATAGTGAATATTCGTTTTGGTGAAAAACACGTATTAGTGTTCTCTCGCGCTAATGTTGTTCACAGACAACGGGCAGACATTTTAAAAGAAAAAAACGCTTCTTCGGAACCAGTGAACACTAAAACGTGTATTTCAGTCCAAATCTTGACATCGATTTTTTTGCAGAATTTCATACCTTTTTCTATACTTCGTATACGAGGAAATAAAAAAAATGATATTATCCGAAAAACTTTCTACGGTTGTGAATTGTAGAAATTGCTCTCTTAATAATTGATGGATTAATAAACTAGTATTGCTTCTTCTTTGGTCCTATCCTCCATATACGGAAGTTAGGTGACCCATAACGGGTTTTCTTGGGATAAATTATTCAGGGTGGTTTCCCGTTGCCTTCCCTGATATGATGATGATGATAGGCGGGACTCAAACCCGCGATCTTTCGGTACGAGACGGCACTAGTGCCTTAGCGATCTCGGCCACCGGATCGGCTAGTATTGCTACATGGTATCATATGTTCTGTTATTAATAATTCTTGTAAAAAACTACCGTATATGAAAATTCGTATTCTTAAGAGTTACATCTCCTAGATGATATCTTCTCCACGGGTTCCCTGTATTGCATCCTCGAAACAGATTTGATGAATTAACAGGGATACAAGAAAAAATCTCATTGATTACAAAACGCTTAAAGGAGAAAATTTAATTTAAAAAAATGTTTGAAAAGGAGGAATTTTTTTTATGAGGTAGCACCTTAAATTTTCTAAATTTATAAGAGAAGAAACTTTGTACTAATCATAGAGTAAATAACTAGAGTAGTAAGCAAATTAGAGCATTCTTTTTAATTCCGCATATGATTTTTTATTTCAGTAACTTTTTATTTAATAAACAAATTTAGGAAATCAGCTATTGAAGAAGTTACATTTGTTCGGATGAGTACTGCCCATATTAGAAAGATGGTTGTCAGGGCGTAGTACAGTGGCGAATAAGGAATTGGAATAAACAGATGCTATCACAACTTTAGGTAGGCTCAACGAGGAACTAAGAACATAAATGTTTTAAAAAATTCTACATTTACATCTATATTTGACATTATTCATTACACAAAGAAATATTATTCTTAAGAACTTTCTTTAGTATTTAATTTGTAAATCTTTTCCTCTCGTTCCTTGGAAGCAAAGGTCGTAAAACATTGAAATGCTCAAGTGAGATAAGCGAATCTTAGATTAGATTAGATTGCAGTACATCTTGTGGAAACCATACAAACAGTAAGATGCTAACGGTGTTAAGAGGAAACGTAAAATTTAAACTATTCGCGAGATATGATGAGAGGGTAGTCAGTCAGATGACATTTATTTACTAATATTTCGTGAAGCTTCAGACGATTCGGATTATCAGGTCTTAAGACGGAACAGGAGTGCTGATACTGGCCCACAAAAGATACGTGTGAAATGATGCAAAGCAATACCCATGGGGAAACTTCAGGTGCCAAATCAAACAGTCCATAAACATCCATATGCCATCCCTCCATACGATGAGGACGCGCCTGTTGCGAGTTGTTGCAGGGCGCCCGAGCCGGGGTGTGGGTTGTGCGCCGCCGGCCGCGTGGGCTGTGAGCAGCCTGCGCAGAGCTCTCGTCTGCACCCGAGACGACGTGTGCCTCCGTCAGTGCCCTTCAGCGAGGAATAGGGCCGACGCTATGTTAATTTGCGCCCCCTCAAATTATAATAATAATTTTCAGAAATATTGTTTACAATTAATATGATATATATATATATATATATATATATAAATATATATATATATATATATATATATATATATATTGTAGCGGTACAGAATTATTAAGAGAAATTAACTTGAGTAAAGTAGACCTAAGAAATTTTTTACTGAAGAAAAACATACGGCGTCACGCGTGCAGCCCCCCTTCTAGCAACAGCCACGATCCCTGACCCATTTTGGATGTTATGACACCCCACCCAACGGGCCGAAGAAAGGGTAAATTGAAAAGCGCCCAGACGCAGCCACATCTGGAATATTTTCGAAACGCCTGTCATCGTGATCGGGGAAACCCCAAAGCAATAATTCTGTAGCCGGGAGGCCCCTTCACAGTCGTGGCCTGTTTTCGAGACGAGAGAAGGACACTATGTTCCGACGGAGACAGAGAGTGGAAAAATTCCTTTACTCCCGCCGGAGCTTATTGGCCAAATTTAGTGTACAACGCCATCACCTTTAGCCAATAGCGACGCGATCATTGTAGGGAGCAAGAACATATGAGGAGAAAGGGTGGGGATGAAAGTTAACTTCATGCATTTTGAGAAACAAAATTGCAGTGGGCTGAGAGACTTCTCTGGGGTGGGAGCCAGTCGCGGGGAGAGGCGAGTGAGCCTCTGAAGGGCACTTGGTTAAAATTTTACTTGGTTGAGAAACTTCTCTGGGGTGGGAGCCATTCGCGGGGAGAGGCGAGCGCGCCTCTGAAGGCACTTGGTTAAAATTTCACTTGGTTGAGAGACTTCTCTGGGGTGGGAGCTATTCGCGGGGAGAGGCGAGTGCGCCTCTGAACGCACTTAGTTGAAATCACTGAGGTGATAGACTGGAATTCTCAGTGAGAAATTTAGAGGAAGTGCAAAAGCACTTCAAAAGTAAATCGGCGAATCTTTTTATAATTGCGTATTCGCTACAGGATTTCGCAACTTTTGAATTTGTATCTGAGAGGATTCGCATGAGATCGGGGGAGACATTGTTGTGTTGCTCCGCACCTGCGATCGGGCGCGATATACCCCGATTATCTACAAGCTCCGCCGAAGCAGCCTCCACACCGTCCCTTTCGCTGACGTCACTGACCACGCTCGCTTCGCCGCGCCCACCCGGGCCCATAGAGTACTTTTGACACGGAAGCTCTCAGGCAATGTAACTGGGGGCAATAAACCTTTTTTCGAAATATTGTCAAAGCGGTGCCGCGCCAAGGCACAAGAAAGGTCACAAGGACGACTCTGTAATTCTAGCTATAAAATAATTTTGTACTTTTTTCTAGTTGTAAGCTTTCCTTTTAATTTTAATCTTTATTTTTTCTTTTTATTCAATCTTATCTTTCTTTTATTTTATTAATGTAACTTCCCTGGTACAGCTTTGTCCAGGAATAAACGTTGTCTTTTACCAGTAATCAAAATGTTATTTTTGAATGCCCATGAATTTAATTAACAATTCCTTCCATCACCTAATTTTTAAATGAGCAAAGGAAATTATTACAATTGGCTACAGTTTTTTAAACGAGTAAAAGGGAATAGGACCGACTGAGCTATAACCGGGCCGCTAACCGCGCATTACCTATTCGCGGAGGTGTTACAATATATTTCTACGCAGTCCCGGGTTCGATTCCCGGCCGAGCCAAGATTATACTGAGCGTTTTCCTTGCAATGCCCCAGCATATGTTGCTGTGTGACGATGAGAAATTTCACTTCTCAGGTTGTGAAGACCGGAATACAACGTGGGGATGGGATGTCTACGCGCTAACCACACATATCCCCTTCAACCCATGGCCCGCGAGACAGGGACGTCGCCGGTAGGCTTGAACCCACGGGCTGTCGCGCCAAGTACACACACATGCGCGCGCCGCGCACACACACACACAGACTATTATATATATATATATATATATATATATATATATATATATATACATTTTTCCTTCTTCCCGTTTTTTATTTTTATTAAAAATGTGCAGAATAAATAAATGATTATTTGTAGTGTAAAGAAAGGATTTTATAATTACTTGTAGAACTTAACAGATAATTATTGAAACAAGTTTTTATTGCACTGGTAACTACGGTGTATATCACATGTTTATGTAGCAGTAATTTTGACTTAATGAAACTTGCAAAATCGTTAATCATCTTTTACCAACAGGAATTGATCTGCTTGATGATGCGATCGCTACGCTACGTTGCTTTGTGTCTGGTAATCCTATTGATTGTATTTGTATATATACGGTACATTTTTTTTCGGGTAATCCGGACTACACCCCCAACTAGTTCGGAATACCGGGGTTCTAATATATATATATATATATATATATATATATATATATATATATACATTTTTTATTTTAAATTACATATTAGCTGTATTTCAAACATAGGACAAATGATCTTTACAACTTTACGACAAATGAAATGATGATAAGACAAACCGTTGTACAAATCTATTGATAAAGCATATTAAAAAGTAACTTGTGCTTTTTTTTAAGGTCGCATTAACGTCTAGGTCATTAACGACCATTATCGCTTGTAACAGTATGGCAACATTGAGGATGACACGATATGATGATGTTAGGGGGGTGAAACGACGAACACAATATAACCATGTCCCAGGCGGGACTCAAACCTGCGATCCTTCGATCCGAGATCGCTATGGCACTATTGCCTAAGCGATCTCGGCCACCGGATCTGCAACTTGCGCTGTTGTTTCGCGGATTGTTTGACTAATTCACTAAGATGAAGTACTGATGCTTCAGCATGTTCGATAGATATAATTGCTTGACCAACGAATGTCTCTTCCAACATTGTGAAGCGTAAAAATGTTTTTATAAGAGCTTCGAAAAACTATGTTCCTCACTTGCCACAGACACACGTAGTGTTAGAAGAATCGTCAGAGCAATGAAAGTAACCAATGAAAATCAAATAATAAATACGTGATTTGAGAAATCAATTAACACACATATTTATTACCAGAATATCAACAATAAAGCCAATAATGATAAACTAAAATAAATTAGATAATTATTGAAACAATAATAAATTATGCATATCGAAGCTTCCTTCATACAAAATGAATAATTATTTTATTAATTATATGATAATTACCAATCATCCAATTTTTTTTTAAACATAAAAATGAATCAAAATTTCGTCCCTTTGAGGTTTGCGCCCTAAGCGATCGCCTAGCTTGTCTATGAGCAGCGCCGGCCCAGGTTTGCACCCGGGGCACCAACTCAGGAGGGATAAATGCCTGATTACAAAAGTAAAGAAATTAAATTGCAGTAATTTGAGTTTTAGTACAAGAATAAATAACCACTTAAAAATTCTCTTAATTTATATAATCTGAGACTAATACGTTTGGTATTTCCTTTCACATTTAGCATAATCGTTCTAAATGGAATGAAAACGTTAATCAAATTTATATCGGTGTGTGTTAATGTATGGGATGAACCGGTAGAATGCTCCTTTGCAAGAGCACATTTAATAATGATAAATAGTATTAATATTACGAGTATTAGATTTTACTCATATATTACTTTGTGCATTATATTTAGTTATATCTATATACAAGATGTGAAAAATAATTTAAATACAGAAAGATGAAAGGAAAACTGGACTTTACGTTGTTCTTTTTGGAGGGGGGGCGAAAAGTCACACAATGTCCTCAAAAGAAGCTTTGAAGCTATCTTCTGCTCCACACTCAGGTTGGTTAATCGTTGCCCATTTTTTTCTTTCCTTTTTAAAATTTGTTGCGTCTTCTCACACGTGTCTCAGCCCTTCTTGGGCATTGAGCGAATCTGGAGTAATCATCCGTTATTTTTTTGTTTTTTTGTTTCCGATCATTTGTTGTTTCTTTCTTTGGGTTCATTTTTCTCTTTCTTTCCAGTTTCAGGGGTT